>CM034534.1:20497525-20697525 GCA_020002185.1 Paraescarpia echinospica | reverse complement strand
ATTACCGTCACCAGAAGCTTGCATACTGAAGATGCCTGATAATGTGTATATTTATCTTATAGAGTTAGTGACTGTGGCGAAAGGTCACGTGAGCGTGGCGAATAAACACGGACTGCAGAGTGTAATTTACACACGCAGGCAGCGGATTAGAAACTACAAGCACGGACTGCAGAATAAAATCATATTTTGGCACACCCACATGACCGTTATAGATATTACCTAAAATCGTTACCCTTCATAAATTATCTTATCTGCGTATTACAGCCGTAAAATATGTTACATACAACTATAAGCTATAATAACACTTTACAATTTATAAAATTGTCTTTAACGCCTATATTTATAACTAACTTCATATACGTAAATTAAACGACTATATTCTGATGCGTGCAATAATTGTCGGTTGATTTCACAGTAAACATTTAGTACATGTAGCGAAATTTTCATATAGGATTAAACATAATTCATAATTATGTTGAATTGTTTTAAATATGTTTTTATGAGGCGATTGGTGTAATTGGTTGATAATGTAACATGTGTGTAAGCATGATAGATGCAATGTATACGACGGCTAGCGGCTCAACGAGGATATTTCCGTGGTTAGGTCAGAAATAATAATTATATTCCTTTGTTTACATCGACATAAACTTGTGTCTGCGTTACAGGGATCGAGAGCTTCGAATAAACATTACCAAAACTCCTCAAAGCTGCGGAAAAGTTTCTGCAATAATTAAAAAAACACTGTTACCTCAGCGGGGGGGGGGTCGGGTCCGTGCTCATATCGCACCTTTTGCATGCGGGCCTGGGTCAAAAAGTAACAGATAGCCACGCTTGCGTACAAGACTTTGTTGTTTTCCGCCGTTGTAAAACAAAATTGCAAATATGTTACGGGCTTATTAAACTCATATTTGCGGGCAGTATTTGTTGAACACATTTATCGTAGTATTAAGAATAATGTTGAGCCTGCAATTTTACTTATATTCAGCATATAGGTCAGGTCATGCAGTTGGCACAACAGGTGAAATCGCCTATACTATGGCGCATGTCTCCTATGCTCATTTTAAACGTATTTTTCAGTAAGCATCCGAAACGTGTATAGTATATAGATATTAAAATACGCTATCTCCAGATATCCAGTGTTATTTGCGATCATTACCACCACTCACAGCGAATTGGGATGACGTTTTCTCGATTTCACCTTTGAATTTTGAAACTGGGATTTCATGTATTGATTGAGTTTAGGTGTTGGTGCACCGCGATTTGGCGTGTAAATACGTCAGCTACAGTTGTCGCGCTGGGCCACGCAATGGCATAAAGTGATCGATTAGTTTGGTGCTGCACACAACCTTGCTGACAATTTCCACAGATTACATTTGTACGGGTCCAAAAATCTAATACTATTATAAAATTAAATTAAAATACATAATACTAATTATAAAAACATTTGACACATTTCCTTTCTCAGCACCCCGGCCATGCCGTCCAAACAGAAAATTGCCATCGTTGGCATTGGATGTCGTTTTGCCGGGGGAATCGACAACGTCGAGGAGTTTTGGAAGGTAAGAGCAACTTGATTATGTATAAACGATACCATGTGATATTGTTCCAGTTGTTACGTTACATGTGATTATATTATTTTCAAAATAGTGATAGGAGACAGACACTTAACCCGGAAGTTGAACAGCTAAGTTCGGAGGATTACGTAAAGAAAAATTTCGT
Source organism: Paraescarpia echinospica (assembly GCA_020002185.1). NCBI lineage: Eukaryota > Metazoa > Annelida > Polychaeta > Sabellida > Siboglinidae > Paraescarpia > Paraescarpia echinospica. The sequence continues at coordinate 20,695,806 of CM034534.1, read as the reverse complement.
AGGATTGGGAGAGGAGCATAGAACGAGAGAAGAGATAAGGGGAGAATAGATGAATGGAGTGAGGCGGTGTGGGAACAGTGAAGGTAAACGAAGGAAAAGGAAACAAAGGAGTTAGTTCCGAGGCCAGCCTGACCCCGGACGGCAGGGTGAAATAGGAGAACAACAATGTGTGTGTGTGTGTGTGTGTGTGTGCGTGTGTGTGTGTGTGTGTGTGTGTGTGTGTGTGTGTGTGTGTGTGTGGGTGCGTATGTGGGCGTGTGTGCGGGTGCGTGTGCGTGTGTTTGTGCGTGTGCTTGTGCGTGAGTGTGTGTGTGTGTGTGTTACAATAATTGTCAGATTAAACGGCGACGCCATTACGCGAAATTTAGAATTAAAAACGCTACCATGCAGCCGTTTACTAACCAAATGTTTATTACACAGGGCAACAACAACTTTAGTAGAACATAGAACTTAATCCTAGAAAGTATATCGTAGTCTCCACTAACATAACTAAGGATAACAGACACATTTATAGAAAATACAATTCCACACCTCTGTTGCCGTTCACTCTGTAATGCTGGTTGGCTTTCTACAATATGATCTTATTTCGTCCGTATGGTGGATCCTAAAACAGAGATAGCTGCACATGTAATAAGGTCCACATTATCAATTATTCAAGCTGCAACTAAACATTCACAGACATTAGGTGACCAACAATAATCGCATGACTGGTGACTCAATCTAAAACTACGGCGTCTGGTGACTCAATCTAAAACTACGATTTCCCGCAAGCTGGCGTGCATATGACAGCAGAGAACTTCAGCGTCAGAGCTCAGCGCAAAACTACTAAACCACTAAACTTTCGATAGGGAGCAGATATGTGGTTCTGCCCCCCCCCCCCCCAGTGAATGTGAGCGTGAATATTTGTTTGGCGATCGTCAATGGCGGGTGCAAATCGAAGTTTTATTAGAGGTCTAAGGTGTATTGTTGGCGTTAAACGAGGGGTTCAATTGGAGGGCAGCTATACAGTTTTTTGCCCCGTCTTCCGGTGCGCATGCGTCGCGAATATGCTATATTATATTTGTGAAGCCGTTGCCAACAAAGATTTATTACCATGCCTTTTAAATCATTGCCCGAATGCTATAGGCGCTGCTGGGGGGGGGGGTGACTGTAATATATATTGTGGTCTGACCCCATTAGGCAGTGTCGGAGGGCAGCTATTATAAAATATATTGTGGTCTGACCTCAACGCATGCTGTGTGATGGCCGCGAATGTAAAACTTTTTGTGGTCTGACCCCAACAGACGCTGTCTGAGGGTCGCGATTGCACTAGTCCGCTGCCACAGGACCGCTTCGACGTCGCCGCCTTCTACCACCCGGATGTTAAGAAGAAGGGAAAGTTTTACTGCGAGCGCGGCGGCTTCCTCGAGCAGGACGTGCTCCAGTTCGACAGGCAGTTCTTCAAAATGCCGCCAGGTGAACATCTAATCCGCGTTGTTCTGAACAGACACTTTCGTAATATTCAGAGCAACTGTTAATTGTACAGTTTATGTGTAGATAGCTTAAACACAGAACAATCTTGATAATGGTTTTAATACATTGACGAAAGCACTCATATAATCATGGCAATTTGTTCTGAAGAGTAAAATTTTAAAAAGCCTAATAAATATATTGTAGTTGTTCATGTTGACTGTTGTGGTAAGAAGCAACGTTCCCGTGCTTTGATAAGAAACGATAAAACGTAACACGTATAATGATAAAGACTACAACGAGAGTGGCACCATATCGATATGTAGTTGCTAATCATATTGTACTTTGTTGTGGTGAATTCGAAAAGTTTGTTGTAAGTTATTGACTAATTATATGACAGTTTATAGCAAATGAATGTATTGTGTATTTCAGACGAGGCGGAACAATTAGATCCACAAGTTCGTCTCCTGTTGGAAGTGACGCAGGAAGCGTTAGAAGATGCAGGATTGCCGCCCAAATCGATGAAGGGATCAAACACAGGTTCGATTATATTACAACGTTAGATGTCATCTCCTGTCACAAAATGGCGATCGCGAAGGCATTGTATTTCCTATTTGAAGTTATATTCTACCAGTTGTCCAGTAACAATACAAAGTAGGCTTACCATGGATGGTTTGAGGTGGTAAAATACGCGGTACATATTCTACATACTTCTTCCATAGTGAATAATCCCACTCTGGAGCATTATCGCACTGCTGTGATTAAGTACAATGTGGACGGAGTTGGTGATTATAAACAATATGAATGTGGTGCAAGTTAAACAAATTAAAACTTGTTATGTTCTGGATAAAAAAAAACAGTTCAACAATGTTATGCTGCTTAAAAGGTGTAAAAGTGCATAGTGCCTAAACGTCCTATTCCTTTTCTCTGTTCAGCATTAAAATATACAGACATATTCAGTGAACGTTTATGTCTACACTCGTGTCATTATAGGTGTGTTCATGGGTGTAACAACAAGTGAATATCAAGAACTACATTCGAAACCACTGAGCCATATTTCACAGTACACGAATTCCGGTAAGCAATGTCAACTACAATTCTCACCTTCTCATATGGTTAGCATGAAAAGATTATTTAGAGGATCTAGCAGATTTTTACCTAACAAAAATCTCAAACTTGATGTAATATGCATTAGCACTCAGTAGGCCTGAATGACGTTTCTTTTTGCTATCAGATGTGAGAGTGATATTTTCTTAATTCCAACATATAATGCAATTTTCCTAAAACCATAGCGCTATCAGATTATTTTTATGAGAATAGTTATGGCCACTGTGATAACCCATTATTACTTCAGTACTATTGTGTAAATTGTAGAAGAAATTCTTATTCTTCTAAATGTCAATTCAACGCAATTAAACAGTTCATTCTTAAACAGCACGTAACGTATGTACCATAGATGTTCAGTCTACATATATTATGTCAGTGTAGTTTTCACTGAAAAATATACCTACCAATATACAGTATTAGTTATACTTACTTCTATTGTTGTAGGAACAAACAGTTGTATGATGGCGAACAGGATTTCGTACGAGTACGACCTGAACGGGCCCAGTTTAGTCGTCGACACGGCTTGTTCGTCGTCGCTCTACACGACCCATCTGGCATGCGAGGCACTCCGCCGAGGCGAATGCAATATGGCGCTGGCAGGAGGCGTCAACCTACTTCTTTTGCCCAGCACCTACATCGGCTTCTCTCAAGCAGGTATCTAAACGACGCGACACACTCATTATCGTCCAAGTTTTTTCATCACGTTTGTACGTGATGTTGCCGTTTCCAGTAAAGATCCGGTAATTATACAACGGTTGGACATGGAAAATTATGTAAGTTGAAAGCTCTTACCAGATATTACACTGCATACTATATGTACTTTTAGGCAAAATTCAAGGTTGAATAAGCAACATATTATATTAATTATAATAATCTTGAAACCACACACACTACTCATTCCTGGGAAGTGGTTGGACATCATTAAAAATGAGTGTCACTATCGTCAAGTTGAACATTGTTTAACAGGATTACACAATATTCATAAGACCTATACTCGGTTTTAGGAATGCTGGCTCCGGACGGTCGCTGTAAGAGTTTCGACGCTTCTGCCGACGGTTATTCGAGGGGCGAAGGAGCCGGAGTGATCGTCCTGAAGCCACTGGACCGAGCCCTAGTTGACAACGACCGCATCTACGCCGTAATCCGTGGTGGGGCTCTCAACAACGATGGCCGTACGATGGGCATTGCCAACCCCAGCTACGATGCCCTGGTCGAGTTGGTGCGAAGGGCGTGCGCCAATGCCGCAGTTGCCTACGCAGACATCCAATATGTTGAGGCTCACGGAACCGGTACACAGGTCGGCGACACGACTGAAGCAAATGCTCTCGGCCAGACGATCGGAACAGCGCGTAAGAGTCGAGACAGTCCTCTGTACATCGGCTCGGTGAAGTCCAACATCGCCCACTGCGTAGGTTCGGCCGGTGTTGCCGGAATCATCAAGACAGCCCTGGCGCTGCAACACCAACAAATCCCTCCTGTCGTTCATTTCAGACGTGGCAACGAGAAGATCAAATTCGATGAGTACAACCTGAAGGTTCCACAGAAGTTGGAACCGTGGCCAGACAACGGCAAAACCATTGCCGCTGTGAACTCCTTTGGATTTGGAGGCGCCAATGCAAATCTTGTATTAGAAGGCATATATGTTGATTCCGTAAATGCAACTGTTGCAAGGAAAGAAGGGGAGATGGTCGTTGCAAAGCCGTTGTTGATTTCTTCTCAGACAAGGGACGGACTGAGAGAGAACGCGAAGAAATGGATCTCCCACCTCCAGAAGAGCGATGACAATTTCCACGACATCTTGTCGACGGCGGCACTGAGACGGCAGCACTACGGTCACAGAGTTGGGGTCTTGTGTCGGTCGAGAGAAGACGCCATCGCCGGACTGGAAGCGTTCATCGATGACAGCGGAAGAACTCTCTACATCAGCGGACATGTTCCGGACGCACAGGTCGGCTCTGCCATTCGCCTCGTGTTTGTCTTCAACGGCATGGGCACACAGTGGTTCGGCATGGGACAATCGCTGCTCAAAGCAGAGCCAGTGTTTCGGGAAACCATATTGGTAAGTCCACAAAGTTTGTAAGTAAATTACGAATACTTGACGCAATCTTAGAAGGAACACATCAAGTTGTGAACAATAATCGATGTGCAATATTGAAGTGAATTTCGGAAATATTTTTGAAGAAGAAGAAGTAGAAGAATTTGTTTTATTTGACCCAGACATTTCAAATAATTCATACAATACATCTATGTCAAAAATAATTAAATAATACAAATATATAACCTTATAGTAAACATGGCATAATGTATGATAAATAACGAAAAGTAGGGTCAGGAGACTTCTCTAAGACTATGGTAGTCGACCTTGTTGTGGATCTTTTCTGGGGTCTGATATGCGTGCCACAGAAGCAAAATTAATACTTTAGAATGTTGCTCAATGAAGATTACCTAGGTCATAACTTGAAGTAAAATTGGTAATGATTATACAGTCCTTTTATTGTTTTAGCAGTAATAATAATAATACGATAACTTCTACTGCGCCTACGTCCTTGGAAACCAAGCTGAGAGGCGCATCAAAACAAAGGATTGGTCAAAATCAAAATTCATAAGTAGTATTCTAGTTGTTTAGACACACGCGCTTACGAATTACTTTTGTGATTTGTTACTTCAGAAATTCGACAAATTGCTGAAGACGCTCAAGTGCAGCTGGTCGGTAATGGAACAACTTGAGAACAGCCAGTTTAAAGACCGCATCCACGAAACTGGTAGAACAACATTTATTGTTGTAGTATTATTTCGATCATATCACAAGTTTTGTGATATGATCGCAATCATACTACATGTATATCGAATAGTAATACCGACCGAAATCATAATATATGGGTTGTGCCATCGCGTGGCCTTGCAGCCAGTGCGTTTATAATGGTAAATAAGGCTGCTGTGGGCGGCGGTTCTTAATAATAGGTCGATAAATAATTACAAAACGGTATTACAACAGCACGTTTACGAATAGTATTACGAAGGTATTCACAGATTTGTTTTGCCACTTTCGGTACTTCAATATAGAACAGACCATAAGTAGCCATATTTATTATAATTACTATTGTCAAATCGATTATTGCGAAGAATGACAACGTCTGGAAGTTGTAATAGTGGTGGTAAGTTTTAACAAAAGCACAGATATCCTCTGCCGACTATTTCACATAAAAATAACTCACCAAAAGGACTATCGTTTTTTGGATGCATGATGTTACACATCCCCCTATCAGACTGAGTTTGAATTATGTTTCAGAATATGCGCAGCTGACCATCTGCGCCGTGCAAATGGCACTGACTGAACTCCTCAAGATGTATGACGTCATTCCAGATGTCGTCATCGGTCACAGCGTGGGCGAAGTGGCCGCGGCGTACGCAAGCGCCAAGTTATCCTTCAAGAATGCTGTCTACGTCATCTACGAAAGAGCCATGGCGTTGAAGAAGACGAGCGGTTCTGGTACATTGCTGGCAGCCCAGCTGTCTCAACAAGAGGCGGAGGAAATCCGTGCAACAAATGACACCATGTTCACCCAAGTCGACATCGCCGCCGTCAACAGTGAGTATCACACCGTGCTGTCTGGCACCAGAGACGCCCTTGATGCCTTCGCTGCCGTGTTGCGTGACAAGGGCGCCACACACTCGTTTTTGAATGTCCAGAACGCATTCCACAGTTCACAGCAAGAGCCGCTACGTAAACACGTGCTCAAGAAGTTTGCCAAGTTGCATCGCAACAGCGCGGACACGGACGCACCCAGCATTGCCATGATGTCGACAGTGACGACGGACTATGTGAGCCCGGAGGAAGTCAACGGCGCCGACTACTGGTGGCGTAACATCCGCTACATGGTTCACTTCAAGGAGGCCATCGAGAGACTCCTGGCGGACGGATACTCACACTTCCTCGAGATCGGCGCACATCCGGTGTTGAATCCCATCATTCGTGACGTCATTGCGTCGTCCAAAAACAAGCCCAAGAAATTCTCCGTACTACCGACGTTGAAACGAAAAGATGACCCAAAGAGCTCATTTGAAGGCCAGTTTCACATCATGTCGACGCTACTGCAACTGTTCTGTGAACACGATCACAACAGTCTCCCGGTAGTGTTCAATGAACAATACCACGTGGTATCGCTGCCCACATATCAGTGGCAGCGGAGAGAGTGCGGACAATATTCTTCATATTCTAGGGAGGTAAATCTATTCCCGACCCACCCGCTTTTGGGACGGAAGAGCGTGTCTCCTGCATTAGCCGAAGAAAACGCTTATCGCAAGTTAACGTGGCATCAGCCGCTTGCATCAGTATCCCGGTCCCCTTGGATTGGTGATTACGTGATCCAAGGCATGATCGTGCTGCCCGCTGTCGGCTACATAAACATGATGCTAGAAATCGCTAGCGAATTCCAAGATAGAGACGCGGTAGTGCGCGTGCGCAACTTGCGGTTCACGAAGTTCCTCTTCTTCCCGGCAATCGGCGAGGTGGAACTTCTGACGACAGCCTCGAGCGAGCCCAGAAGTGACAACAAACTGTGGTCGGTCGGAGTGTGGAGCAAGTCGTCGTCTGCCGAGTGGGTGCTGCACGCCCGCGGACAGATCGACCTGAGAGGGAACGATGTCGACGACGACGACCAGCCGACCGCGATCTCTCACGGCAACACCTTCAAACGACTTCAGGTCGAGAAACTGCGACGTCGATGCGTGAACGAGTCGGACATCGATTACAAACTGTTGAGTGATAACGGCATTCTCCTAGGCCCAGCTTTCCGAAGCGGGAAAACACTCCTCGTCAACGACGACGCCACAGAGGCACTGGTGTACGCAAACGCGCCAAAAGAAATCCTCCATGACTTCAGCGACTACGCCTTTCATCCGGCGTTCTTCGACGGGCTACTGCACGGCTACCTTATGATGGTTATTGTAGGGGGAGAGATGTTGGCAAAGAGAAGCAACGAACCCTTCCATTACGCGATGGAGGTTCCATACAGCTGTGACGAGGTTAGTCGTCTACTTGCAAATTTACTTAATAGAGGAGGTGAACAGAAGATCGTCCTTTATTTCGATTAACATGATACATGTGTGACCTTTTATTTAAATAGTTATTCTATTTATAATATCGATCCGAGACATTAATTGCTTGCTTTTTTGTAACACGTATATATCGTTCATAAGTAGATCGTGTATTCGTGAAACTACAAGAGAAAATACCGAAACAGTACTTTTATTTTTATTTATTTTCTCAGCTTTTTAATCAATGCCGTTTTGCCGTGTATGTGTTTACGCGAATATTATTTCTCGTATAAATGGTAGATGGAAAACATATTGCCAAGATCGAACTTATGGCTAGTACGTTCGAAATAAAACCATGCTAACGTCCTCAATTAATCAGATGTACTAACAAATTAACAATTAAGCAAAAACAATTAAAAAGACATTTTCACAAGTATTGTTTATTTTTGCTAGGTGGAGTTGTATGGCGTGCCGGCAGAGACGATAGTGATGCACGTCAAGTCGTATGTGAGAGACGGAATCAGATACGGCGACGTGCGGGCGGCAGACGCTAACACCAACATCGTATTCTGTGTGATGACGGGAATTCGCTTTGATCCAATGCCAAACGCCAAAAACATCGATGCTCTGCACACGTGGTCGTTATCTTGGGAACCGTTCAACATCGACGAACATCCCCGTGACACGGGAGGTCAGGTAGACAAAGTGGTTGTTGTGTGCAACAAGGGCGATGATGCGAATCAACTGGCGGAAGCAATGAAGAAAGAGGGTGCCTCTGAAGTGAGATGGGTGTCGACCCAACAACTTGACGAACTGCCGAGGAAATGTCATGAACTGACGCCATATGACGCTGTTGTTTTCTACTTGGATCCGCCAAAAGAAGACTGCAGTCAGATGGAAGCGGACCAGTTCACAACTGCCGTGGATGACAGCTGTATTACCGCAGCATCACTTCTTGTGAAACTCAACGACATTTTCCCCGACTGCGCACCAAAGATGTGGATGGTGACACGTGGAGCGGCGTACGTTCAAACCAGGGATACCCCACGGCCATGTCTGAACACCGTCAATTCAGTAGCGCTGACAGCAATTCATGAGTTCTACCTAAACCCGACGTCTAGCGTCGATCTCTCGCAAGACACGGATCTCGCGGGAGACGCCGCCATCTTAGCGAAACTTGTCATTCCACCATTGCTGCCTGAGAATGAATTCGCTATAAGACAAACAGCCGAAGGAGAACCGAAGATTCTTGTGCGTCGTCTCACCAAGTCGCTTGCCACCGATATGAAGTCGACGTCTGTGCCTTGGCAACTGACCCTAGATGGCGAAACCATCAGTGTAATCGAATTACACGAAGAAGCCAGGAGCGGGCTTCATCGTCATGAAATAAACGTCACCGTTGAAGCCTTCCGCATTGTCACCGCAGATGGTCGTAGAAAGGCCTTGTTGTGCGGGGTCGTAGATGCGATCCACCCAGAGGTGCAGTTCGTGAAACCGCAAGACAAAGTGGTCGCTCTGTGTGAAGGTGTTCTGAAACAAAAGATGCACCTGTCTTCACGAGAGGTTGTGCGTGTGCCTCCCAACGTAGGCGAATCTACCGATGTCTTGTGCCAACTCGACAGTTTCCTGCCGGGGCTCTATCTATGCAATGGTGGTAACATATTACGACCCGAATCGAAAATAGCGATCTATTCTGAGAAGACGTCAGGTGAAAACGGTTCCACGTTGGCAGAAGTCCTGCGTCACCAGGGACACACCGTGACATTGTTCACAAAACAATCTCTTAAAGAGAAAACTGTGAATACACAAGCTGACGTCTACGACGCTCTTGTTGCTCTCGAAGCAGACAGCTTAATGGATGAAGCAGCAGAGGGACTGCTGAATTATGTGCGCAAGTTCGGAACTGTTGTCATCTACATGTCAGACGGCAAGGAGACCTTACCCAGCCGAGGAAGCCTTCTTCTCAACAAGCGCCTTATCCCTCTCAGCACGAGAGCCATCTGGCAGACAGACGAATTTCCGGTATTGTCCACGCGAATGTTCGCCATATTGGAAGATTCCGACCAGAAAGCGCTGCCACATTTAGATGTCGTTGCCACACAGCGACACACGCAAGAACTACCCACAATCACCGGCAAAGCATTCAGCGCTGTTGAGAAGGAAAAGGTAGTGACTGTCATAAAAAGCAAATGCCCGGCATCGCTATCCTTCGACGGCAATCGATTTCACCCAAATGGCAATGCTATGTACATCGTTACCGGCGGCATGAAAGGATTCGGCATGGCGACCGTCAAATGGCTCTACTCAAAGGGGGTCAAACACGTGGCTATCATTGGACGTAGTGAAGCCACAGAAGAACAGAAAAACGACATTGCTACCCTCGAAGAAGCCGGTTGTCACATCTACTTGTTCAAGGCAGAAGTGTCGAACTACAAGAGAATGGAGGTGGTGATTGATCATCTTCAACGCAAGCCTCAACCGATCGAAGGTATCTTCCACAGCGCAGAAGTCTTCCGCGATGGCTGGATGAAGGAGATGTCTCACGAAGACTGGATGCACGTGATGATGCCCAAGGCGTACGGAGCCCTCGTTCTACACCAACTGTCTTTGCGCAAGAGCCTGCCGTTGCAGCACTTCGTCATGTACTCGTCACTCACAGGTTTGGTCGGTAATGCGACTCAAGGCAACTACTGCGTAGCGAATGCCTTCCTTCTCAGCTTGGGCGACCTTCGACGTTCACTCGGTCTGCCGAGCAGCGTCGCCTGCTTCGGCGTCATCAACACTTCTGGCTTCACCCACCGCAACCAACTCGTCACCACGTACGACAAGAAGGGCATGTACTCGATATCTCCGAATAAGGCTTTGAACGCAGTAGCAACAATGATGAGTTTCGACATCGACCACCTCGGCATCACTGCCGCATTCGACAACATAACATTTGTCGAAGCTTTCCGTGGCACAATGCTACAGAACGAAATGGTTGCAGGCGGATTTCTGTCACGTTTCAAGAAGTTGACGGAAGGCGTGACGCTAGGAAACGCGGTTGGGAAATCGATGAAGGATCGCGTTCGCGAAGCAACTCCAGACAAAGGAAAGGAAATAATTATGAATCACCTTACGACGTCTCTGGCGAAATTTCTTGGCGACGAAGAATCAGAGATGTCAGTCGACTCTTCACCTGTCAACCTCGGCGTCGACTCTCTCTTGGCGACTGACCTCTGCAACGAATTAATGACCGATTTCGACATCCAGTTTCTGTCCGTTGAACTGTTGAATGACACAACTACATTGGTCTCCGTCTGCAACTCGATCTATGTAAAGGTGATGTACGATGAAGGCACATCGGCGACAGAAGCAGACAAGGAAAACGATGAGGAGCCGAAACTACCCACCTGGATACAGAAAGCCAATAACCCTGACAGCGTTCTTGCACAACTGGTGTGCTTCCCACCCAGCGGCGGTGGCCCCACCAACTTCCGGAACTGGCCGAGTTACTTGGAGAAGCTAGGCTGGGAGATGTTCATCGTTGAGCCGCCGGGCTGGGAGGCGAGATTCACGGAGACGCCCGTAGACGACCTGCAAGAGATGGTTCAGTCGGTGAGTGGCGAGTTGACACAGCTTCTCTCGTTCGACCGCTTCGTCTTCTATGGCCACAGTGTAGGTGCGCTACTGGCATTCGAGAGTGCCCACTATCTGCATGCGAAGTACAATCTCTGTCCACGACACCTCTATGTTGCCGCATGGTCAGCACCTACCATTCCATTCAAACAACCCCAGAACGTACCAAAAGATGTGTTCGACCCGTCCACGCCAATTAGTGTTCTCACGTCATACGTTCCTCAGTTCACCTACCTCGACCCGCGTCTGGCTTCCAATCCAGCTATCTTGGAGAGACTGAAGCCGTGCCTGGCTGCGGTTGTAAAGTTCTGCATCGCCTACTCGTATAAGCACGCCGACCGACTGCCTTGCAACATCACGGCGTTGAGCGGAAGCAACGACTTGTTTTCGACATCCAGCAAAATGGCCGGCTGGGCCAACATGGCGGACAGGAAGTACGAGTACCGCAGCAAAGTTTACCCCGGAGCTCATATGTTCCTACAAGACCAGGATGTCAGCAAGGCGGTTGTCGCAAAGATAAAAACAGACTTCGAAAAGTCGCGAGACGGTTAGTCATGTCATGCTCCAAAACATGAAGGAAGTATTTTCACTCTGAACATAAACATACTATATCAAAAGTATACATGCATAATATTAGTGTGTGTCTGTTTGTGTGTGTGTATGCGTGTGGTAATATATATATATATATATATATATACATATATATATATATATATATATACAAGTATATGTATATACAAGTATATATATATATATATATATTACCATATATAAATATATTACCATGATCGTGCTGCCCGCTGTCGGCTACACGAACATGATGCTAGAAATCGTTAGCGAATTCCAAGATGGAGACGCGGTAGTGTGAGTGCGCAATTTGCGGTATACGAAGTTCCTCTTCTTCCCGGCAAACGGCGAGGTGGAACATCTGACGACAGCCACGAGTGAGCCCAGAAGTGACAACAAACTGTGGTCGGTCGGAGTGTGGAGCAAGTCACCGGCTGCCGAGTGGGTGCTGCACGCTCGCGGACAGATCGACTTCAGAGGGAACACCCTCATATATATATATATATATATATATATATATATATATATATATATACATATAACATATTGGTGCATTCAGGTGTCAATAATTGGCATGCATCAGCTTGGAAATGTAACATATTTCTCATCTACAAGAAAGAACACTACGCGATGATGCCTAACTTTTGGAATGTTAAATTGTTATTCTTTTAAATGATTTTAGCTATTTTACGATATATTTATAACATTTCATTCCGTTTCACCGAACGTCACCACGCTACTATGTTACTAGAAAATTATAACTTGCTTAAATTTACTTACTTAACAAGAATAAGGCTTTGAACAATAACAATAATATTATGGACGTGTTCTCTTTTTATAATGTACATATGATAGAAATTAAACTAAATGTTGCACACATTATGAGTATTCTGTTTCTATGTCCTGTACATACAAAAAATATTAGCCCATTTACTACTGCATCAGATAAAAAGTATTACTATATTTTAAAATGCTAACATATAATATACTGCTTTTGAAATATATGCTAAATACTTTGAGCTTTGTTTAATCCATAGTCACCAATACAGCGAGATGACATCATTTTACAACGCGGAATGCTGTCCGCTTGAGCAGAATTGGAACTCGTTTGTTTCGCCAACCGCGAGGGAGCAATACAATACATTGCATTAACGATACTGGAAGAATTCAAAGTTATATTACATTATAGTCATATAGTCATTCGGAAATGTTAATTTCCCATGATATCGGCAAATAATTGTCTTAATGGGAGCCTCCCTAACCCTACAATGAATATTATATTGTAGTTTATGTGTTTATGATGGTCAACATAAATACTGTATGTCTGTCTGACTGTCTGTCTGTGTTTGTGTCTGTGTGTGTGTGTGTGTGTGTGTGTGTGTATGCGTGTGTGTGTGTGTGTGTGTGTGTGTGTGTGTGTGTGCGTGTGTGTGTGTGTGTGTGTGTGTGTGTGTGTTTAGGTTTGTAGCTGTGTGCTGTGTGTCTGTGTGTCTGTGTGTCTGTTTGTCTGTGTGTCTGTGTGTCTGTGTGTCTGTGTCTGTGTGTCGGTGTGTCGGTGTGTCGGTGTGTCGGTTTGTCGGTGTGTGTCTCTATGTGTGTGTGTGCGTGTGTGTATGTGTATGTGTGTGTGCGCGCGCGCGTGTGTGTATGTATGTGCCTGTGTGTGCGTGTGTGAGCGTATGTGTGCGTTTGTGTGCGTATGTGTGTGCGTGTGTGTGTGTGTGTGTGCGTGTGCGTGTGTGTGCGTGTGTGTGTGTGTGTGTGGCTATGTGTGTGTGCGTGTGTATGTGTTTGTGTACGTGTGTGTGTGTGTGTCTGTGTGTGTATGTTTGTGTGTTTGTGTGTTTGTGTGAGTGTGTGTCTATACGTGTGTGTGTGTGTGCGTGCGTGCGTGCGTGTGTCTTTGTCTGTGTGTGTGTTTGTGTGTTTGTATGTGTGTGTATGTGTGTGTGTGTGCGTGTGTATGTGTTTGTGTGTGTGCGGACGTACGTACGTACGTACGTACGTACGTACATACATACATACATACATACATACATACGTACGTACGTGCGTACGTACATACATACATACATACATACATACATTCATACGTACGTACATACATACATACATACATACATACATACATACATACAATCATACGTACGTACGTACATACATACATACGTACGTACGTAGTACATCCATACATACATTCATACATTCATATTTACCACATATGCACACACACACACACAAACACGCAAGCACGAATGGACGCAAACACCAACTCCGCGTACACACAATCACACCATGAATTCACGCGCAAACAGATGCAACCGCAGAACTATTACAGTTCCTGTTACTGCAGGCTGATAGCGAACATCATTTCGCCTCAGATAAATATGAAATATATTATAATTAATAGATATTTGAAAATGTTGTATGGAATCGACAAAAGGGAACCATATTACCTTCCAACATATTATTCAGAAAAATCATTGGTGGGCTCAAACTCAGAACTTACACGACGTGACGTGTCTTATACAATACTCAGTCGTTGGCTTACATTGAAATATGTGGAAGCGCAGTCGAATAATTGTGTACCCAGTTCATTTGTTGTGGTTGTTAGCGAGCGGTTTTTTGTATTCAACTCTGAATGGAGGAATGACCCTAGCGACTGGAAATGTCTTCAACAGAACTTCGTGTACAACACGCCAGGGTTGTGGATTGGGAGTCGAATGAACTGTTGTACTGACATCATCACCGGTAGGGCCGCTGAGCGCGTCCTATCCTTTAGCACGGCGAGCGGAGGTGCGACTTGTTGTATAAGACTGTACATGAAATTCCAGTCATTGAATCTAATATTTAATGTATTTAGTATCACCGTAAACATAATAATCTTATCTACAAGTTTGTCGCTGGATGTACACAGGAATTATTTTAACTTTTTAGTTATAAACCAAAAAAATAATGGGTACATCCAGCGGCACATTTGTAGGTACGATTATTATCTTTATTGTAATATCAACAAATATTAAATCACATTGCAAGTTAGAGTATTCGCAATGTTCAAACGACAATAACTCAACAAGTAAACAAAATTCCTGCATTCGTCCAGCGACACATTAGTAGGTATGATTATCATAATTACGGCGATAACAAATAATATTAAATTCCGCGATTGTAATTGTAAATACGGCGTGAAACAACAACCCGCACAGAAAAGGGTGAAGGAGGGGTAAACAATAGGTTTTTTAAACAGATGAATATCAGGAAACTATTTATAGATTACTTTTTATTCAGATTGGGAATAAAAAGTTTACATGACTAAAGGAGGGATAGCGTGGGGAGGGATCAGGTAGGACGGATTGGGTGGGAGAAATTGGCTGGAACAGATCGGTTGAGAGGAATCGGTTGGGATAGATCGGGTGGGACAGATCGGATTGGAGAGATCAGGGAGGGAGGGATTGTATATGAGGGATCTTGTCAGGAGGGATCGGGTGGGGAGGGATCGGATGGGAGGGATCGGGAGGGAGAGATCGGGTGTGGAGAGATCGGATGTGGAGAGACCGGGTGGGGACAGATCTGGTGGGGAGGGATCAGGTGGGAGGGATCGGGAGGGAGAGATCGGGTGCGAGAGTTCGTGTGGGAGAGATCGGGTGGGGAGAGATCGGGTGGGAGAGACTAGGAGGGGAGTGATCCGGAGGGGAGGGATGGGGTGGGAGAGATCGGGTAGGAAAGGTCGCGTGGGAGAGATCGGGCGGGAAAGATCGGATGGGAGGTATCAGGTGTGAGGAATCGGGTGGGAGGGATCGGGTGGGAGAGATCGTGTGTGGAGAGATCGGGTGGGGACAGATCGGGTGGGGAGAGATCGGGTGGGAGAGATCGGGTAGGAGAGATCGGGTGGGATGATCGGGTGGGGAGCAATCATGTGGGAGAGATCAGTGGGGAGAGATCGGGTGGGGTTAAGAGGGATCGGTTGGGAAGAGATCAGGTGTGGAGAGAACGGGTGGGGAGAGAACGGGTGGGGAGAGATCGGGTGGGAGAGATCGGGTGGGGACAGATCGGGTGGGGACAGATCGGGTGGGAGAGATCGGGTGTGGAGAGATCGGATGGGGAGAGATCGTGTGGGAGGAACAGTATGGGAGAGATCAGGTGGGAGAGATCGGATGGGAGAGATTGGGTGGGAGAGATCAGGTGAGAAAGATGGGGTGGGAAAGATCGGGTGGGAAAGATCGGGTGGGATGGTTCGGGTGGGAGAGATCAGTTGAGAGTGATCAGGTGGGATTGATCGGGCGGGAGATCGGGTGGAAAGGCTCATGTGGGAGGGATCTGATGTGAGGAATAGGGTGGGAGTTATCGGGTGGGAGAGATCAGGTGGCGACAGGGTGTGAGGAATCGGGTGGGAGTTATCGGGTGGGACAGAGATTGTGGGGAGACATTCGGTGGGGAGAGATCGGGAGGGAGGGAGGGACAGGGTGGGGAGAGATCGGGTGGGAGAGATCGTGTGGGAGAGATCGGGTGGGAAAGATCGGATGGGAGGTATCAGGTGTGAGGAATCGGGTGGGAGGGATCGGGTGGGAGAGATCGTGTGAGAGAGATCGGGTGGGAGGGAACGGGTGTGGGGGATCGGGTGGGAGAGATCGAGTGGCGGCGATCGGGTGGGAAAGATCGGATGGGAGGAATTGGGTGGGAGAGATCGGGTGGGTGGGGACAGATTGGGGAGAGTTCGGGTGGGAGTGATCAGGTGGGTAGAGATTCTATGGGACAGACCGGGCGGGGAGAGATCAGGTAGCGAGAGATCAGGTGGGACAGACCGGGTGGGGAGTGATTCGGTGGGGAGAGATCGGGAGAGAGGGACAGGATGGGGAGAGATCGGGCGGGTAGAGATCAGTTGAGAGAGGTCGAGTGGGAAAGATCGGGAGGGAGAGATTGGATGCGTGCGGTCGGGTGGGGGGACAGGGTAGGGAGAGATCGGGTAGGAAAGATCAGGTGGCAAGAGATCAGGTGGGACAGACCGGGTTGGGAGTGATTCGGTGGGGAGAGATCGGGACGGAGGGACAAGGTGGGAACGACAGGGTGGGAGGGATCGGGTAAGAGGGATCTGGTGTGAGGAATCGGTGATTACCTAGTCAACTTAATGCATCGGTTTATTGAGTTACACATAATTTGTTAAACAGAATACAGAACACACAAACGAAACATATACATGCGTGTATACATACCTCCGTACACGCGTACACATGTTCATACATAGTTACATAGATACATATTTACATACATTCATACATGCATACATGCACACGTGCACACGTGCACACGTGCACACGTGCACACATGCACACATGCACACATGTACACTTGCACACATGCATACGAATGTACGTACTTACATACATATATATACATATATTCATATATACATACATACATACCCAAATAACATGCATACATATATACATATACATTGATACGTACATACTTTCATATTTATTTAGTGACATACTTGCATTGCAACAATGCCACTATTGTAGAATGCCACTATGGTCTAACTAAGAAACAGTGCAATGTGCTATTGGAAACAAAACATGATATAACATATATCAAACAAGTAACGTAAATAAAACAATTGTATAATAGTTAACGTTTTAATTCTTAGTGATATAGGTTACTCGTATTTACGACTCGAACCAGTAAGTATTTCGCAAGAAAGTACAGTACAACTGCTACAATTCATTCTTCTCCCAATCCACAACCCTGGCGTGTTGTACGAAGTTCCGGTGAATTCACTTCCGGTCGCTAGGGGTAGCCACCAGTCATTCCGTCATCTAGCGTTGAAGACAAAAAACCGCTCGTTAACAACCACAACTAACGAACTGGGTACACAATTACTCGACTGCGCTTCCGCAGATTTCAATGTAAGCCAACGACTGAGTGTTGTATCAGATGATTCACGTAGTGGAGGTTCTGAGTTTGAGCCCACCAATTATTTTTTTTAATAACATATTCAATGCTAGTATGGTTTCCTTTTGTTGATTCCATAAACATTTTTAAATATTTGTCATTTATCGTATATTTCAAACTATCATGAGGCGAATTAATTTTAGCAATCAGCATGCAGTAACAGAAATCGTACTAGTGTGTGTGTGTGTGTGTGTGTGTGTGTGTGTGTGTGTGTGTGTGTGTGTGTGTGTGTGTGTGTGTGTGTGTGTGTGTGTGTGTGTGTGTGTGTGTGTGTGTGTGTGTGTGTGTGTGTGTGTGTGTGTGTGTGTGTGTGTGTGTGTGTGTGTGTGTGTGTGTGTGTGTGTGTGAATATTTATATATGAATGTACATATGTATGTACGTATGTATGTATGTATGTGTGTATGTATTTATATTAGTGTGTGTATATGTGTGTGTGTTTGTGTAAGTGTGTGTGTGTGTGTGTGTGCACATACACACGTGTGTGCATGTGGTTGTATGTGTGTGTACGTGCGCGCGCGCGCGCAGGGGGGGGGGCGGTGTAGGCGATATTACCAAATTGATCAATATCTGCTCCAGCCATTCGCCATTTGTTCTCGACCAGGCGGCCCTACGCGATGCTTAGGGGGATCCACTACTCTCACTAATGGTCCGTGGTCGCGTGGCCCAGCAGTGTCGTCTCGTGGTAAAATGACTGTATTGGCCTCTCTTGGCGTGTACTCATGTGGCTCGATGTACTTGTCTCGTTGCCGACTTATGCCGCTTAACGACGGCAGGTATCCGTTTCCTCCTGGCCAGCCGTTGCGGTGTCCAGACACATCATGTCGCGGAGGTAGGCTGCCCATGGAAAGCACCAAGAGAGATGACTAGGAACATCGTCTTAAAAAAGGTACGATATACATATGAGGGAATGCAGACCATCACAGACACACCAAGAATTGTCGACAGCGCACCCTGCGTTATGGGGTAGCCGAGAGCATGTAGGGCGTTGCGCATGCGCTGATTACCAGTGTCGCCCTCTACCGACACAAAGGAATAAGTAATATGTGCTGAAAAGTCAACACTGAAGCCGATGCATATGAAAATGTTGATCATTGAGATCGAATCGAGGTTGACGCCCCACCACGTCATATAACCTATGACCTCGGTACAGATGGACACGATACTGAAGGTCACCCACAAACTGCACACCGGATGTGGTATGAGAAAGAGCGAAACAACAAACATGGAGGCCGTCGCAATAATTAGATTCCGTCTCGTGTTTGGCCAAACGGCGAGGTATTGGTCGTAGATTATAAACATGGGGTGGTATACCGTCACGTTCAGATCGTTGTGCTTATCGGCGATCGCTCGAGCAATAGACATCAAGTTGCTTTCTCGTATTGACGTGTCAGTCTTATTTGAAAACACAAAGTATCGTGAGTATTTGACTTTTCCGGATTCCCGCATAATGTCCTCTCTGTGGTCGACGCCGAGACGGCTGTATATTTTTAACCAAAAATAATATAATATTACTGAGAAATTTCCAGAGTCTACAGCGTCGGTTCCGATGAAAGTAGTAAAATCACGAATCCACGCTGATGTGATGTAATTGCCGTGGAAATATACAGATTCTTCGAATTCCTGTATTATTTCTTCGATCTTTTCCCGTTCGGTCGGGTTCCACAGTTCAAGCTCCTTGCCGACAACCACGTTGATGCAATGTCCGTATTCACGGAAATACTTGGTGTTTTGATCGTAGTAGTCAGCGACATTGGAACCGTCTCGGGCCAGTCTGTTTAAAGTGATACCCTCTTTAACGTTTAAGCATCCCCATACAGCAAAACCTAAATACACGAGATAGACGTGAAGGAGAAATATCTTGAAGGGTCGAGTTGACAGCAATCCTCCGCACGAGTCCCTGAAGAATGTTATTGCCCTCACGCCGGCCGTCTTGTTGGTGTCTTCTTTTTCCTCCTCAGTGTATCCGCCCGTGCAAAAGTGGCGGAAGATGGTGCTGCGGTGTCCTGTCAGACAAAAGTATTCGCTAACATAGTGGTATTGGTAGAGATAATGGAGGCATGATTGTCTGATGGAGGCGTGTATACAAATTATTATAACCACTTACATGTCCCTTGTCATTGTTTATGTGACTTGGTGGTATTTCTACGTTATACGTAAACCAGTAGCAACAATTATATTGATACGGTAGCTTTAGACCATAATGACTGTATCTCCTCCCATGTATCGATGTGCACTCGCATCGTTCTATATTCATACGAAGATAGTAATTTAGTATTTCAAAATAAACAGGTCAGGCTTGCTCCAAGTGGTGGCACAGGTCCAAAATACTGTTGTGGTTATAAATACTGCCCATTCGTTATTGTTGTATAAGCTGATATATGAAACATCGTCACGGTAAATAGATGGTGGCTGTTGCTTTGAGCAATGATGTTTGTAATTGGAGCACGCTTGTGATTTGTAATTGACCCTCTAGAAAGATACTATATGTTTCATGACATGTACAGGGATTCTCTGTTAAACCTTTGTGTACTTGTGATTTGGGCACGGGCGTCCTGCTAACAGCCAACCCGATTGTATCTTTTGGCTGGTCTTCACACAGTATGCCTATCTATTTGGAGTATGTGTACGGCATTCCAATATATGCCTGCTTGTGTATTATATCGCTAACTCCAAAATCATATATATATATATATATATATATATACTGTATATATATATAAATATATATATATATACAGTACTGGAAATAATTAACTGGTACACTTGAAAATTGCTTGATTTTCTTACTTCGGTTAAGTTTGATCTTTTCCAGCACCAAATAATTTAGCATCATTGTGGAGGTAAGTTATTTATAACATATCTACGGTAGTCTAGGACATCCTCGCAAGGATGGTCTAGGACAGTTTTTTAAGTAAATATCGATATTTGACGTGTTTAGTGACAGAATCTTGCACTTGTGGTAGATTTACAGAATACTCTAGAGTCTGTCTAGATAAGATATATTTTGAGTGTACTTAAGATACAACAGTTTATGTGAAAATTGTTTATACGTGGGTGATAATATGTGATCTTGCTATGCTGATTCGTGAGTTCAACTGCTATCACCCTTGTTTTCAGAGGTTATATTCTAATGATTATATTATTTTTTTTTATAATTAAATTTATTTATTTAAATTTCCTGGATAAAATTAATAATATTATTACAAAATAAAATGTTATGGTTGCAAATACAATACAGAAAAAAGATTTGTCAAATAACATAATAAGACTTTTTGTTTCGTGAATAGAAAAGATGTGCGGAAACCAACGAATGACTGATAAGCGACGCTCGGTTGTGGTACTACACAGAAATGGTGCCAGCATGAGGGAAATTGCAAGGAAGTTGAGAATTTCCAAGAATGCAGTTGCTAGCATTGGGCAGAAGCACCAGAATACTGGTTCTGTGAAAGATCTTCCGGGGAGAGGCCGAAATAAATAAACTACAAAACGGCAGATCGGCCACTCATCCGTACGTCCTTGAATGACCGTCACTTGACCTCCAGTGACTTAAAGTAACGTTGGCAAGATGAGTGTGGACTTAACGTTTCTAGTCGAACAGTTAGGAACAGATTAAAAGTGACAGGAATAAGGGGTTGTGTTGCAGTTAAGAAGCCCCTGTTCTCTGCCAAGAACCGAAAGGCACGGTTGCAATGGGGAAGGAAGCACAGACATTGGTCTGGTGATGACTGGCAACGTGTTTTGTGATCAGATGAAAGCAGCATTGAGCATTTCAACTCTTCAAAGAGAGTTCATGTGAGGAGGAGACAGGCAGAAAGATTTAGTGAACAATGCATCGTCCCAACTGTGAAGTTTGGCGGTGGCATACAAATGCTATAGGGTTGCATTAGCGGCCAAGGTGTTAGTTTCCTCCACAGGGTCGACGGCACGTTGGGCCAAGCATAGTACATCAAACTCCTTAAAAAGGGCATGTTGCCATCTGCAGATCAGCTGCACGGTAGTATCTTTCAACAAAACAATGCACCATGCTACAAAGGAAAGAAAGTCATGGACTTGTTTGAAGAGAAAGACATCACAGTAATAGACTGGCTAGCCCAATCTCCAGACCTAAACAACATCGAGAATCTGTGGCAAAACCTGAAAGTGCAGGATCATAACTCCAAGCCAAGTTCCCTGGAGCTATGTACTGTCTGGCAGAGTATAACACACACCGAACTCTTAAAACTAATCCATTCAATGCCTAAGTGTCAAGGCTGTTATTTCAGCCAGAGGAGGTGCTACTCGATATTGATATATGCTACAAATACAGAATGGAAAAAACATTAGAATGACAATTTCTTAAACCCTAAAATTTATCTCATTGATAAAGCTAAACTAAAACAGATTATATTTGCCATTGCCAAAAACGATGTTTATTTACTGCAAAGTCGTGAATATTGCCTTGCATAATCACTGTCTCTGTTATTTTTTTTCGGTACTGTATATAAATATATATATACACACCATTGGCGGAGTCAGTACAGGTATATATATATATATATACATATATATATATATATATATATATACCTGCTAGTGACGTGGGCACAGCTTTCATGCACGTGACTGGATGCTGGTTGTTTGCCTCTCGGTGTCCTGTCAGCACCATGCAGGCGGCGAAGAAGGTGATCTGGTAGACGTAGTCGAACAAAACGGCGAGCACCGTGAAAGTGCAGAAGATTCGCACCGATCGGAATTTTGTGATTGTCCCGATGCCAATCGACAGAGCGTCCGTAAGGCTTGTGATTGTGATCGACAACGCCGCTTTCCAGAACGCCTTGCCCATGCGCTCTTCAACGGGCAACCGGAAGTCTGTCTGACGCCATGCTGCCAGCATGACAAACATGTCGTCGACGCCAATTCCTGCCATATGAAGATAAAAAACGCAAATAGAACACGCGCGCAAGTAAAACACGCACAATTACCAAAATCAAGTATTGTTTCAAAACCAGCTTCACATTTTTCGCTGAAACAGACTAATATTTTTCATAAAAGAAAAACGAAAACTTACCAAGCACAAGGAAGGGACATGAAGCGACGGTATCAATGAAAGGCACACCAGTGTGGAGCACGAGACCGAATCCCGAGACTATAGCGAGACCGGCCGAAAATACGCCGAGAGGTCCAAGCCACGGTTTACTGCGCACCCAATCTGCGCTCACGCAGGACACGACGGTAAATGCGATTAGAACTAATAACAAAATAGGCAGCAACGTGAAGACTACATCAGCGTTCCGCTTCATTTCGTGTTCGAGAGAGTGAGTGGCGTAGCGAATCACGGTGATGTGTTTGTAACGTTTGTCGACGATGACTGATAGGAATTTCTCCTGCCATTTCATTACAGCTTCGACATTTTCACAAGACAAGAGGTAATAGTGCAGCGACCATGCTTTTGCTTCAGTGTCGCCATCTTCCGTCGTACTGACTCCGCCAATGGTGCTTCCGATGAAGAATGTCAAATTGCGTGGTCCTCGCGTAATCCTGTGTACGGGATACTCCAGATCATTCAGATTTACGTTCATAACACCATGCAATATAATGAGCGTGTCTGTCGCATTCTCACACGATCCTGTGCACAGATCCCTGTAGCTGTACGTCATATCGTCTACATTAACCGTGATGTTTCGAATATCCCTATCAAGTTGTACCACATCGTTGAAAACGTCTTCTTTCAACACGTTTCCGTCTTTCTCCTTCGACGTCACAATCACGCAGCCACATTGACCGAGAGTTGACATTCTGATGACGCTAAAATTGTCTGATTTCTCGTGTTCAGTGAACATATGTTGCAATGTGGAACGTTCCTCTTTCGACCGGGCACCTTCTGGAGTGAACAAGTTCTCTACGTCGTATTCTGCGTGGAAATTTTAAACGCCTGATCCGAGCGGACAAACGAGGAACCATATTGGGTGGCGTGCAATGAAGCGGCCGTAGACGTAGAAGACTCTACTTAGCGGCTTCTCAATGCAGTCGAACTGCACCATTGTATGTCTCTGTTACTTCATGTCGTCAGTAGCATGCGATTCAGCCTTATTCGTTGACCTGAAAAATACGTCACAACGAATAAGTCTTATTTAGTTTTCGTATGTGGTTTCTAATAGTCCTTTGAAGTACGTTGTTGTGTTTTATATACTAACAACGCTGCTACCATTACACTTTTTTTATGATGATGGATTCGGATTCTGGGGCTTTATGTTTGAACAGCTGCCTATATTTAGGAATAAGATGAATTACCCACGCGCACGCGCACGCACACATACACACACACGCGCGCGCACACACACACACACACACACACACACACACACACGCTAATATAAAGTCTTGAATATAAAGCGCCTCATTCTGAGTGAGTTGAGTTCACATGAGTATTGTAACACAATGGTACAGGCCCGTAGCCAACATTTCACAATGGGGGGTTCACATTTTAATAATTCAGACTCCAGGGCTGTCTCAAGTTCATGTGGGGTTGTATTTTCTCACAATGCAGAGAGCCCCACATGTTCACGTGGGAGCTCATAATGCAGAATGTTACATTTCGAACTGGAAGAACAATGACGTGGGTGTCGTTTCGTCTTATATTCTGTCATCTTATGTACAAACACTACATTAGCATCCCCCGCAGGCCCATAACGAGGTCTTTTTTCAAACAAAGTGGGACTCATGTGTGGTCTGTGGAGATTTGTCCCATTTTTTTGCATGATTAAGCCTAATTTACACCCAATTGTATTCATAAAAGCCAACACGCAGGGATAGTATGTTGGTAATATAACTGAATTATGTACTCGAAACCTTTCGCCGTGTGTGCAATTGTTTTGAATATGTGCATTTTAATATAATAAACGAGGCACCTAGGAGTTTGGGTGTGCCCAAGTTATGTTTCAGAATAAACAGTTAAAGTGTGATATTTACTAATATATTACATTACCTGATCTGATGTATAAAATTCCATAATTTATCATAAACATAATTAAGTTAGTAAATTAACAAACCTTTATACAACATGCCCGGTAAATAGAAGATTAGACGAATTATTGTCCTCTTGTGGAATTTCAATTAAATTCTAGGTGTAAAATAGTCAAGTACTATATCTTGTACACCACACTGACTCCAGGAAACACAAACTGTATTTTACAAGTATATGGAACACAAAATGGACATAATAATTTATAATAAAGGCCCTTCACACATTCTTGCCTCCTCGTCAGCGATAAGGCTCCCGTTTCTGAGATCTACAAACATACAACTAGCAACGACAGTATTTCGGCAACCACACAGCCACACAAATTATACGATTTCTCATCAGCTCGTGCATTTTAAAATAGGTGAAGCTAAACTTCATTTTGTATTGGTTAAATACAATTATTCATCGAAATTCGCGTAACAGCTCAATATAGTCAGGTTCACACTGTTAACATTTATACTTTCGTTAATTGTTTTTGGAGATTTGCAAACCTATACATTTTTGGAAACGATATGATATAGTGAATCTGAAAACCAATGTTTACATTTTTAAAGGTATATATGGCGGCCATCTTGGATTCTTAAATTGGTGGACACTGAAAACCTGTATTTCTCAAAATCTCAGCTGCTAAACCACCCTGCCTTTTGATTTGTGTGGCTAAACCTACATATTGAGAGGCAAGGAATCCAACAGGATCAATTACAGTCACCTAATCATAATGAAATTACTAGTTTAGGACAGTTATACAAATCATAACTGAATAATATACATGTAGCATAGCGTATAGACACACGTGTTTCGTTCACTTTTTTGAGATTTGCAAAACTGTATATTTTTGGAAACGTTATGATATAATGAATCTGAAAACCAATCTTTACGTTTTTGAAGGTATATTTGGTGGCCATCTTGAATTTTTTTAAATGGTGAGCACTGAAAACCAATATGTCTCAATATGTTAGCTGCTAAACCGCCCAGTCGTGTGATTTTGGTGGCTAAACCTACATATTGAGGGGCAAAGAATCCAATAGGATAAATTACAACCTAAGCGTAATGAAATTATTAATTTATGACAGTTTTCCCCACATTGGATGAGCTGCTTGTCGTCATGGCTACCCTAAGAGGTCCGGGGATCTCCATTGAAAACTCTGTAATAGACGATGCCTGGGTAGCAACTGATGTGTACGGTTCTGCGACAACCAGATAGATCCTGAAGTATGCATACTGCAAGCGCTCCCTGTCTGCCCACATATACTCATATGTGGCACTGTATGAGATGGCCCTGGAGGTGTTCTTCAAGGACAACCCACACTTGAAGGACGTATGTCTGGAGGCAACAACTGAGATTGAAGATGTCTTCTCAGAGGTGAGCAAACACAACAAGGCTGAATCTGTGAAACACTCATCTACTCCAAGCCTTGGCCGATGATGATGACGTGAAGAAGATCCAGGAGTGGGAGGCACAAAGATCACATAATGCCATGTTCAGATCCCTGCTGATGTATTTGCATTGAGTGGAGACGATCCTGGTCTTTGTAGCAGTATCCCGTAACGCAGACCTAAACCTCCACATTGAAGCAGGAGAAGAATTGAGCAAGCTGTTTTTTGCTATGGGCCGAATAAAGTACAAGAGACAATGGCCACGTTACATAGCTGACAGGCACGCACTAAAGGCTGACCACCCAGATACGTGGAAGGAACTTAAATTAGGTGATATATCACTCACCAAGACTGCCATCCCATTTGTCTGTGAACATCTCACCAAGCTCATGAAGATTAATTCTGGTCTCATCGGAATCTCCAATAATGCCAATGCAAGATTACGCTTCTTCCGAGCTTCTCCCGAACTGTCGTGCATGGCAAGCGAGTTCAATGGTCAGTTCAATGTCAAAGACTACAAAGCTAGTGAGCATCATGCTATGTCCGCGAGTGTGGTCAAGCGGGAGCATGAAGCCATCAGCAACATCAAGGCTACCATAATGAGACATGGCAATCCATTCGCTGTTGAAGGTCGCACGCTATTCAACCTGATTACTCGTGCGTACATTCCACGCGAATACGATCCACAGATCCTGAACATGGACGAGACTGGACAGAAGCTGTATGAAGACTATGTGGCAGAGAGGGTAAATGGGAATGTCAGTCTGTGGGCACCTCTCAAGAAACAAGACAACAAGATATACATGTCTGGCAGCAAGATGTTTGCAGTCAAGATCCGTGACAAGACAGTAGATATGCGTGAAACCAAGGACCTGTATGGCAGACTGATGGTCCTTGCCAGGTCAAGCAGGGATATTGGCAAGAAGCACTGCATCAGCAACTATGAGTTCACCCTGACGCCAAGGGCACTGTTTGCACCAAGCGGCTTAATGTTGCCATGCCAATAACTCTCAGACGACTACAATCGAGACGCATGCTAATGTACCAGATGATGGAGCCTTGGATTCGGCATCTGCTGAAGTCGATCGTCCCCATCTAAGTAGGAAGATTGCTGTCGTAGATGGTATGACGGTTGTCCAGAAACTGACGAAGAAGAAAGCAACCATACCGATAGTGAAGTATCTCAGTAATGTCTCAGTGACAAAGTGATGGACCTCACAAGAGGCTATTATGAAATAATTCTAGTCTTTGACACTTACAAGGTGGTTTCACTGAAGAGCACAACCATGGAGAAGAGACATGGAGGGAATGACCCAATCCAGTATCAAGTCCGACACGATACCAGCATAAACCACATCACCATGAGCCGTTTCCTATCCCATGACCAGACGAAAGATGATCTCACAGAGTACCTGGCTGATAAAACTGTACAGTACAACGGAGATTCCCCCAAGCTGGTTATCACTTCAGCATCTGGGCGAACAAGGAGCAACAGGGACATTCCCTTGAAGACAACAACCATGAAGAAGCAGACACCTTAATGATCTGTCAGGCTGTCTTGGCCTGTCTTGGCAGCACAAAGCTCTCGGTGCAGAAAGGGCCAGGGCATTGTCGGCATTCCATGCCTTCTCTGGAGCCGACAATACAGGGAAGTTTGCAAGAAAAGACAAGGCTACATGGTTCATGATCTTTCTTGAGGCCGGCGCTGACGTGGTCAATGCCCTTGTTATGTTATCAGCAGCACTTTGAAAATCATGTATCCTAATGACTAATGTGCAGTATACCGGGTCACAACAGTGTTATAACAAAACCGGACACATATTTGAGATACACGCAACTATGTAGTGATGTTGGTATGATAGTTATAATTAATTATAATAAATTTAAATACAGGCACATACTTGTTTCCAATGTGCACATGTGTTTATACGCTATGCTACATGTACATTATTCATTCATAACATGTATAACTGTCATAAACTAGTAATTTTGTTATGCTTGGATGACTGTAGTTGATCCTGTTGGATTCCTTGCCCCTCAATATGTAGGTTTAGCTACCAAAATCAAAAGGCTGGGTACTTTAACAGCTGATATATTGAGAAATACAGGTTTTCGGTGTCACCGTTTTAAGAATCCAAGATTTTAAAAAATGTAAACATTTGTTTTCAGATTCAACATAGCATAACGTTTCCAAAAATGTACAGGTTTGCAAATCTAAAAAATATTAACCAAAATACACAACAGACCTCACTAATATTTGAAAATTATGATTTATCTTAAGCGAGATGAGTTTGTCTACCGGGTTTGCTGCTTGTAAGAAATACACTCGCTACACATTGAGTTAAGTTGTTGATTGTTGAGAATAGCCTCTTTGATAGTCGGTAATTACCTTAATCAACATACTAAAACTACTAGCATGCGATTCAACCTTATTCGTTGACCTGAAAAATACGTCACAACGATTAAGTCTTAAATAGTTTTCGTATGTGGTTCCTAATAGTTCTTTGGAGTTCGTTGTTGTGTTTTATATACTAACAACGCCCCTACAAATACACATTTTTATGATTATGGATTCGGATTCTGGGGCTTGCATGTTTGAACAGCTGCCTATATTTTGGAATAAGATGGATTACCCACGCGCGCGCGCGCGCACACACACACACACACAGACACATAGTGAAACCACTGTTAGATCAGTCCCTCTTTCTAGTGCAACCAATTCCTCCAGAGGGAACGAGTTGATACGATTACTCATTTCTGAACAGTCCGTTTACAACTATCACAACAATGTAACACCCTCTCTTTCTTTCTTAACTGTTCAAACATAGAGTAGTCATTTCACTAACATAGGCGTCATTTATGGCATTCACTCTTTTTGTATATTATTAGTCACAATCGAAAGATTCTTTGTATATTACACACACAACGCACACATACACACGCACACGTACACGCACACGAACACGCACACACACACACACACACACACACACATGCACGCCCACACACACTCACCCACACACACACACACATATACACATACACCCTATACACACACGCGCGTGCGCACACATTCACTCAGCGCGTTCACACACACGCGCGCTCACATACACACACCCTCACACATACGGTAGCATACACACACACGTACACACATGCGTGATCGGGGTCACGCTCGTGCATAACACAAAAATAACAAAATAATTGTTCCTTGATCTATCGCTTAATATGTTCAGATATTGTATGGAAATGTATACCAATAATAGGGATAGTTTGAAATTATTATGACCATGGTAGCGTTTTATGGGACTGTTAGCACACATAAATAGTTGAAATTAAAATTTGCATGACAAGATACAAAGCATCTTTCGATTGGGATAATATATAAAAAGAGATAATATATCAAAATAGTGGATGCTATAAATGATGACTTTGTTAGTGAAATTACTTCTCTATGTTGGAACAGTTAACAAAGAAAGAGAATGGGTTAAATTGATGTGATAGTTGTAAACAGACTGTTAAGAAATCAGTAATAATATTAACTCAATTCCCTTAGAAGAATTTGGTTACACTAGGAGGAGGGACTGATATGAGTGCGTGTGTGTGTGTGTTTGCGTGTGTGTATGTGTGCGTGTGTGTGTGTTTGTGTGTGTTTGTGTGTGTTTGTGTGTGTGAGTGTGTGTGTGTGTGTTTGTTTGTGTGTGTGTGCGTGCGTGTGTGTTTGTGTGAGTGAGTGTGTGTGTGTTTGTGTGTGTGTGTGTGTGTGTGTGTGTGTGTGTGTGTGTGTGTGTGTGTGTGTGTGTGTGTGTGTGTGTGTGTGTGTGTGTGTGTGTGTGTGTGTGTTCGAATTTTGTGCTGTGGTTTCGACCCTTGGGCAAATTCGTTCAATCTGCGTTGCACTAGTTCACTCAGCTGCATGAAAGAGTACCTGACTATAGACATTGGTGGATATGTGTGCACGAATATCCTTCGAGCATTAATTGCAGCGTGGCTGGATGCTTCCCAGAGAAGTCGAGATGGTGTTCCATTAAACAGGTCTGCCAGGGAGTAAAGTGTAAAGCGCTTTGAACAGTCATGGGGACTGGTTATTGCGCTATATGATAATTTACCTTTACCTTATTATTCTTATGAAATATGGCAACATTCTTATTATTTGGAAAATAAGAGGTGATAGTGATTTTCCCATTTTTTCTTATTGGTATAATTGTCACAGCTCACGCGTTTCAACGGTAATCTCAAGATGGTTTCATTATATGACGTAGCACAACATGGTGATTATGCTGATGAGTTAGTGTAAAGTTCCAACTATTGAATACGAGCAATATATGTTAATGAGTATGTTTAGCATGTCAACCGTGGATGTTTTTTTTATTGCAAACGACTTGTGATTCATGGAACAATTATATCATTTCGTGTAGCTTCAACTCAATCTTATAATTAAATGGGGGTCGATTACATACAAAACGCTATATGTCGGTGATCGTAGTTTGACCATGACAAAACAACACCGATTAGAGAAATTTAGACGGGTCACTCCATTCAATTTGATAATAGATCGCCGTTAAGACGATGTTTATAACTAAATTATACACAATTATTCTTAAATATGCACATCCACCTCCAATGTTTTGGTTGTAATCGGCTTTCATTGACCAAGTCTATAATATGGTGAGGTTTCAACTCGACGTTGAAGTTAAAGGGGATCGATTGGCTGTAGAAAAAAGACTACGAGGTGAAACAAAAAACAATAATTTTGTGTCGTAATCTGATCGTAACATAGATATCCCGAGAACAGTTTCGACGGCTCACTCCATCCATTCCAATTGTAGAAGGCAACGACTGTAACCCCGCCCCAAAAGGGATACACTGCGTATCAGTTCACGGGCAAGTGCGTGACCTAAGGGTTCAACTTGACTGGATAAAGTCTT
This sequence comes from Paraescarpia echinospica, assembly GCA_020002185.1. NCBI lineage: Eukaryota > Metazoa > Annelida > Polychaeta > Sabellida > Siboglinidae > Paraescarpia > Paraescarpia echinospica. Next base: position 20,664,773 of record CM034534.1, on the reverse strand, counting down.
AAGATAACATTATATTGGATGTTGGCCATCCAAGTCTGTAGAAGTCACGATTCTATTCATGAACAACGTGAGCGTTGTCAATATTCTCTTTAGTGAGTTCATAAATCATGGCCAGATTTGGACATAAACAGTAGTTCAACGAATATTTAAAGATAAATATTAGTATTATGAGGCCAGGCGTCGGAAGGGAGGGTTTAGAGGGCAGTATCCAAAGTTGGGCTTAGCTCCCATTAATTTTGTAGATGTTTTAGTGAGCCTCATCAGGGTTCTAAAGCGAGCGATCAATGTCCAACTGCATCCCATTCCCCCATCTTTCGATACCATACCAGCTGATAGAAGCGAAATGCTGAGGCTGCGAGGCTCAACCTTCCAATATTAATCACGTTACGACGCCTACAATTAGTTAACAAATACCACGCTAATAACTATATTTTTTAGATTTTATCACGACACTAACTTAAACATTAAAATAATTTTCGATTTCCTTACAAATCGTCGATCATCTAGTTCTGACCTACTTTTTGTTTCTAGTGTCAATACTAACATTGGAATAGGGATTTTTCTGTTGCTACACCAACTCTTTGGAATATGCTTCCTCTTAGTGTTAGATCAGTAGAACATATTACAAAATTCCGTCGTCATTTAAAAACTTATCGTTACAACGTTGCTTATCCATCGTAGCTCCCTAGCGCCTTGATCCATCTGTTGACAACTGGAATACTGCTTATGGATTTTTATATTGACCAATTATTTTGTTTTTATGCGCCTCTGAGCTTGGTTTCCAAGGATTTAGGCGCAATAAAAGTTATCTTACTATTAGTAGTATTATTATTATTACATTAGTGATTTGGAATAGTCTGTGTTATTCTGAAATATATCAACTGGAGACATTAGCTCTCATCTAACAACAACATTCTACTTCAAATGTCTACGACGTTTTGGCGCTTGCATCATGGAAGCGGAATATTTGCGTCAACGTTTGTACATCGTAGCTTTTTGTGTGGCTTTGCATAATATATTTAAGCTGCTGATTCAAAGTGTCATCTCATAGTTGATGAACCAACAGTAGGGGAAGGTAGGGACCCATGAATCATTGTTCACGTTTTCGGCGATAAACCGAAACACAATACAGTTTTTTTTACATACAAATTACACTATTATGTAAACAGGTATGTCCTGTGGGACGACCATTAAATTTGTGAGGATGGGATAAGTCAATTTCAAAATATATGACGATTAGTGGAAACACGTGAAGTGGCTCAGGGACCCCAACCATGGGGCCCCGTGAGCCACTAAGAGGGGTTCCTATAGCTATAACAATATTTTTACATTTATAACTTATCAGTGAGTTCAATATGACATTTTATTACACCAATTACATCTAGTATGTAGGCTTCGAGTTATTCACCATTACTGAAATTAATATTACTATTCAGGTTTTACAATATCTGCATGCCACTCATTAATACTCATCCTGAGGATACTATTCCTCGACGAACATTTGCATAAATGTCAGTTACCTAAAGCTAAGTTGTATTGTTAGTTATCCCATAGTCTATTTACTATTCTTTGTCACTTTTATATTCCTACATGTTGACGGATGTTGGCGGTTTTCGTGATTACAGCAATATTGTATGGAGCGCAGTGGTGCAGTTACTAGAACTTCGGACTCTCGACCGAGATAACTCGTTTTCAAATTTTGTGCTGCGGTGTTAAACCTTGGGCAAATTCCTTCTCTCTACTTTACGATTTGGGAAAAACATGTCGTTGATTCACAGAGTAGTGTTCTTAAACGCTAAGCCGCCGTGTATATTTTTCGTAAATTTAGGTTATCGCTGCTGATACTTAAGTAAATTCTTACCTTTGAATGTCGACAGACGTCTCTACGATTGCACTTCAAAGTATAATCTAGCCAAGCAACAAGTAATCCTATAAGTAAAAATGTCAGCTACTACCTGAATGGACGGAATAGCAATTCACTTAAATTTGAACGTATTGAATAAGAAACGATGTATAAAACAATAAAAGCTATGCAATTGAAAACATGTTGTGGGTATGATGATATTTCGTCATAGTTATTAACATTCGTTGAACCTGCGGTGATACAAAATCATTAACACTAATTACAAACTTAAGTAAAATAATTTCGATTTTTAAAAATGACAATATCCTGACCGGCAAATACACACCAATATCATTTTTACCGGTTATATAAAAGTATTTTAAAAACAGTTCGACAACGCAAATATGTTGTTAAAAAAACAGTACAGATTTAGAACACGACATAGTGCACAATTTGTTGCCTTTGAATTAACCGATAGAATAATGGCACATATAAATCAAAATGAAAATGCTATAACATAATTAGTTGAACCTTTTCGACGGATCATAAGATGTTACTATCTTATGATCTGATGATTATTATCTTATTAGAATATTGTGGCGTAAAAGGGAGTAATTTAAGTTTAACTACAAATTATCTCCGAACAGTCTCAGAAGACACGAATTAATGTGTGTGCATTCGATGGACGTCCTTTTAACTTTCGGTACCAGCCATAAAACCATTAAGAACATTTAACCAGCGAATTATTTCGTAGAGATAACAACTTTATTTTTCTTCCAAACGGTTATATATTAATGATGCAAACCGTCTTGGACACGATAACATACCCACGAACATACATACCACGCAACCTCGATAGATGTTTTCCAATAACACGTATGTGTTCGTGAAACATTAAAGGCTATATTTTATTTGTATGCACAGTATATTGTATAATAACTTATATTGAGTTCGCCAACCTGCAACTGCTGTTATAGTGACAACGTCGAACGCAGCACACCCAATAGAAACTGCTTATGCAGCTTGCAGTCACGATGATACGACTGCCATTGGCCTTGAAACCGGGCGAACACGTTTCCTTTGATAATATCCGTCGTCGCCATTAACACAGTTACAATGTATAATCGATTGTCGTTTTTGTCCGCTCAGGCATGTCGGCTGTGCGTGTTAGTGTAATCGGAGCATGGCACATCTTTCAAAGCGCGGGGGACCGTTTCAGTGTTATGAGCTCATAACCCCGGTATTACTTTTTAAAATGGATTTCATTCCTTAAAAGGCGGTAGTATGTTCCTAGTTTTTCATCTATTAATTAACATAATGTTCGTAAGATTATACTAGCTATGTTGAATTATACTGTACGTAAGCCCGCAACAAAGTTCGCAATTATAAGGCATGACCACGTACTAAAATAGTAAACAAAACATACAGTTTCAAAACACGGCCGATTCGGGCTGAGTTGACTGTTACACCCTTTGATGTTCAACGATGCTCACGGTCACCACAGCAGATTTCCAGTTACAAATTACTACGCTCGCTATTTCCGATTAGACGGACAGACTACGGCCCGTTAACAGCGATCTTGTATACTGCCAACTGCCAACACCAGGACGCGCCACAGGGATTCTTTTGCCGATGTGTCACGGGAAGTTGTCCTCTCGGTAATATGGCCGCGGTTTTTGCATTTTGAAAAAGATTAATAAATATAACAGATGATTATGTTTAATGATGGATTTTCCTAAAGAGCTCGTTATCTCAGTGAAACGGTCCCCAGGTCTATTAGCATACATGGGCAGAGAGTCGACGGCGACGACAGTGACCCCTCGTGCCAGTGTATGTAGTTCAAAACACTACTCAATTAGAAAACACTGGTCAAGTTCAAAACAATCACCCTTTAAAACACTCCAGAGTGTTTGTTCAACTTAAATTGAAACAACTCTATGGTGCGTTGGAATTAAGCTAAAAACGAGTCACCCGTAATGGCGTCACTCATTATATGTTTTATTTCACAAGGGAAATTAGTTAGACTGTTGCGATGCACATATACATGTAAATTGATATTTATAGTTGAAAACAACAACAAAACAAAACTTGCTGTCAATTCACTGCAAATAAACTAAGTAGTCGTCGTCTTATCGTGGATTAACCATATTTACGACATTTATTAAAGTAATGTAACTGCATAATTGGCTACGGTGCGTTATATTATTATCATTAGTTTAATAATAATAGTACAGGAGGCATTAGGCAATAAAAGTAATAACGTGAGTTGAATTTTTTGTAATTTCCTGTGTTTCGTTCAGTGGAAAGCGAACCCTCTATATAGGGCAAATCGCATCCACTTTGAAATGTACAATGGAAACGTTGTTTGCACACATTAATCCATTAACTATGTACCACAAATATTTCCAGAAGGAAACCCCATTTATATGACAATTGAGTATTAAATAATCATGCGCTTGTATTGTAATCATGTTACACAATATATCTAACTAACTAATATAAATCGATGTTGGATATTAATAGGCTCAATGGTCCGATAAATGTAAACAAAATTTATAAATGTGTATGTAAAACTAGCATACCGTATACACCGGTTGTGCCCTTCGCTAAACAAGACGAAATTGGTAACATAAATATGTTCTATTATTATGTTACTGTATTATGCAGGCGTGTTCTTTCGTAACAAAATAAAGTTCAGACGTTCAATTTACCATTCAATCAATCATTCATTCACATATCGTCCTTATTTGAACACACCAAACACACTGCACCCTTGAGCATTTTTTTAAATATCAGTGGCGCCATATTGTAACAAATATTATATTTTCGTCATCATATCAGTAATTATTGACAATTCCTAAATCGATGAATGCATGCCAGTTAGAGTGCATATCACCGGTAACGCGCGTAACTTTCGCAATGTTGAAATCTATGTGGGGAACAAAGTTATAATAGTCCCAACGCAAAATTGAAATATGAAGCTAGAACGAAACTATATCATGGTTACGACGTTATTAACATGGTAACAGGGGCAGTACATTGCATACGAACGCGGAAAATACACGATTTTTTGAAACAACCTGCGGCTAGTTGTGTGAGTCTATCAACCCGAAATTGGTTTGGGGAGTTACCAGATATGGACTGCTATAAAAACAAATACAGGTAAATCGATGATACACGAAGTTTGTTTTGAATATGATTGTAGAGCAGTAAGGTCCATACTACTAGTAACGCGTAACTTTCACACACACACACACACACACACACACACACACACACACACACACACACACACACACACACACACACACACACACACACACACACACAGGAGGGTCATGAAATTTGTGAGACTGGGATAAGTCAATTTCAAAATATATGCACATTAGTGAAAACATATGAAGTGGCTCAGAGGACACCAACTATGGGGTCCCTTGAGCTACCACGTGGGGTCCCTTAAGCCATACACTTTTACATATAGAACTTATCAGTGAGTTCAAAATGTGATTTTTATTACAACAATTATATCTAGTAAGTGTGCTAGGAATTATTCATCATTACCTAAATTGATATATAATACTCAGGCTTTACAATATCTGCATGTCACTCATTATTACTCTTCCTGAGGATAATATGCCTCGATGAATAATTTGCATATATGTCAGTTACGTAAAGTTAAACTGCATTGTTAGTTATTCCACACTCTCTTTACTATTCATTGTCCCTTTTATATTCCTACATGTTGGCACATGTTGGCGGTTTTCATGATTACAGGAACTTTTGTGGAGCGCAGTGGTGCAGTGGTTAGAACATCGGACACTCGACCGAGAGAACCCGTGTTCGAATTTTGTGCTGCGGTAGCGAACCTTGGGCAAGTTCGTTCTCTCTACGTTGATCCAGTTCACTCAGCTGTGGGAATGGGTTCCTTGCTATAGACAATGGTGGCTATTTGATTAAAAAATAGTATTCCCGCATTAATTGCAGCGTGGCTGGATGCTTTCCGGAGAATTAGAGTGTTCAATCGAACAGGTAAAGTGTAAATTGTTTTGAGCAGTTCTGAGGACTGGATACTGTGCTATATAAGAACTTATGTTTTTCTTTTTTTATGTTTTAGTTATGTTATTCTCTTGATGTTAATTAGCTTAACTGCCGATTCAGATACATTAGATGACCTAAGCAACCGGCATTTCACGCATTACCCTTCTTTTTAGGGACAATTATTTTTACAGTTCAATGGACGTTTCAAATTAATAATTTTTATGTGATATTAAGTGATATGTTAATTACCAACCGAGTAACAACTTACTCCCTTTTTTCTCTATTTCTGTTCCGAGTTTACAGGAAACCGTTTAATTTATGTTATTCTAACCATAACGGATCGTAATGTGCAGATATTCGAACGTTACCAACATGGACTATCATCGGCCTCGAACGTTTGAATATATTTACATAACATGTATATCTTATTGTCACTAAGCAATTACCAATAACATTACATCACTTATGGTAGTTGTATAAAGAAAACAATATATTGACATAACATGTATATCTTATTGTCACTAAGCAATTACCAATAACATTACATCACTTATGGTAGTTGTATAAAGAAAACAATATATTCACATAACATGTATATCTTATTGTCACTAAGCAATTACCAATAACATTACATCACTTATGGTAGTTGTATAAAGAAAACAATATATTCACATAACATGTATATCTTATTGTCACTAAGCAATTACCAATAACATTACATCACTTATGGTAGTTGTATAAAGAAAACAATATATTCACATAACATGTATATCTTATTGTCACTAAGCAATTACCAATAACATTACATCACTTATGGTAGTTGTATAAAGAAAACAATATATTCACATAACATGTATATCTTATTGTCACTAAGCAATTACCAATAACATTACATCACTTATGGTAGTTGTATAAAGAAAACAATATATTCACATAACATGTATATCTTATTGTCACTAAGCAATTACCAATAACATTACATCACTTATGGTAGTTGTATAAAGAAAACAATATATTCACATAACATGTATATCTTATTGTCACTAAGCAATTACCAATAACATTACATCACTTATGGTAGTTGTATAAAGAAAACAACAACACATAAAATATTTACTCAAAAATACGTTTTCAGTTAAACACATGTATTCGTGAATTGACGCGCCGTTAGTCTTCCATAATTAGTGAAATGGCCGTGATGTTATAAGATGAGAAACATCTAATAAACGTTAACAAAGTTACAGCCGGCGGCTCAAGGATCCCCTATGATCTTGCGTTTCAATATCACCTTACTGCCTGTTTGTGACTGCAATCCAGTGTAGTCGAATTCGACATTGCGTGCAACTGATGAATGAAGCGATCCTCGTGCATAAATGTGTTTGACTGACAGCTGAACAATGTCGGCGCATCAGTTTTCCGATTTTGGAATAACGTTTCAGTACAAGCTGTCGTTGTTGGTAAATTATAGGGTAGTCGAGTCTATAGAGCACCCGACCGTCGATCGAGAGAACGGTGGCGCTAATACACCTGCGACGCTTTTGAAACTTAGGCTATTGTGTTCACCTAGAGTAGCCCGTTTCTTTCTGAACATACATTAATTGCTGTAGGTCCGTTTCTGCCTGATGGGATATATGAAAAACATGTCGTTGACTCACAGGGTCAACGACATGCTACCGTATACGTTTGATGTGTATTTAGATTATTGCTGCAGATACTGAAGTACATTCTTTCCTCTGAAAGTCGACAGACGTCTCTACGATTGCACTTCAAATTATAATCTAGCCAAGTAACAAGTAATACTACAAATAAAACATGTCTGATGCTACCTTAATGGAGGTATAGCAATTAACTTAAATTTGAAAGTATTCACGAAGGCATCATCTCTAAAACACTAGACACTATTCAACCGAAAACAGGTTGTGGTATGATGGTATTTCGTTACAGTTATTAACAATCGTTGAACCTGCAGTGTTATAAAATCAATAACACTAATTACAAACTAAATATTTATATTGGTATATTCCGTGATAAACATAATTAAAATTAAATTCGATTTTAAAAAAGGTGACAATAGCCATTTCGACAAATACACACCAACAGCACTCTTATCGGTTATATAAAAGTACTTGAAAAACAGCTAGATTATTTTTTAAACGCAAAATACCTTGTTCGAAAAACAGTACGGATTTAGAGCAGGACATAGTGCATAATTTGCTGATTTTGTATTAACCGATAGAATACTGCCACACATGGATAAAAACGAAATTTCTATAACATAATTATTTGGACCTTTCCGGAACAGTTAACCCTAGATCATAAGTTATTACAAGACAAATTATAATATTATGGCATAAAATAAGTAGTTTAAGTTTAATTAGAAATTATCTCGGAACAGACGCAGAAAACACGCATAAATGTATGAGCAGTCGATGTACGTCCTTTTAACTTTCGGTACCAGCCATCAAACCGTTAAGAACATTTAAACAGCGAGAAATTTGGAAGAGATAACAGCATTACGTTTCTTCCAAGTTCTATATTAATTATGCAAACCGTCTTGGACACGTTAACATACACAGGCACATACACACCACGCAACCTCGATAATAGTTGGATTCTTTACAATATCGTGTATGTGTTGGTGATATATTAAAAGCTAGTTATTCTGTACGCATGCAGTACTGCATAACAACTGAGTTCACCAACCTGCAAATGCTGTTATGGTGACAACGTCGAACGCAGCACACCCAATATAAACTGATCGTGCAGCTTGCAGTCACGATGATACGACTGGCATTGGCTTTGAAAGTCGAACACCGGACGAACACTCTTCCTTACGTAAAGCCCTTCGTCCCCATTAACACAGGTGCGGTGTACCTGACATATATGGAATCTATAATCGATTGCTATTTGTGTTCTGTAAAGCATGTCGGCGATGCTGTAATCGGAGCATGACTTTTCTTCCAAAGGTTAGGGGACCGTTTCAGTCTTATGAACTCATAACTCCGGTTTTACTCTTTAAAATTGATTTCTTTCCTTAAAAGGACTTAGTAAGTTTCTAGTTTTCTATGTATTAATTTACATAATGTTCGTAAGATTATACTAGCTATGTTAAATTATCCCGTAAGAAAGACCGTACAAACGGTCGCAATTTTAAGGCACGACCACGAACTGGTGCATGTTCAAATAGAAAACAAAACATCCATTTTCAAAACAAGCTTTATTGGCAATACGGCCGAGTCGGGCTGAGTTAACTGTTATACCTTTTGATGTTAAAAGATGCTCACTTTCTCACGGTCAACAAAGCAGATTTCCAGTTAGAAATTAATACGACCGCTAATTCTGGGTAGACGACCAGACTACGGCCCTTTAACAGCGATCTTGTATATTGCCAACTGCCAACATCAGAGCACGCCACTGGGACTCTTTTGCCGAGGTGTCACAGAAATGTTGTACTCGGTAATATGGCCGCGGCTTTTTGCATTAAAAAATTCATTAATTTAACAGCTGATTCTGTTTAATGGTGGATTTTCCTTAAGAGCTCGTTATCTCAGTGAACCGGTTCCCAGGACTATTAGCATACATGTGCAGAGAGACGACGGTGATGACAGTGACCGCTCATGGCAGGGTAAGTAGTTCAAAACACTATTCAAGTAGAAAACACTGGTCAAGTTCAAAACAATCACCCGTTAAAAAACTCTAGAGTAGTTTCAAATTGAATTGAACCGCGTAAATGTAAATGCTAAAAAAACTGCCATTTTGGTGTAGGCCTTGTGTTTTCCCATAATGGCTGGTGCTACGCTAAGCACCCGGGGAACAATCAAACGTGACAGAATCCACTCATCATATGACACTATTTTAGTTGGTTTTTTTTTATGCAGACCTACCAAATAATATCAGCGCCAACTTTGTCATTTAAACAAGACACATGAACACTAACTTGAATCTCTTTAAATTAAATATAATAATAATGATAAGTTATAGATCAAACCGTCCGAGACTATGTTTTTCGACTAATTTATGTGCTATATATCACCCACATCATCAACTTTAATAGTAACAACAACATGAGCATAAAATACACCCATAATTCACCTAGATGAATAGAAGACGTGGCAAAGTGGTGTTGGTGTTTATCGCTTGCCTTGTGGCCTTCGCGGAGACATAATTCAACAGTTCTGTCTCTGATCACGGAACTTAAATCAAAGGATTTGGATACCCCATCCGTCTTGATCGCGACAAGCAATCGACTAGAAAGTAGAGAGGTGAGGGGTTTTTGCCTGTACGTAAATGAACGCTGGTGCAAAAAGATCATTGTGCGTGAACAGCTCTGCGCCCCAGACATTGAACTGTGTCACTACGACTTCTGTGTCTACTACGTGAATTTCTCCTCAATTATTTGTGACTGTTCTTACAAACACCCCAGAACCAAAGAGGACCGAGGTGCCCAGCATATTTGTGATGTGACACAAAAACTGGACGCTTTGTCCACCGATGCACCCAAGTCCATTCTGGGTGATTTATACCAGTGCACCCCAAATAAAAGAATGCCTACCTACCACCAGTATGTCACGTGCCTAACCCGCGTGCTCCGGACGATTGCCTTGTGATACGGTTCGGTGCCTAATGCGTGTAGGTCCGTAGCCAAGCCACCGATCGGCGACACCGATCACAATACGGTTCATTTGGTTCCTATTTACATATTATTATGTCTACTGAAGCTCGCTAAATGTGTTATAAGACAGGTCAAGGTGTGGAAAGAAGTCAGCATAGCTGGACTACAGGGCTGTTTTGATTGTACTAACTGGGATGTTTTTCGGGATTCCTGTGATAACCTGAATGGACTTACCAACGATGTGACCAGTTATGTTTCTTTATGTGTCGACACTATTATACCCGCAAAGAAGTAAAAAATGTACCCTAACAACAAACCTGGGTTTATAAACAACCAAACAGGATTGAACAACAATAAAAGGGCTTAATTTCAGGCAGATTTAGCTGCATGAAGTTCAAAGGAATGTGAGATCAGAAATTAGGAAAGCAAGAGAAAGATATAAAAACAAAATAGAACTGAAGTTCAAAACAGGTGATATGAGAGCAGTTTGGGAAGGCAGTAAGACTATAAGTGATATGCAGCGATATAGACAACATTCCATTCGCTTATCTCCATTGGGGATAAAGATAAGGGAGTCTTTGCCCTGATGGCATTTCCGTCAGGTTTTGAAGCATTGTGCCACTCAGTTGTCTGGTATCTTCAACTTAATCTTCCAGGCCTCTCTTACCTCACCGAAAATCCCTATCTTGTGGAAAACGTCAACTATTGTCCCGGTCCCCAAAACAGCTCGCCCCGCCGGCACAAGTGATTGCCGCCCAGTAGCGTTGACATCGCACGTAATGAAGATTTTTAAAAAATTGTCCAAACCATGATCATTACCCGAACAGTCTATCTTGTAGACCCCCTGTAATTTGCATATCGGCCTCGGAGAGGGGTGGAGGATGCAGTTGCTACTCTGCTAAACTTTGTACTCTGTCATCTTGAGAAGGCCAAGACCCACGCCTGAATTCTTAACCTTGATCTGAGTTCTGCTTTTAATACTCCGCAGCCTCACCAGCTTTTTGAAAAAGATATTTCTGGGTTTAAACTTGAGTCTGACTGGGCCGTATGGATGCTTGATTTTTTGGTTCGTGTGAATAACACCATGTCTAGTGTGAAGGTTATGTCCACTGGCTCACCCCACGGATGTGTTTTATCACCCATGTTGTACAGTTTGTATACTAATGATTGCAGAAGCACCCATCCCAATATATTCTTTATTAATTTCTCAGATGGCACATCTTTACTCAGTATACTGTTTAACGGTGAGGTTGGCCACGGTCCTGTTGTAGTTAACTTTGTTGAATGGTGTGATAACTCGTATCTGTGCTTGAATGCATCAACAATCAAATACATGTGTATTAACTTTAGAAAAGACCCTCACTCTAAGATTGACACTGTCATCCATGGAGATAAAGTGGAGGTAGTTGATGGGTAAAAATATATCGGTACGATCATTCACAATAGATTCAGATGGGACTGTCACTCTGCCGCTCGTACAAATAGTGCCAGCAGCGTCTACATTGCCTAAGGAAGCTGATTTCTGTTAACAATGATAATACCATTTTGTTCATGTTTTATAAGTAATTTATATAGAGTGTTTTGATCTGTTCTATTATTTGTTGGTTGGGCAACTTCAGACTAAAAGACAAGAATAATCTGCAGAGTATGCAAACATCAGCAATAAACTGACTGGTGTGAAACAAGTCCCTCTCACGGCTCTGTATGAAAAACAGGTTTTGCGGAAAACCAGTCGCATTCTAGCTGACAGCTCATACGTGTTGTACGAGGAATACGCCCTTCTGCCCTCGTCCCGACGGTTTAGAACGGCAACATTCAAATAGAAAGCGGTTGACATTGATGTCTACGTCTGTTCGGCTTTTAAATCATACATCTCTCTGACGCCTCTTCTGAGCCAAACGTTTCGTTGTTGTGTGTGCATATTTGATAGCAGGATGTTGATAGCAGGATGTATGTGCGCGAATGTTTCGGAACCTCGATTCAATATTGTGAGAGGTCACCAAAAGACACCTACTTACTCCTGTATTACTCTTTTTCCGTAAATTGCTCGCTCTCAGATGTACATCAAGACTTTCTATTCGAATTTTTTTCACAATAACCACACCCCTTTGAATATAGAAGACATTATTAGCTGGGCTACACTCTTCATTTAATAGCATATGTAGATGTTCTAGGTACAAACAAAATACATAATCTAATATAACACCAGCGCCGTTACCAACACCATGTAATGTATAATGATGCCATCCGTTTCTGTTACGGTTAAGTTCAGTACGGCGGTGTTATTAGTTCTTTTTATCTGATACGTAATATTAATCCAACGACTTTGAAGATGCAATTCCGCACTGCTCTGAAACCTTCATATAAGAACTAATAGTTAACCCGAAGTCATTTTCTTTTACAGTAGTACTTACTACAGAACTCCCCCCCCATTGTACATCTTCGTTCCCATGTCCAGTGTGGAGGCATTTACATTTCTCAAAATTGAACAACCTTTTCCACTTTTCAGACCATGTGATCAACATGTCAAGATCATCTTGCAAATGCTGTCTATCTCCATCACTTTTAATCCTTCTAAACACATTTGTATCATGCGCAAATTTCAACACCTTGCTTGTTATATCATCGTCCAAATCGTTCATATATATTAAGAATGAACTAATGAACCCTATGGTTCCCAACTAAAAACTAATTTACACTTTGAAGCCTCCCATCAACATCGTTGTCCTCTGACAATCAGCTACTTTTCTATACAGTTAATTATAACATTTTCTATGGCATGGGCCTTTAGTTTAAGCAGTCATCTTTGATGTAGCACTTTTCGAAAGCTTTTTGAAAATCTAAGTAGCAGATATTTACTGTTGATCCCTCGTCTACTCAATTAGTGATATCTTCCAAAAAGATAACATATTTTTAAGCATGATCTCCCTTCTAAAAACTCATGTTGAGATGAGTTGATCAAGATATGTTTAACAAGAAAATCCACAATGTGATCTTTAATTAGTCTTTGTAATAATTTGCAAATCACATGTTAAACTCACTGGTCTATTTTTCTGTGACTTGTTTCTCGAACCTTTTTAAATAGCTGTACGATGTTTGCTTCTTTCCATTTTAAAGGAACCACTCCTTCTAATTACAAATTGAAAACGGTTGCAAGCGGTATGCAATTTCTACAATTTCCAGTAGTAGTTTGGGCGGAATCCAGACCAGTCCGGATGATTTATTATCCTTCATAGCCCTTATTTTTGTAGCTATCATTTCCGGTGTTACAATTAACTGTCCTAAATAGTCGTATTCTGCCCCCTTGAACGCAGCCTCTAGTACTGGCACTGAACTAATATCTTCCTTGGTAAACACCGAAATAAACTACTCATTCAGGTCTTCTGCCATTAAGAATCTATCTGATATTACATTTCCAACACTATCTTCTAGAGGACCGACTTGATCCTGAACTTTCTGTTTGCTTCGAACATACGCATACAAACTCTTGTGTCTGTTTTATACTACAAGCTAACTTTTGTTCATAGCTTCTCTTGGAATTTCTAATTTCAGCTGTAGCTTCGTTAAATGCATCTTTATAAATGTTGTAGTCTTCATCATTTCCAATACGTCTATATGATTTCCATCATTTGTTTGTACTTAATTTTTGTAATGGCTTCTTTCGATAAGTGTCTATTTTTGGGTCGTTTCCCATGTTTTTTTCAAGGGAACAAATTTATCGACGATGCACTCTATTTCACTCTTTAAGATATTCCAACATTCTGTTGCTGTCTTATTCGTCAGTGTGTTATTCCAGTCTATCTTTGCTAAATATTTCCTCATGTCCTTATACCTTCCTTTGTAGACATTTATCCTACACTGCTTATTACTATTATTATTTTGATGATACAATGTATCTGGTTGTGATCGCTACTCCCAGTGGCTCACATATCATGACATTGTTAACAAATTCCTTCTGTTAGGACAAAACTATGCAAGGCGCCATATCAGAATTAATTTAATAACTTAACTAACGTAGTCTTTATAAAGACTGTTTCCTGTGTACTACGGCACACGTTATGTTACAGCAGATTTTAATTACACAGCTGACTAGCTATCCTATCACAAACGCTAACGTTACCGGTAGTGACCTAATTTAAAGATAAGCTAGACTGTCTTATTTAATTAGGTTATACCGCAACCTAGCAAATACGTGGGACACTATTTGCATAAACAAATTGGAGTTCGTCCGACTATAACTGTCCTTGCTTAATTTTAATAACAATGCTACCTAATCAAAATATCCAGCAGGTACTGGCTTACACATATATTATCTTATGGAAGTAGTTTTATGTTTGTTTGTTTGTTTGTTTGTTTGTTTGTTTGTTTGTTACTTTATCTCCTATATATTCTACCACATAATCAGGTTTACTAAATCTTGTTTACAAACTTATTGAAGCCTAAGTTACCCTATTATCACTCACTAGATTAAAATGTTATAAAATACTTTGACTAACTAACTTTAAGCACAACTGTTTCTCAATATATATCTAGTGCTACTTTATGAATAATATTAAGGTAAGAATAATGCTTATCGGTCAATATTTCCGCTTTGTTTTTCACCTTTTTTGCACCAACAATGCTCCACTCTGTCTTCTACAAGGATGTGGAGGTCTACTGTGCCAATACATTCGAATGATGTACCATTGGCAGCAACGATTGTGTTTTCGGGCGGGGGACATGTATTTCCGTTGTATAATCCTATTTGTTTTAGGATATCAAGTACTGCAACAATCGCTTCGACACCTGTATCTGGTGTTGCCTGTGCTGTTGTGATGAAGCTATCATCAGCATTATGATGAAGTTATACCTTAATGCGCGGGGGGAAGGTGTTTTTTCTTTCTCAGAATGTCCAGTACGCGAATCTGACTCATTGCGGTCGATCGTGTACTCTTATTATGTGGATTGTTCTGACGGCAACACGTAGCAAGACATTCATCTCGCGTTTTATGAGCCGATTTTCAGCAATAACCGCATATGTGGTTATGTTTTGAACTGGCGTTATTCCTGGTTTTACTACGTTGCCAGGTTTTCTTGCCAATTCTGTCTATGGCCTTTGTTATTGTTTGCAAGTGCAGCTTCATCATTCCTTGCTGATACTTCACTCCTGCAGATATCAACTGTTGTCAGTAGAAAAGGGGAGGCGTGATTGCTAATAACTTTCGACTTGTTTCTCGGTCACGAATTCCCGACATAATTCGCGTAGTAAGATGACCGTCTAAGCACTGCTGGCAAAGGTCTGCGTTTTTGGCAATTTCCCGCATGTCCATGTAGAAGTGGTCGAACGGTTCGCCTTCTTCTTGTTTGAGTTCTTCTAGTGCCACCCTGTCCAGTGTAACATTTCGTTTGGCTGGGATGTGTTCTTAGATTCGGTCTAAGATCGCTGTGACGGTTATATCGTCATCATTGTCTATACCGATGGCTACTTGCAATGTAGCACGCATTTCGATACAGAGGCTAGTGCGCAACATATCTCTCTGTTGGCGTCCTGGGAGACGGTCGAGCTATTCTAACTCCACGAAATCTTCCCATGATCGCCTCCATGCTGGTAGTTCTCGTAGTGTTATGTCTGCTGCCTTTGGCTCCGGCGGTCTAGTTTTAGCGTGTTGGACGGCAGAAGTACGCTGGACGTTGGTCACGGTGTCTGTGTGTTGAGTCTATGAACCACTAGACTCATCATTGGCGCCTTTACTGTGTGCAGGCGATGGTGATTTATGGGCGAATCTGTCCAGGGTCTCGCAGAATAGACGCATCGATAGTTCATATCTTTCATCGCACGCGCGCTCCCGTTCCTGTTCTCGCTATTCACGTTTGTTGTCCCGTTCTTCTTGTTTAGACAGGAATGTCGCAAGCCAATCTGCTGCGATTGTGTCACCGCAGCGCGGACTTTGGTGAACGTCAACGCTTGTGGCGCGCTCTTGCGATTTTTTGAAAGCTCCGCGGCGCCGTGTTTGCTTGTGGCGCGGTATTTTCTGTCCATTTTGTCGCTACCGTTTACAGACAAACCGACTTTTAACGTCTTATTTCGAGTTCGTGGTCTTTTGCCGACTGCGCCATGTTAAAGCTTACACTCAATGAGATATAGCAACATAACCAAACATTATTTATTA
Source organism: Paraescarpia echinospica (assembly GCA_020002185.1). Taxonomy (NCBI): domain Eukaryota; kingdom Metazoa; phylum Annelida; class Polychaeta; order Sabellida; family Siboglinidae; genus Paraescarpia; species Paraescarpia echinospica. Next base: position 20,648,131 of record CM034534.1, on the reverse strand, counting down.
CGTACCAGAAACGGTAAATTGTTGTACAATAGCGTGAGCCATCAAATCAATGTCAAGCGATGTTGATCTTCCTCGTGGTCTCTCGTGAGAGAAGGGAAATCCTATTATTTGAGGGGAGACTACACCAAACGTAACATCTATCGAACAAATAACGTAAATAAAACAATTATATAATAGTTATCGCTTTAATTTTTAGTTATATATTTTATTCTTATTTACGACTCGAACCAGTAAGTCTTTCGCAAGGAAGTACAGTACAACTGCTACAGTTCATTCGTCTCCCAATCCACAACCCTGGCGTGTTGTACACTTCCGGTGAAGTAACTTCCAGTCGCTAGGGGTCATTCCGTCATCCAGCGTTGAAGACAAAACGCCGCTGCTAACAACCACAACAAACGAAGTGGTACACAATTACTCGATTGCGCCTCCACATGTTCCAATGTAAGCCAACGACCTTTGTACATATTGATGTTATATCCCCCATGTACCAGGCAGGCTGCCTGCTAATTGGCAAAAATGATCCAGGTATTGGCATTTTAACAGCAAAGATGAAAAGTGGGCCAGGTGTAGAACCCCGAGCTCGGAGGTATCGTTTGATGACAGGAAAAGAACAATGCTGAGATTGTGATTAAATTTCAAGGACAGCAGGCCTATCGGGTTGTTGGTGCTTATAATGGCGTAAAGCAAGCTGCATGGATGTTTTTTTGTTGTGTTCCTGACACAAACTTTAGATCATCCAACTGTATAAAATTCTCTATACATACACCTGGACGTCAAGTTTTTTTAGCCCAAATCGTAAGAAACCATGAAATGCTACCATAAACATAGCAGTTATGCAGCATTGTAAAAAACCTGTCAGGTATAACAACCTGTATTGCATATTGTATGTGTATACCAATACACTCAGTACGGCATGTATAATTATGCTTACACAGATTGTCATGTATTGTATCCTTCACAGTTGGAAACTACACCTCCTTGCAGTTTTTGTTTTGTTTTGTTTTGTTTTTTGGTTATGGTTCCAGATTTGAGATGCCACCAGGGAAAAGACAGGTTTCGCCATTTGGTGGGGGAATGCAGCCGCGGCAGAAGCGCCAAACTGTTGTCGCCTCTGCAATGAGAGGACCGGCCGTGACAGCTGTCGCAAGCAGCCGTCCTGTGACACGTTGCCATGGGGCCATCTGCATTACTGTCACCAACGCTTCCGAGCCAGATCCCATCGTTGCTGCGGCAAACGCCATTGTGACAACAGTCATGGCAAAACTGGAAGCGTCAGGGTGTTCGCTGCCAGCCCCAGCACACGCCAGCCGACCGGAACTTCCACTGGACGGTGAGGTTGCTCAGCCAGTCGAAGAAATATACTCGTTTCAGCCATTACAGTCAGTGAATGAAATGGCCGATGACGTCGTGCATGTGCTGGGGGTGAGTTTCCACCCCAGTCAACAAGTTAAAATGTCATAAACCGACCAGTGGGGACAAACTTCTTATTGAAGTGAAGCAAGAAATTTGGAAGGGAGACTTCATTAATCTCCACATGTTGCTAAACGATCGAAATCTAGAGGAGACAAGGCCGGCGATTATCGCTGGAAATTACCAATATTGGTTCCCCGCCGGCTTTAATCATAGAAAAAGCCGGTTCCCGTTAACCAATTACATCATATGGCCAGTGGTTATCTGCGTTTACCAATTTCCAGTCATCCTTCCCCTTGCTTTAATACCTAACCATGACCCGGGTAAATTCAGGCTGATTCATGATTTATCCTTCCCACAGGGTGACTCCATAAATTTCCCATACATCTAAAGTATTCACTACTGTTCAATTAGAAACCATAGACAGAGTTGTAGAACTTGTGCAAGAATGTGGACAGGGTTGTCTCATCGCTAAGGCAGACATCAAAGATGCGTTCTGGCTAATACCAAGTAATCCTCAAGATTACCATCTGTTGGAGAAGACCTGGAAAGGGCTATTCTATCACGATAACGTTGTACCAATGGGGTCTGCGATTAGCTGTCAGACCTTCAAGCATTTCAGTTAGTACAGCGGCTAAGAGCCACAAATTTGACAAATTGTGCACTTTTTGACAAAAGCATGAAAATTGGCACACATGTAGTTTATGATATGTATATTCATATAAAGCTAGGTACCCATCGCCATCGACATGGTATCTAGCCGCCATTTTTATGTTTTAAATGGCAGCCATGGAAATCCATTACCCAAGTGTCTTGGCATCTAAACAACATACGAACACGGTCTTGGTGTCCAAACCATCATTTTTAGGGTCAAGAAATTCATTTCTGCCACATTCTGTGTCCTCAGATGACCGCTATATTGGCATTCAAGATGGCCGCCATGGAAATTTATTGACCACTTTGCTCAGCTTCTAAGCAACATAGAAACATGTTCTTGGTATCTAAACCATCATTTTCGGGGTCAAGGAATTCATATCTATGTATATGTACGTATAGATAATTGTATACAGTTGGATGATCTTAAGTTTATGTCAGGAACACAACAAAAAACATCTATGCAACTTGCTTTACGCCATTATCCTGTTGTCCTTGAAATGTAATCACAATCTCAGCATTGTCCTTTTCCTGTCATCAAACGACACCTCCGGGTTCGGAGTTCTACACCCACTTTTCATCTTTGCTGTTAAAATGCCAATACCTGCATCATTTTCGCCAATTAGCAGGCAGCCTGCCTGGTAAATGGGGGATATAACATCAACATATACAAATGTCACTCCTTTTTTTCGAATTTGGGCAGCTATGACAGCTGCTTCCAAGGGTTTTATGGATGTTCAGATTCAAACAATGGGTAAATGGAAATCTCCTGCCTTTCGTAGATACATTCGCATCCCAATGATGCAGTCTTAATGTACATCTCTTTCAGGCTAAATGCCCAGGTGCTGTTGCTCTAGTTACAATTCATGCCATCCTGGCATGCTCAGCCGGTGCTGAGTGTCAGGTTTGGTGGTTAGTGCCTGTATCGCATGTTATTCATATACAGTGGTCTGCTTTATAGTTCTCCGTACATGTATCACTGTTGTGAGTGGAATATTGTGTGATAACAATGGCATTCCTCCCTGGCATGCTCATCCGGTTTTGCGTGTCAGGTTTGTGGGCTTGAGTATATGATCGCATATTACTCATGCACTGTGTTCTGTTCGTTAGTTCTGCACATATTCATCACTGTGTTATGACTTATGAGTCAAAATATTGTGTGGTAACTATGGCATTCCTCACTGGCATGCTCAGCCGGTGCTGTGTGTCAGATTTGTGGGCTTGTGTATATCGCATGTTGCTCATGTATTGTAGTCTGTTAGTTAGATAGGCGAATATTCATCACTATGTTATGAGGCAAAGATTGTGTGGTAACCATAGCATTCCTCTCTGGCATGCTCAGCCGGTGCTGAGTGTCATGTTGTGGACATGCCTAGATATATATCATGTTGCTCATGTATTGTGGTTTGTTCACTAGTTCGGCGTATATTCATCACTGTGTTATGAGTCAAATAGTGTGAGGTAATAATGGAATTCCTCCCTGGCATGCTCAGCCGGTGCTTCTTGACTTGCGCCTATCATTGTTGATGGCTATATTAGTTACAAGAATCTGGCATGAAGTAGTTGGCTGCCATCAGTTGGGTCTGAGAGATCGGATATTGTGGCCTTGGGTGAGGGGACACTATTCCCAAGGAACAGTGCCTGTGGCGGTTGGCCCCTCACCTTTAATGCATGTAAACAGCAATATTCTTAATGCTGCCTTTAATTCATATACTGTTATTATAATGCATAGATCCAGTTATATGATTTATGGTTACCATGAGGTGATTCGACAATTAATGCTGCCTTTAATTCATATACTGTTATTATAATGCATAGATCCAGTTATATGATTTGATTTCTGGTTACCATGAGGTGATCCGGCAATAACATGTGCCATTTTTTTAACTTTACAACTGTTGTCATGTGTAGGTATTGTTGCATCAAACAAGCTGCTGCAAGGTACACAGGTAATTCGCTCTCTAGTATGCTACATAAATAAATTTGTGAAATGGACGGTTTGTTTGTATTTCGATAAAAAGCATTTATATCATTAATGTTTTTGTGTAACGACTCAGAGAATTCCACAGTCGTACTACGTAGACACAAAGACTCATCGATCTCATTGTGGAATGAAAGGGTACTCGTTGTAAATAATAACTAGCTCTCAATGAGCACGTCGTTTCCCGCCTAACGAATAGATGCTGAATGTTTGATAGCAAATAGCAGTAGTAAGCTGTGTATATAAATACTAACGTTTTCAGTTCTATAATATCTAAACATTTTAAGATATGTAATTGTTGAATATTTATTATTATTTGCAACTTTTTAGTTAGATTGTACATACATTAACCATAAAACCCCAAAATCCACACAAGTGTCATGCTGTTACAAGACGACACAATAAAAAATCAGGCCCGTAGCAACGGGGGGTTCATGGGGTTCACGTGAACCCCCCCTTTTGGTGAACCCCCTTTCTTCAAAATGCTACAGACGACGTGAAGTAACAAAGACATACAATGGTACAGTTCGACTGTATTGAGAAGCCGGTAAGTAGAGTCTTCTACGTTTACGGCCGCTTCATTACCCAATATGGTTCCTTGTTTGTCCGCTGCTCTTGACCGCGGCGCTCGATCAGGCGTCTTCAATTTCCACAAAGAATACGACGTAGAGATCGTGTTCACTCCAGAAGGTGCCCGGTCGAAATAGGAACGCTCCACATTGTAATGTCTGTTCCCTGAACACCAAAAATCAGACAACGTTAGCATCATCAGAATGTCATCTTTCGGTCAATATGGCCGCGTGATAGTGACGTCGAAGGAGAATGACGGAAACGTGTTGAAAGAAGACGTGTTCAACGATGTGGTACAACTTGATAAGGATATTCGAAATATCACAGTTGACGTAAACGGGATGACGTACAGCTACAGAGATCTGAGCACAGGATCGTGTGAGAATGCGACAGACACGCTAATTATATTTCATGGTGTTATGAACGTAAATCTAAATGATTTTGCTAATCCCGTGCACAGGATTACGCGAGGGCCACGCAGTTTGACATTCTTCCTCGGAAGCACCATTGGCGGAGTCAGTACGACGGCAGATGGCGACACTGAAGCAAAAGCATGGTCGCTGCACTATTACCTCTTGTCTTATGAAAATGCCGAAGCTGTAATAAAATGGCAGGAGAAATTCCTGTCAGTCATCGTCGACAAAAGTTACAAACACATCACCGTGACTCGTTTCACCGCTCACTCTCTCGAAGACGAACTAAAGCGGAACGCTGATGCAGTCTTTACGTTGCTGCCTATATTGTTAATAGTTCTGATCGCATTTACCGTCGTGTCCTCCATGAGCACAGACTGGGTGGGCAGTAAACTGTGGCTTGGACCTCTCGGTGTATTCTCGGCCGGTCTCGCTATAGCCTCGGTGTTCGGTCTCGTGCTCCACACTGGTGTGCCTTTAATTTATATCGTCGCTTCAAGTCCCTTCCTTGTTTTTTTAAGTCCGTTTTTGCTTATCTTATGAGAAATATTAGTTCGTTTCAGCTAAAAATGTGAAGCTGGTTTTGACACCTCACCACCCGACCCCTCCCTACCCCGTCCCTCCCACACTATCTTTCCCGACCATGTCCCTCCCACGCTATCCTACCACCCACTCTATCCCACCCGATCTCTCCCCACCCTGTCCCTCCTACTCGAACCCTCCCAATCGATCTCTCCCACCCGATCATTCCCTTTCCGATCTCTCTCCACCCTGTCCCTCCCACCCGATTCCTCCCATCCGATACCTCCCCTACCCTGTCCCCCAATTGATTTCTCCCACCCGATCCCTCCCACCCGATCTCGCCCCACCCTGTCTCTCCCACCCGATTCCTCCCATTAGATACCTCCCCACCCTGTCCCTCCCAACCGATCTCTCCGACCCGATCCCTCCCTACCCGATCTCTCCTCACCCTGTCCTTCCCATCAGATCCCTCACCCACGATCTCTCCTCACCCTGTCCCTCCCAACCGATCACTCCCAGCCGATCTCTCCTCACCCTGTCCGTCCCACCCTCTCCCTCTCATCCGATCTATCTCTACCCTCTCCCTCCCACCTTCTCCCTCCCACCCAATCTCTCCCCACCATGTCCCTTCAACCTGATGCCTTTCCTCCCTTTCCCTCCAACCCGATCACTCCCCACCCTGTCCCTCCCACACCGATCCCTCCCACCCTTTCCCTCCCACCCGATCCCTTCATACCCTGTCCCTCCCAACCGTAACGAGAATAACGTTTCCTACTAATGTGTCGCTGGATGCATACAGGATTTTTTTACTTGTTGAGTTATTGCGGTTTGACCATTGCGAATACTCGAACTTGCTAAATTCAATGATTGCAATTTAATGTACAGTGTGAAACAACAGGCCTCAACGCCGCTTGCCGTGCTAAAGGATACGGCGCGCTAAGCTGCACTAACTGTGGTGACGTCAGCAACATCTGAAGGGCTGGATGCTTTGTGATACGTATATGACTCCGTTTGAGCGGACGTAGTGACATGAGTTCGCAATGAACAGGCTTACTATTTACAACATTATTTGAAAAGAGTATGCGAAGTTTAAAACTCATTTAAAATGTTATTTAACTTAGTCTTTAATATTGGCGGGCTGAGCCGGGGCCTTAGCACCACACCGCTATCGCTGTTTCGGATCATGAAAAATATCAGCTCTTGTTGAGGCTCCACGAAAACCTTGATTTGATTTGTAACCACCCTTGAGATTCTCCACCCACCTTCAGGTTCACCAACAGAAACTTCGATTTACACCCTCTGATTGATTTATGTTATCGGCGTGTTGTGTCGCTCATAACAGGTAAACATAATAATCCCTTGACCCGCTTATATATGGCCGTCTGCCGTGGTTTGTCCGTAGACGCGCTTGCAGTTAATAACGTGTATAAATACGTGCGTGTGCGTAGGCGTGTGTAATTATCTTTGTCAATAGTGTGCCTGTTTCTTCCGTCGAAAGTGCACTTTTGGGACAATTCCCCAAGTAGACATTCTCAAAAACGGCAACGCCTTACGCCTCTGTTGCAGTAATAAATAGGCTAATATTATTGTTATTGTATGTATATGACACAGAAACAGAATACCCATAATGTGTGCAACATTTAGTTTAATTTCTATCATATGTAAATTATGATAAGAGTACATGTCCATAATATTCATTATTCTTGTTCATAGCATTAGTATTGGTAAGTAAGTAAATTTAAGCAACTTATTGTTTTCTAGTAACATAGTAGCGTGGTGACGTTCGGTGAACGGAATTAAATGTTATAATTAAAACGTAACATAGCTGAAATAATTTAAAAGAATAACGATTTAACCAAAACGTAGGCATCATCGTGTGGTGCTCATTTTTTTGATCAGACATATGTTACATTTCCAAGTTGATGCATGATAATTATTGACACATGAATGCACCAATCCGTTTTCGCGAAAAATGACAGTACTTGAGCTTTTCATAAACGTATAGACCGTTAATTGACTATACATTCAAATACTTCTCATATATTGTGGATACTCATTTTATATATGTCCCTCTTCCAGTCTAAGTGCTTATATGTAGACATCAATCGACAGTTGAATCATGCTAAGTACAACTACATATGTGCTACATATAGAATATTTAAAAACACTTTTTTTGTATTTGTTTATATAATTATTGTATAATCATCCCCCATCTTTACGAAGGATGAATAAATTGGTAGTCTTATACGATATCTTCTGGTTGACAAGTCACTGGTACATTATATATATATGTGTATTTATATGTTTGCAAAGCAAGAAGAACACAGGCACTAGGCCGAGACAGACTGATTACACTTCTAGACAAGCAGAGTAGAGAAATACAAGACCAAGATATGACCATGGAACGAATAGAGGAATTCTACACCGAGCTGTATGACAGTGAACAGAGTACCATAATTCACACCGACCCGAAAATACCAGAGATAACACAATGAGACATGAAGAATGGGAAGACACCAGGCAAAGACCATGTAAACATTGAAACATTAAAAGCAGAAGATATCATTACGAAGACACTGGCTAAGCTGTATACTAAATGCTTATCAGAAAGACGAATACCCACCTCTTGGAAGAACGCAAAGATGGAGATTATCTTCAAGAAGGGAAATAAGAAAGACTTAAAGAACAACATACCGATATGGTTGTTATCAAACATCTACAAATTACTCACATAGACACTAACGAATAGGCTAGAGAAGAAACTCTACGAAAACCAACCACGAGAGCAAGCAGGATTCAAAAGCAGGTACTCAACGACAGACCACATTCACGTCGTAAACCATATGAAAGAGAAGGCTTTCGACTCGGTGCAATACTGACCTCCCTTCAAGAACAAGGGATAGAATATGTGTACATCGATCTCCTGAAAGACATCTACACTAACAGCTCGGTGACAGTCCACATATACAAAAAGAGCAACAAGGTCAACATCAAGAGACGACAAGTACGACAGGGTGACACCATATCGCCCAAGCTGTTGACGGCAACACTCGAAAGCTTATTCCGAAGACTGACCTGGGAAACCAGAGGCTTGAGGATAGACTGAGAATATATCAGCCATCTTCGCTTCGCCGACGACATACTCATATGCATTATTACACCGCAATAACTACAAAACATGCTGCAGGAGCTAGCTGATAAAAGTGAAAAACAATGTCTAAGGATGAACATGTCGAAGACAAAAGTGATGCTAGAAAATTACACACCGATATATATAAACACGACGCAGATAGAGAACGATGAAAGCAAATATGGGACAGCGATGCAGTATCAGAGACAAAAACCAAGACAAGAAGATTCAAAGAAGGATCACCGCCGGCTGGACAGCTTTCGCCAAACACCGGGACATCTTCAAGGGTAACTTTGGAACCTGCTTGAAGAGACAAGTCTTCAACTCATGCGTACTTCCAGCGATGACATACGGCGGGGAAACATGGGCACTCACCATCCAGGCAAAGAACAAACTAGCAGCCGCACAAACAAAGATGGAAAGAAGTATGTTAAACATCATATATCTGAAGACAAAAACAAACATCTGGGTAAGACAGAAGACAAAGGTCATAGAGGTGATAGAACAAATCAGAAGACAGAAATGGACCCGGACAAGGCACATTAGCAGACCACAAGATAACCGATGGACATCGCGTATCACAACCTCGAGTCCTTACGAAGGGAGACGGTGGAGAGACGAACTGGACGACTACTGGAAGGGCACCACCTGGCAGAGGATAGCGCAAGACAGGCAGATTTGGAAACGACATACTGAGGCCTTCGTCCAACCACGGGACACTACGGCTGCAAAATGACGACGATGATATATGTTTGTGTGTGTGTGTGTGTGTGTGTGTGTGTGTGTGTGTGTGTGTGTGTGTGTGTGTGTGTGTGTGTGTGTGTGTGTGTGTGTGTGTGTGTGTGTGTGCGTGTGGTAATATATATATACATATATACACAAGCACACACACTAATATTGTGCATGCATAATGTTGACATATTATGTTTATGTTCAAAATGAAAATCCTCCTGTCATGTTTTTGAGTGTGACCTCACTAACCGTCACGCAACTTTTCGAAGTCTGCCTTTATCTTTGCAACAACCGCCTTGCTGACATCCGGGTCTTCTAGAAACATTTGAGCTCCTCGGTAGACTTTGCTGTCGTACTTGTATTTCCGGTCCACCATGTTGGCCCATCCAGCCATTTTGCTGGATGGCGCAAACAAGTCGTTGCTTCCGCTCAACGCCGTGATGTTACAAGGCAGTCGGTCGGGGTGCCTGTACGAATAGGTGATGCAGATCTTTACAACCGCAGCCAGGCACGGCTTCAGTCTCTTCAAGATAGCTGGATTGGAAGCCAGACGCGGGTCGAGGTAGGTGAAATGTGGAATGTAAGACGTGAGAACACTAATTGGCGTGGACGGGTCGAACACATATTTTGGTACGTTCTGGGGTTATTTGATTGGAATGGTAGGTGCTGACCATGCGGCCACATATAGGTGTCGTGGACAGAGATTGTGCTTCGCCTGCAGGTAGTGGGCACTCTCGAATGCCAGTAGTGCGCCCACACTGTGGCCGTAGAAGACGAAGCGGTCGGGCGAGAGCAGCTGTGTCAACTCGCCATTCACCGACAGAACCATCTCTTGCAGGTCGTCTACGGGCGTCTCCGTGAACCTCGCCTCCCAGCCCGGCGGCTCAATCATGAACATCTCCCACCCCTGCTTCTCCAAATAACTCGGCCAGTTCCGGAAGTTGGTGGCGCCACCGCCGTTGGGTGGGAAGCACACCAGTTGTGCAAGAACTTTGTCGGGGTTATTGGCTTTCTGTAACCAGGTGGGTAGTTTCGGCGCCTCGTCGTTTTCTTTGTCTGTTTCTGTCGCCGATGTGCCCAATGAGGAACCTTCATCGTACATCACCTTTACGTAGATCGAGTTGCAGACGGAGACCAATGTAGTTGTGTCATTCAACAGTTCAACGGGCAGAAACTAGATGTCGAAAACGTTCATTACTTTGTTGCTGAGGTCAGTCGCTATGAGAGAGTCGACGTCAAGGTTGACAGGTGAAGAATCGTCTGACCTTTCTGATTCTTCGTCACCAAGAAGTTTCGCCAGAGACGCCGAAAGGTGATTCATAATGATTTCCTTTCCTTCGTCTGGAGTTGTTTCGCGAACTCGATCCTTCATCGATTTGCTACCTGTGCTTCCCAGCGTCACGACTTCCATCAACTTCTTGAAACGTGACAGGAATCCGTCTGCATACATTTCGTTCTGTAGCATTGCGCCACAGGAAGCTTCGACAAATGTTATTTTGTCGAATGCGGCAGTGATGCCGAGGTGGTCGATGTCGAAACTCATCATTGTTGCTACCGCGTTCAGAGCCTTATTTTGAGATATCGAGTACATGCCCTTCTTGTCGTACGTGGTGGCGAGTTGGTTGCGGTGGGTGAAGCCAGAAGTGTTGATGACGCCGAAGCAGGCGACGCTGCTCGGCAGACCGAGTGAACGTCGCAGGTCGCCCAAGCTGAGTAGGAAGGCATTCGCTACGCAGTAGTTGCCTTGAGTCGCATTACCGACCAAACATGTGTGTGACGAGTACATGACGAAGTGCTGCAACGGCAGGCTCTTGCGCAACGACAGTTGGTGTAGAACGAGGGCTCCGTACGCCTTGGGCATCATCACTTGCATCCAGTCTTCGTGAGTCATCTCCTTCATCCAGCCGTCGCGGAAAACTGCTGCGCTGTGGAACATGCCTTCGATCGGATGAGGCTTGCGTTGAAGATTGTCCATCACCACCTCCATTCTCTTGTTGTTCGACACGTCCTCTTTGAACACGTAAATGTGACAGCCGGCTTCTTCGAGGGTAGCTATGTTGTATTTCTGTTCTTCTGTTGCTTCATTTCGTCCGATGATAGCCACGTGTTTGACCCCCTTTGAGTAGAGCCATTTGACCGTCGCCATGCCGAAGCCTTTCATTCCGCCGGTGACGATGTACATGGCATTGCCATTTGGGTGAAATCGGTTGCCGTCGAAGGATAGCGACGCCGGGCATTTACCTTTTACGAAAGTCACTACCTTTTCCATCTCAACAGCGCTGATGGCTTTGCCGATGATGGTGGATAGTTCTTGCGTGTGTCGCGATGTGGCAATGACATATAAATGTGGCAGCGCTTTCTGGTCGGAATCTTCCAATATGGCAAACATTCGCGTGGACAATACCGGAAACTCGTCTGTGTGCCAGATGGCTCTCGCACTGAGTAGGACAAGGCGCTTGTTGAGTAAAAGGGTTCCTCGGCTGGGTAAGGCCTCCTTGCCGTCTGACATGTAGATTACAACAGTTCCAAACTTCCGCACAGAATTCAGCAGTCCCTCTGCTGCTTCTTCCATTAAGCTGTCTGCTTCGAGAGCAGCAAGAGCGTCGTAGACGTCCGCTTGTATGTTCACAGTTTTCTCCTCAAGAGTTTGGTTTGTGAACAATGTCACGGTGTGTCCCTGGTGACGCAGGACTTCTGACAACGTGGAACCGTTTTCACCTGATGTCTTCTCAGAATAGATCGCTATTTTTGATTCGGGTCGTAATATGTCGCTACCGTTGCGTAGATGGAACCCCGGCAGGAAACTGTCGAGTTGGCAGAAGACGTCGGTAGATTCACCTACTTTGGGAGGCACACGGACAACCTCTCGTGTCGACAGGTGCATCTTTTGTTTCAGAACACCTTCACACAGAGCGACCACTTTGTCATGCGGTTTCACGAACTGCACCTCTGGGTGGATCGCATCTACGACCCCGCATACCAAGGCCTTTCTTCGACCATCTGAGGAGACAAACCTGAAGGCTTCAACGTTGACATCTATTTCATGACAATGAAATCCGCTCCTGGCTTCTTCGTGTAATTCGATTACATCTATGGTTTCGTCATCTAGGGTCAGCTGCCATGGCACAGACGGCGACTTCATATCGGTGGCAAGCGAGTTGGTGAGACGACGCACCAGAATCTTCGGTTCTCCTTCGGCTGTTTGTCTTATAGCTAATTCCTTCTCAGGCAGCAATGGTGGAATGACAAGTTTCACTAAGATGGCGGCGTCTCCCGCGAGATCCGTGTCTTGCGAGAGATCGAAGCTAGACGTCGGGTTTAGGTAGAACTCATGCACTGCTGTCAGCGCTACTGAATTGACGGTGTTCAGACATGGCCGCGGGTATCCATACTTTGAACGTAGGCCGCTCCACGTGTCACCATCCACATCTTTGGTGCGTAGTCGGGAAAATGTCTTTGAGTTTTACAAGAAGTGATGCTGCGGTAATACAGCTGTCATCCAGGGCAGTCCTCTTCTGGCGGATCCAGGTAGAAGACAACAGCGTCATGTGGCGTCAGTTCATGACATTTCCTCGGCAGTTCGTTAAGTTGTTGGGTCGACACCCATCTAATTTCAGAAGCACCCTCTCTCTTCATTGCTTCTGCCAGTTGGTTCGCATCATCGCCATTGTTGCAGACAACCACCACTTTGTCTACCTGACCTCCCGTGTCAGGGGATGTTCGTCGATGTTGAACGATTCCCAAAATAACGACCACGTGTGCAGAGCATCGGTGTTTTTGGTATTTGGCATTGGGTCAACGCGAATTCCCGTCATCACACAGAATACGATGTTGGTGTTAGCGTCTGCCGCCCGCACGTCGCAGTAACTTATTCCGTCCCTCACATACAACTTGACGTGCATCACTATCGTCTCTGCCGGCTCGCCATACAACTCCACCTGGCAAAAAAATACAACATACTTGTCAAAACGTCCTTTTAATTGTTTTTGCTTAATTGTTAACTTGTTGGTACTTCTAATTAATTGAGGACGTAAATGTGGCTTTATTGGGAAAGTAAGTTCGATTTTTGCAATTTGTTTTCCATCGACCATTTATGTGAGAAATAGTATTCCCGTAGACACATACACCTCAAAACGGCATTGATTAAAAAACTGAGAAAATAAATATGAATGATTGAAGTACTGTGTCGGTATTTTCTCTTGTAATTTCACGAATACAAGATCTACTTATCAAAGTTGTATACGTGTCACAAAAAACAAGCAATTAATGTCACGGATCGTTACTATACATAAAACAACTAATTAAATACAAGGCCACACATGTATCATGTTAATCGAAATAAAGGACGAACTTCTCTTCACCTCCTCTATTAAGTAAGTTCTGAAGTATACGATTCTCCACGTCAAAGCTGTATGGAACCTCCATCGCGTAATGGAACGGTTCGTTGCTACTCTCTCTTTGCTAGCATCGCTCCTCCTACAATAGCCGTCATAAGGTAGCCGTGCAGAAGGCCATCGAAGAACGCCGGATGAAAGGGTAGTCGCTAAAGTCATGGAGGATTTCTGTTGGCACGTTTGCGTACATCAGTGCCTCTGTGGCGTCGTCGTTGACGAGGAGTGTCTTCCCGCTTCGGAAAGCTGGGCCTAGGAGAAAGCCGCTATCACTCAACAGTTTGTAATCGATGCCCGTCTCGTTCACGCATCGACGTCGCAGTTTCTCGACCGGAAGTCGTTTGAGGGTGTTGCCGCGAGAGATCGTCGCCGGCTGGTCGTCGTCGACGACATCGTTCCTTCTCAGGTCGATATGTCCGCGGGCGTGCAACACCCACTCTGAGACTCACTGTTGCCGGCGGCGATGTCGACTTGGGCGAACATGGCGTCGTTTGTCGCTCAGATTTCCTCCGCCAGCATTGTGCCAGAACCGCTCGTCTTCTTCAACGACCGAGCTCGTTCGTAGATGACGTAGACAGCATTCTGGAAGGATAACTTGGTGCTTGCGTACGCCGCGACCACTTCGCCCACGCTGTGACCGATGACGACATCGGGAATGACGTCATACTTCTTGAGGAGTTCAGTCAGTGCCATTTGCACGGCACAGATGGTCGGCTGAGCATATTCTGAAACATAATACAAAATCAGTCTGATAGGGGTATGTGTAACGTCATGCTTCCATTAAACGTTAGTCCTTATGGTGAGTTATTTTTATGTTAAATAGTCGGCAGAGGATATCTGAGCTTTTGTCGAAACTTACCACCATTATTACAACTTCAAGACGTTGTCATTCCTTGCAATAATCGATTTGACAATAGTAAGTATAACAAATGTGTTTACTTATGGTCGATTGTATATTGAAATACCGAAAGTGGCAAAACAAATCTGTAATTGTCTTCGTAATACTGTCTTTATGCTGTTTTTTAATTATGTATCGATCTTTTATCAAGAACCGCCGCATAAAGCAGCCTTATTTACCATTTTGAACGAACTGGCTAAAAGGCACGACCCATATATTATGCTTTCGGTCGGTATTACTATTCGATATACATGTAGTATGATTGCGATCATAACGCACAACTTATGATTTGATCGAAATAATACTATTCTGAAACATAATACAAAATCAGTCTGATATGGGGATGTGTAACATCATGCTTCCATTAAACGTTAGTACTTGTGGTGAGTTATTTTTATATTAAATAGTCGGCAGAGGACATATGTGCTTCTGTTTAAACTTACCACCACTATTACAAATTCCACACGTTGTCATTCATCGCAATAATCGATTTGACAATAGTAAGTGTAATAAATATGGTTACGTATGGTCTGTTATACACCCCTGTTTATTGATTGCACAACCAATATATTATGATTTCGGTCGGTATTACTATTTGATATAGTATGATTGCGATCCTATCGCAAAACTTATGATATGATCGAAATAATGCGCGGATGCGGTCTTTAAACTCGCTGTTCTCAAGTTGTTCCATTACTGACCAGCTGCTCTTGAGCTTCTTCAACAATTTGTCGAATTTCTGAAGTAACAAATCATCAAATGTAATTCGTAAGCGCGTGTGTCTACTAATAAAGCAACAAAGAACTGTATAGTCGTTACCCATTTTACTTCCAGTTATGACCTTGCTAAGCTTCATTAAGCACAATTTTAAAGTATTAATTCTGTATCTGTGGCACGCATATCAGACCCCAGAGAAGATCCACAACAAGATTTTTTTCCGAAATTCATCTGAATAGTGCACATCGATTATTTTTCACAACGCTGTGTGTTACTTATAAGATTGCTTAAAGTATACTTAATTTAGTTACAAATTTGTGGACTTATCAATATGGTTTGAAAGTGACACTTATTTTTAATGATGTCCAACCACTTCCCAAGAATGATTATTGCATGCAGTTTCAAGATTATTATAACTAATATAATCTGTTGCTTATTGAACCTTGAACGCTTATAGTATGCAATATAATATCTGGTAAGAACTTTCAATTTACATAATTTTCCATGATCAACCTCTGTATAATTACCGGACCTTTATCGGAAATGGTAAAATCACGTACAAGCATGATGGAAAAATTGGACGATAATGAGTATGTCGCGTCGTTTAGATACCTGCTTGACAGAAGCCAATGAAGGTGTTGGGCATAAGAAGTAGGTTGACGCCTCCTGCCAGCGCCATATTGATTCACCTCTGCGGATTGCCTCGCATGCCAGATGCGTCGTGTAGAGCGACGACGAACGAGTTGAGTCGACGACTAAACTGGGCCCGTTCAGGTCGTACTCGTACGAAATTCTGTTCGTCATTATACAACTGTTTGTTCCTATAACAATAGCTGTAATTATAACTAATATAGTATATAGGTAGGTATTTTTTTCAATGAAAACTACACTGACATAATGTATGTAGACTGAACATATACCATACAGACGTTACTTGTTGTTTAAAAATAAACTGTTTAATTGCGTTTTGACATTTAGAAGAATAAGAATTTCTTCTACAATTCACACAATAGTACTGAAGTAATAAGGGGTTATCACAGTGGCCATAATTTTTCTCCTAAAAATAATCTGATAGCGCTATGGTTTTAGGAAAAATGCAAGATATGTTGGAATTAAGAAAATATCACTCTCACATCTGATAGTAAAAAGAAATGTAGTTCAGGTCTATTGAGTGCTATTGCATATAACATCAAGTTTTACATTTGTGTTTGGTAAAAATCTGCTAGATCCTGTAAATAATCTCTTCATGCTAACCATATGAGAAGGTGAGAAGTGTAGTTGACATTGCTTACCGGAATTCGTGTACTGTGAAATATGGCTCACTGGTATCGAATGTAGTGCTTGATATTCACTGGCTGTTACACCCATGAACACACCTATAATGACACGAGTGTAGACATAAGCGTTCGGAGAATACGTCTGTATATTTTAATGCTGAACAGAGAAAAGGAATAGGAAGTTTAGGCACTACGCACTGTTAAACCTTTTAGTCAGCATAACAGTGTATCGCATATTTTACCACCTCAAACCATTAATGAAAAGCCTACTTTGTATTGTTACTGGACAACTGGTAGAATATAACTTCAAATAGGAAATACAATGTCTTCGCGATCGCCATTTTGTGACAGGAGATGACATCCAACGTTGTGATATAATCGAACCTGTGTTTGATCCCTTCATTGACTTGGGCGGCAATCCTGCATCTTCTAACGCTTCCTGCGTCACTTCCAACAGGAGACGAACTTGTGGGTCTAATTGTTCCGCCTCGTCTGAAATACACAATACATTCATTTGCTATAAACTGTCATATAATCCGTCAATAACTTACAACGAACTTTTCGAATTCACGACAACAAAATACAGTATGATTAACAACTACATATCTTTGTGGAGCGCAGTAGCACAGCGGTAAGACCTCCGGACTCTCGACTGAGAGAACGCGGGTTAGAATCCTATGCGGCGGTGTCGAACCTTAGGCAAGTTCGTTTACTCTACATTGCTTCAGTTCACTCAGCTATATGAATGAGTACCTGGCTATGGACAGAGGTGGATGTTTGTGTGCGAATAGTCTTCGCGCATTAATTGCAGCGTGGCTGAATGTTTCCCAGAGAAGTCGAGATGGTGCTCGATTGAACAGGTCTGCCAGGGAGTTTAGTGTAAAGCGCTTTGAGCAGTCCTGAGGACTGGATACTGCGCTATATATGAACTTACCTTATTATTATTATATATATGGTGCCACTGTCCTTGCAGTCTTTATCATTATACGTATTACCTTTTTATCGTTTCTTATCAAAGCACGAAAACGTTGCTTCCTATCACAACTAGCGAGAAGAAAAAATAGAACACATTTATTTGACTTTTATTATTTTTACTCTTGAGAACAAATTGCCATGATTATATCAGTGCTTTCGTTATTGTATTAAAACCCTTATTAAGATTGTTTTGTGTTTAAGCTATCTACACATAAACTGTGAAATTAACAGTTGCCGTGAACATTACGAAAGTGTCAGTTCAGAACAGCGCGGACTAGTTATTCACCTCGAGGCATTTTGAATAACTGCCTGTCGAACTTGAGCACGTCTTGTTTGAGGAAGCCGCCGCGTTCGCAGTACAACCTTCCGTTCTTCTTAACGTCCGGGTGGTAGAAGGCGGGGACGTCGAAGCGGTCCTGCGGCAGCGGACTACTGCAATCGCGACCCTCAGACAACGCCTGTTGGGGTCAGACCATAATAAACTTTACATTCGCAACCCTCACACATCACGTTTTGGGGTCAGACTACAATATGTTTTACAATAGCTTCCCTCCGACAGCGCCTAATGGGGTCAGACCACAATACATATTACAATCACAGCCCCCCCCCCCAGCAGCGCATATAGCATTCAGGCAAACATTTTAAATGCATGGTAATAAATCTTTGTTGGCAACTCCTTCACAAATATTATATACCATATTCGCGACATATGCGCACCGGAAGACGGAGGTGTGTGCTGTTGACATTCTTTTGGCGCCGCCTTAACTTCACCTTCTTCAGCGCTTCTCTCCACTGTCTCGGCTAAACTGATGACATCTGAAGACGGGGAGGGGGGCTGCTAATGAAATGTCATCGCCGCGCCGCCAATTACTGCGTGGCAGAAATCCACAAGGCTGCCCTCAAATTGAACCCTCGTTTAATGCCAAAAATACACCTTAATCCTATAATAAAACTTCGATTTGCACCCGCCATTAACGAAACATATATATGCCCCCCCCCCCCGAGCGAAGGTTTAGTGGTTTAGTAGTTTTGCGCTAAACTCTGACGCTGATGTACACTGCTGTCATATAAAAGCACGCCAGCTTGCGGGGAATCGTAGTTTTAGATTGAATCGCCAGATGCCGTACGTCATGTGATTATTGTCTATCACCTAATGTCTGCGAATGTTGTTTAGTTGCAGCTTGAATAATTGATAATGTGGACTTCACTATATGTGCAGATATCTTTGTTTTAGGATCCACCATACAGACGGAAGAAGATCAGATTGTAGAAAACCAACCAGCATTACACAGAGTGAACGGCAACATAGTTTTGAAATTGTATTTTCTATAAATGTGTTTATTATCCCTAGTTATGTTCGTGGAAACTACGACATACATTCTAGGATTAAGTTCTATGTTCTTCTAAAGTTGTTGTTGTCCTGTGTAATAAACATTTGGATAGTAAACGGCTGCATGGTAGCGTTTTTGTATTCTAAAGTTTGCATAATGGCGTCGCCGTTTAATCTGACAATTATTGTAACACACACACTCACGCACATCACACGCTCACGCACACGCACACGCACACGCACACGCACACGCACACGCACACGCACACGCACACGCACACGCACTCGCACTCGCACTCGCACACACATTGTTGCTCTCCTATTTCATCCAGCAATTCGGGGTCAGGCTGGCCTCGGAACTAACTCCTTTGTTTCCTTTTCCTTCGTTTCCCTTCACTGTTCCCACACCGCCTCACTCCATCCATCTTCTCCCCTTATATCTCCTTTCGTTCTATGCTCCTCTCCCAATCCTCCGAAATTTATCTTTATGTAATCCTCCAAACTTAGCTGTCCGGCTTCCGGGTTAAGTGTTTGTCTCCTATCACTGTTTTGAAAATATTATAATCACATGTAATGTAACAACTGGAACAATATCACATGGCAGCGATTATACATAAACAAGTTGCTCTTACCTTCCAAAACTCCTCGACGTTGTCGATTCCCCCGGCAAAGCGACATCCAATGCCAACGATAGCAATTTTCTGTTTGGACGGCATGGCCGGGGTGCTGTGAAAGGAAATGTGTCAAATGTTTTTATAATTAGCATTATGTATTTTAATTTAATATTATAATAGTATTATTTATTGTTCATGTTATAGTATACCAGTTAAAGACAATAGATCATTAAAATGTATAACGTTCAGATCGGTTTGAAAGTCGACCAAGTTTTGGCCATAGTCCACAATCTATAGGTATATGGACTATATATATATATGTTGTAAGTTGATTTCCGAAACATAAAAGTTATCAATTGTATGTCGTTAAATCACCAAAGTCGTAAGTAGCAACATCTATCCTTAACCGTTTTCATGATTTTATAGAGGTGCTGCAGCATGTAACATTAAATACTGAGACGTTGACAGTTTTTTACTGAAATATTTATATATATGAAAAGTGTTCAAAAATACAAAACATCGTCATTTAGCTACAGTTGCAAAGTTCGACATCTTTCACCATAAAAAGTATCTGCACGCGATCCGTCAATCATATAACATTTTAACATTCTGAGTTGACATTTTGGAGCTGTGCAAATGTAATATGTGGACATTGTCAGCAAGGTTGTGTACAGCACCAAACTAATCGATCACTTTATGCCATTGCGTGGCCCAGCGAGAAAACTGTATCTGACATATCTACACGCCAAATCGCGGTGCACCAACGCCTAAACTCAATCAATACACGCTATCCCAGTTTCAAAGTTCAAAGGTGAAATCAAAAAAAGTCAGCCTAGTTCGCTGTGAGTGGTGGAAATGATCGCAAATAACACTGGATATATGGAGATAGCGTATTTTAATATATATTTACACGTATCGGATGCTTACTGAAAAATACGTTTAAAATGAGCATAGCAGACATATGCGCCATAGCGATCTAACGGCGGTTTATTTTATACTATAAGCGATTTGACCTGTTGTGCTAACTGCGTGACCCGACTTTTATGCCCATATATGTAAAACTGTGATTCCGTGTAATCGGTAATCCAACTGACATTTCGCAGGCTCAACATTCAAATAGCGAACAATGTTTCCGGCTTATTCGACGCAATTTAGTATTTCTTCAACATATTTATTCTAGTATTAAAGGAAATAATATGTCTGTTTTCGGTTCTGTCTTTATATTATTCTTAATACTACGATACATATGTTGAATATATACTGCCCGCAAATTTTTGTTTAATAAGCCCGTAGCATCTTTGCAATTTTGTTTTTCAACCGCGGAAAACAACAAAATCCTGTACGTAGGCGTGGCTATCTTTCACTTTTTGACCCAGGCCCGTATGCAAGAGGTGCAATGTGAGCGCGAACCCGACCCTCCCCCCGCCCCCGCTGAGGTAAAAGTGTTTTTTAATTATTGGCAGGAAATATTGCGCAGCCTTGTGGAATTTTGGTAATGTTTACTCGAAGCTCTCGATCCCTGTAACGCAGACACATGTTTACTTTGTTTTAAATATGTTTTTATGAGGCGATTGGTGTAATTGGTTGATAATGTAGCCTGTGTGTATGTATGGTACATGCACTGTATACGACGGCTAGCGGCTCAACGAGGATGTTTCCGTGGTTTGGTCAAAAATAATAATTATAATACATTGACATGACATATTACTTCTAGAAAACTCATATGTAAGTAGTCTCTTACGTCGGACGCTGGCGCGGCGCGGTGGAAATGGAAGAAAGTAGTTCCGGTTACCATTTTAAAACATAGGAAAGTAGTTCAGGTTCCACCAAGGATGGCTCCGCGCCGCGCCAAAATGATAGATTTCGGAGAAAGACCTTAAAGCAAGACCTCAAATTCAATTTACCATGTTAAAAGATAGGGCTTAAATCCTTATGTTAAAAGATAGGTAAATTTCACCATGTTAAAAGATAGCATCTTTGGGCTACTTTTAACATTATGAGACAATAACAATATATGCCGAAAAGCATAATACCATGTTAAAAGATAGGGCTTAAATTCTATGTTAAAAGATAGGGAAATTTCCCATTGTTAAAGGATAGGCTCTTTGGACTACTTTTAACATCATGACACAATAACAAAATATGCCGAAAATCATTTGAACCTGTCACACATGATACCACTTGTCCCGTAGGCACAGGCTTAGCTTAAGGACTTGAGCCCTTGTTTGATTGTCTATGACGTTAGACCCTTTATAATATTTCCGTACGTTAGTGCTTACATTCGTGTGTTTTATTTGGGGAACTATAAAAATACGCCATATATGTTATGAAATAGGTCAATCATGTCATGGAATAGGTAACTACATATACTGAAAGTCCCACATATATTTCTAAAAAGTATTTATAGCTTATAATAATTATAAAATTGTAACTTCTCTGCTAATTAGGTCAAACTGACGGCTACCGGCGTAGTAAAATAGTCGAACTGAACCGTTTGCATTGAGTCGATTACCTTCTGACAGTTGGTAGCCGGTGTACATTTGTCTAACTGGTTGCCTGTCACGATAACGCCAGCACCTCATGCCGCCATTAGGCCTACGATGCCAGCAGCCCTGACACCGAAGCGACAGAAGGTCCTGCCTCAGTATATGTGACGTATGTGCCAATCTACCTTCACCAGACGCTTGCATATTTTTATGTTGTGCCACCAAGTTGGTCCGGGAAGCGGCCAAACAAGCAGAGTTTAATTAAATACTTGTGTGTGCATAGTTTCTGTACATTACCTTGCCAGACGCTTGCATAGTAAAGATACCTACTAATGTGTATATTTATCATATATGTAGTTAGTGACCGTGGCGAAATATCACGTGAGCGTGGCGAATAAGCACGGACTGCTGAGTATAAATTACACACTCAGACCGCGGATTATAAATTACAAGCACGGACTGTAGAGTAAAATCATATTTTGGCATACCCACGTGATGGTTATAGATATTACCTAAAATCGTTACCCTTCAAAATTGAACTTTTCTGCGTTTTATAGCCGTTACATACATATGTTCCATACAAGTATAACCTATACTATCAGTTAGAAATGTATTACATTTTCTTTAACGCCTACATGTGTAGCTAACTTCATAGACGTAAACTATATGACTATATTCTGATGAGGGCAATAATTGTCGGTTGATTTCACAGGGACCATTTAATACATGTAGCGTAATTTTCATATACGATTAAATATAATTCATAATTATGGTGAATAGTGTATGAGTATAATCACTATCCAGACAGGATGTACCAGTACTACATGTATTGTTCAAATTGACATTAGACCGTTGCTATCTTTTTCTTTACTGCAGTGTTTAAATTCGTGCTTCTTCGCCAAAAACCTCGGGTCCTATCAACGCTACGAATAATACTAAAATTCATAACCTGGCATTGACAACCGAAAACGGACACAAATCAATATTATAGTTTGATTATAAAAATATTTATGTATCTTTTTATAGTACATAACCTATAATAAATAATGATACTAACATTCATAACCTAGCATTGACAACCGAAGAAGGACACAAATTATTATGGATTATGTACTATAAAAAAGATACATAAATATGATTTTACTCTACAGTCCGTGCTTGTAGTTTATAATCCGCTGTCTGCGTGTGTAATTTGGACTCTGCAGTCCGTGTTTATTCTCAACGCTCACGTGACCTTTTGCCACAGTCACTAACTATAAAAGAGAATTATACACGTTATCAGGTATCTTCAGTATGCAAGTGTCTGGTGAAGGTAATATATGGAAACCATGTACACACACGTATTTCGTTAAACTCTGCTTATTTGGCAGCTTCACAAACCAACTTGCTGGCACAACATCAAAAAGTATGCAAGCGTCTGGTGAAGATAGATTGGCACATACATCACATGTACTGAGGCAGGACCTTCTCACGCGTCAGGGTCGGGGCTGCTGACACCGTAGGCTCAAGTGCGGCATGAGGTGCTGGCGCTATCGGTGAAAGTAGGTAAGTATTTTGTTGCACCCTACTATTTTTTTATATATATAATAAATAATCGATTTAGGAATTGTGTGGAAGTGGAATAAAATAAAGTTAATATAAGTTAATTTATAACTTGGGTTCTTTTGCACGCTGTGTTTACTCTATTAGTATGCACCTGTACGACTCGAACTGTCCAACATAGGCGCGCAGTTATAAATTCATGACTTTCCGCCAGATGCTTGACTTAACGTAAGGTCTATACTTATAAAAGCGCAATGACTACTACGCGCACCACGAATGCAAGTGCGGTGGTATTGCGTTGAGCACCTGTTCTGTCAGTGACGGTGGCGACGGCATCCAGTTTGCACAGAACGTGTGATGAACGGAAACAAAACTATAATTGTCAACGTCCAGAATGGCTTCCCGTCTTCAAGAGACAAAGGAAACGCTAGTGTCATACCATTCTGGAACATCTGAAACGAGCTGTCAGTGGACGACGGGATAGTCCTCTATGGACTTCGTATTGCCATGCCCAAGTCAGCTCGACATCAAGTCTTAGCGCGTCTTCGTGACTCGCACCAAGGGACCGATAGAACGAAATTCAGGGCGTGACAAAACGTGTGCTGGCCTGGCATTAGTAACGATATCGCTACGACAGTGCCAAGTTGCAATAAATGTCTAGAACTCCGACCTTCTCAGCAACGCGAACCACTGAGATCAGAACCTCTACCAAACAGGATGTATGAAGATGTGTCAGCAGACTTCTTCCACTACGCCGGACGAGATTATCTCGTCTATGTAGATCGACTCTCAGGATGGCCCGTGGTCTTCTATTTCCCAAAGGCTAAGACTACATCCCGCCACACCATCTATGCAAGTCGATGAGCATTCGTGAAGCTTGGAGTCCCAGTGCGGTTTAAAGCTGATGGTGGTCCTCAGTTCGCGTCTCGTGAGTTTAACTAGTTCTTAAAACGCTGGGGTGTTCGTCCCGCACCATCCACACCACATTACCACCAGTCTAACGGACATGCCGTGGCTGCGGTGAAAACAATGAAAAACTCATCGCTACAACAACCGTGAATGGAGATCTGGACGATGAGAAATTCCAGCGAGGACTTCTAGAATACCGCAATACTCCTCGAGCAGGTGGCCTCTCCCCTGCACAAATCCTCTTTGGACACCCACTGCGTTCGGCAGTAGCCGCACACCGACAAGTGGCAAAATGTGGCGGATAAGCAGGATGCTGGCTGCGGAAAAACACATGCACGGGGCGAAGAGCGTTACAACAGGCAATCCCGTCCTCTACCATAACTACGCATTGGCACAAGTAAGATTGCAAAATCCCCTTACAAAAAAAGTGGGATAAAGTAGGCGTGATCGTCGGAATTTGTCGACACCGCGGCTATTATTTAAATTCTTGATATATTCTAATAACCCTTGTTACAATTGATTAATGCTGATTTTGATATTTATCTTAATTAACTTATTTATTATTTATTTATTTTAATATTAAAACTAATGTGCCTTAATTAAGTGACTAATAGCTCAACAATCTATTGTATTGTATTAATACATTTCTATTGATTGTTTTGTACTATTGACATTATTAGAGTCACGAACAGCGCTGCGAACGTTTAACCTTTTGCTGGATACGACGCTTGATAAAACAATAACAACAGCAATACTAATAGGTGACAATATACCGCTCGATATGTCCTCTTTGTTTTCGTTTTTTTCTTGCCTTTGCTATGTCCACGTGTCTCATATTTTGTATGCGCTATGTTCGGTGTTTTCGTCACCTCTGCATATGTGAACAAATTAACATTTAAATACGTTTTAACTAAAATATACAATCAATGTAAATATACACCACGTGATGACTTTGACAGAAATATAATAGTAAATTATAGTTGTTTTCAGATTGATGATAATGTGAAGATCACGATACTCTAACCACGGGGCAAACTATCGACGTGTCAAGATTATATTGATTAATGTATATCGTCTTGTAAGTATTAAGCATATATACCTCACACACAGTGAATCGAAACTTTGGATATATGCACGTGTTATCCAGTACGAACCCATGCAAGTGAGATTGCTTACAGAGGAAAGGAGTGGACGAACTATGTGACTTTGTTGTTAAGAGAACACCATAGGGACCCGTCACAAGTGGATCTTCTTTGCTGCAAGAGACGCATTCTTACGTGTTCAGTGAACTGGTGTCGAAAGCTGTGTAAATAAAGGGTAACATTTTCAAAGTAACATGTCGTTTGTTGTCGTTGATACTGAATGAACTCCATATACGATTATGTGGCTAATGACAAGGTACAACTGTAATTCTGCACTATATCAAGTATTCAAACGCACATTGAAATATTGATACAAACATGTCAACTAATAAATCGGACGCACAATCACACGCACGAACGTTCGTACGGCCATATACCTGTACCAACGAACACATACACGCATAACACTCAGCACGCATTGCACATACACATGCACACACACTGTCACGGATTAGCGAGGTCTCCGTACACTAGATGGCTCAGTCTAGTAGGGTTCTTATATATCAAGGTCAACGCATATGAGAAAGAACGGTTATCGTGAACAAGCAACAAAGAAAGAGGAAAATTTAATAAACTTTATTACAAGATATTTTCCTTTTTGGTAAGTATCTCGATTAGCAAAAAAATGAAAAGAATAAAGAAATCCCGTAACCAAATCTTAACAGAACATAATAAACAACAACACTGAATCTTTGAATCTATCTAACTAAGAAAGTAATTATACCATTAATCTTTCAGTTATCAAATTCCTCTTCCTTTCTAAGGTGCATTATTCCACTACACGACCAACCACTAGGCGCCATGTGTTATCTAAGAATAACTCCCTTAAGATAAATACACAACATATAACTAGCCATCGCGGACTCTCATTACAGTAATCTGTTACTACAAATATATATATATATATGAATACTTCTAGGGTACTAATACCTCACTTCAAAACCACAGATAACTACCTTTCATAATACAGCAAATAATATATACGTTCAATTAGAAAATATACATTTACACTGGGCTAGTCCCATCTCGAATCTATACGAACGTTTGTTGAAGTCAACACGCCGAGCTCAGAATACAATCAGAACGGTGTATCTCAGCCGCACGAGTGATGACGCCGGGCAATTGACGATTGCCGTCGTACGCCGCGAATTCTCGAGTCGCGTCCGTTCTATGATCGACTTGTCTCGCATGGTCGCAACGATTGCGACGTCAGTTGAATACGTTTGCGTGAATGACGACGCCGGGCGGTAGACGCTTACCGCCGGCTGCTACGAATTCTCGAGTCGCATTCGGTGATTCGATCGAGAGGTCTTGCCCTGTCGCCAACGATCGAGAAGTCGGATGATTGAATTCGCGCGAACGACGACGCCTGGCAGTATACGCTTACCGCCGGCCGCTACGAGCCGCATTCGGTCAAGCTGTCGGACGATGTCGCTGTGAGACCGCTGTTCGAGGATGGCCCGTGCAGGGTGAGCGCGTCGATTTTCGCTCATTGACATAAATACGTTGGGGCCGACCGGACAGTTGCTTCAATAAACCGCCGACGTGGTGGCATGTCTTCTTCGAAGCTCGAACAGTCACCCTGGACGCTGAATAGTACACACACACAAGCTTGGGAACGCACCCACGTTAACGATTCCCACCACGCTTCTCGACTTGATTTGCCATTCTCTTGGCAGCAGGGCGACCTGTGTTGTTCAACGCTGGATTTGTCCCAGTCCTTCGCCAGCGCCCAGATGGCGAAATGCGTATGACAGACGTTTATATAAGCGGACCTATTTACATTTCATATGACAGGTTTCCATCATTTCTACTGGCTACTACAATATACAAGTCATGCTACGCATTGTGGAACCCCCTCTAAGATACAGTGAAACCATCTGCTAGCCTAGAAACGCAAGCAACAGAATACCACGCCCCACTGAGCACACGCACATAAACGCGCGTTCACACACTCATACACGGACACGTGCACAAACAGCCATACACACACACACACACACACACACACACACACACACACACACACACACGAAGCGAGTCAAAAATATTAATTAGAAATGGCAACGTGCCAAAGGTAAAATGTATCCGACTTTCGTGGGCGTCATTTTAACATGGAAATTAACTGTTTGTGACTGAAAACAGTTCGCTGACTAAAACAGTGTTCATGCAGATTTATAGATGAATGGTCATCATTTTACTTGATAGAAAATGAGTTTACAATAACATAATAACATATTTCGTAGTCAATGTTTCCAGGTTACAATTATATCGCCTAACATTTTAAGCCATCCATGCTTTCAGTAATTCTGAATGTCCGGTAATTATGATGTGTGTTCCGTATACGCATGTTTTTTTTTATCAATGTAACTCAATTAAAAGTATCTTGGCATGCAACACAGTTTCATACGTTCTTCACAGTTTTGCGAACTAATTTTCATTTTTGTGGCGAATAAATAATTACTACAAAAATAAAACAATATTTACAAACATTGCATCATAATATACAAAATGATTTGGTTTATATTACTTCGTGAAAATATAAACAAAAAAAGTGTAAAGAAAATCAATGGTTTGCATGGTGTCAGGATTGAACCGGCGTCGCCCGATTGTGAAATAAACGACAAGAAACCAACGCGCCTACCAACTGAGCGAGCGGCACCAGCGGAAACTCACTGACTGATTTCAGTTGTCATGATAAATTGTACAACTCCTTCATATATCGATATTCTAGTGATATTATGAGATTATACACGTTACGTTCTGTAGCTGGATACACTATCTGTTTGCTATGTATGTTTATTGGTGTAGATTATTTCCCGTTGGTTGCATTCGATATAATGATTTGGAAAACGAGCCCAAGCTCGGCGAAACCTAGTCGACTTGTAGGCCCATTCACATTCATTGTTTTGAATAAAATTCGATTAATGTGGAATCGTAAGATAACTGCTTGTTCATCTATGATAACTAGTGTTTGCATTACATCGGAAAATTGCACAATAACTCATTCTGACGCTCGTTTCGACCCAAAAGCTATACTTGTAAACATGCTCTGAATGCATGGAAAGGGTCGGCCTGATGCGAGTTTGAGTCATAAGTGACGTCCCATCTTGGCATCCCGAAACGCGCGCCAAAAATATGCATATTCGAAAATGTCCGGATGCACAGCATAAAATGTGGAATTTATAATTAATTGAATTTTGTTGATTTTTTTGGCTTGGTGGACATGGAAAAGATAGCAGGATGTAATATAACATGAATTCAAGCAATAGGTGTTTTTATTCCCTTTAATTGTTTACTGTGTAAACACGCATATATATGTTACAAATGTATGCTGCTTATTAAAATTGTTCACCTATTATTGGGGTGGGGCAGAAATCCATATGTCTGCCTTCAAAGTTCACCCATCTTTCACTGGCGCTAAAAACACCTTAACCCTCTCATAAAACATCGATTCGGAAAGTGATATAAACACCTGTTTGTTGTCAGCATAGAATTGATGATTTGTATTATGATTATTTATGTATGTAAATGGTTTAGATATGATTTAGACAGAGATAGAGAAAGACAGCAACATGTTAGCATTATTGGCACATTTTCAGAATTCGCTCATGTTCAAACTGGCGTCCCGCAGGCTCCATCTTAGGGCCAGTGTTATTTCGATTATATATTAATGATATATCGATTATATATTAATGATAATCTTTGCGATTGTTTGCTGATTATACTAACTTGTTCATTAGTGGAATGGGTGCAATGATACTGTGTATACGGCTGTTGAGAAGTTATAATCGCTTAGTGTCTGGTTCCGATACAATCAACTAACTCTGAACTTGAGTAAGACATGTTATACAATTTTTAGTAGACATATGGAACGTGAAGTCGTGCCATTGTTGTTGAAGGGCAAACGCATTGAACGGGTTAACTCAGCCAAATACTATTTAGACTGTAAGCTGTCATGGTCGGAACGTATTAAGGAACTTTGTTATCAGATTTATTTTATCACATGGCCTCGTTCGTAAATGCCGATATGGTCAGGCAATTATATTATGCCTATGTACTTCCCCATATTAATTATGGGATTGAATTATATGGATTATCTTGTAAAACTAACTTAACTAAAATACAAGTTCTACAAAATGTATTACTTAAAACATTAGCAAAACGTAACTGCCGTGACAGTACCACAACGTTGCATCGGGAACTTAATATACTTAAAGTGCAGGAACTATTTAAAGGGATTCTTTGAGAATTTTAATCTCTTTGTAATGTACGCAGCTATTAGGTAATCCTGTTAACATGATTATTACATGTAATTGTATGCCTTTATTTCATTAGAATTATGTTCTATTAGCCACTAATGACCCTGACGATATATTTTTAAAAAACTCCGCGTACGCAGAGTTTCTACTTTGGGCCCACCTTCACGATCTAAATAAGGCATGCTCATGAATATTCGCCAGACTTCGATTAGCTACGAAGAGTTAATAAATGCAAGAAATACGTCATCAACATGTGTGTGTATGGATTAGGCACCGCCATGCGAATGAGTCGTGACCGATAATATTATCAAAATGAAACGTGGACCAGCTGCTGTTTATGTCACAGATTCAGCAATGAAAAAAAGGAAATGTGTGGAATAAACGGAGAATGAACCTAGCGACAGTTCATGACAGACGGATTGATTTAAAAGAAAAAACACCACCTCTCTATGCACGAAGCCGCCGATGGCGACGCTGATGACATATTAAATGATTGGCATTGTTTTTGTTGGAATAAAAAAAACTATGGTACTATCATGTTCCTTTTTCACCAGGTACATGTGGCTATACATTTGGAAGTGAAGTTTTAATGAAACGTTTAGATAACAGAAACTTACTGAAGCCGAGAAACATTCAATAATGAAACCATTTTATTTGCACCATAAATCCAGCTGCTATTTCCATAAGCAGTATAAATACATTTTACATCACTAACGTAACGTACGGTATCAACATAGGATAGGTGGTTATGTACTTTCGGATTTACAGATTTAATTTTAGTTTCAAAAATGTAGATCTATAAAGGGCATAACATTATTGTCGACAAAATATTAAAATATATTGCGTCAGGGTAAAAACATGTTTTATTTTGTACTGGGAATGCAATAATTATTTGTTCTGCCCATCGTTTAGAGTAAAATATATTGAATTTGTTTCTGTCGAACTCCCGTTTCAATAACAAAATGGTCATTGTATGATGGAAATAAAGATATAAAATTACAAACACTTTAAAAGTAACGCATATTTTAAAACACTGTTTTCAGTCATCATTGGTGTATTTAGCTCAAGAAGATCCCTAAGACATTTTAAATGTTGTGGAACGTTTATACTTTATGAATTTTCTAAATTATTGTAAAGGCAACTTTGTCGACACCTTTTTATACACTACACCCAGTATAGTTCACTTAGCACAAACTTGTTTCAACAACGTTTGAAGAATACGCTGTAGAACACAATCCAAACATGATGAGCATAAGAAAGCATTAATTTTATTATGTACTCTTATTTTGCAACATAATGACGGGATGATGTGCATTTGGATGCACAAATCGATCGATTGCACAAATCCATTTTAACTCGAAGTGAGGTACAACTTCCCAGTAGATGTTGTACAGAACAGAATGGGCCGAACAAAGTCACACATAATCTTATGTCAGGTGACCCATTGTAAAATTAATGGCACTGTTAAGTAGAGCTCTTCAATTTACTCTTTCCATCAGCTTAGCTGTTTCCAATGTTCCTGCAAAAAATTAAGTTGAATTTAGGAAACTGAGCCTAAATATGAGTTAACTAACTCAAACTGTGCAGATTAATTCAGTTTAGAAATTGGATTATGGGACTTATCACCAAGTGTACAGCTGGCTAAATGGAAAAGAAATACAATCGAACCTTGTTATGTTGATTCAGTCAGAATAAAATCCCAATCCATTACATTGGCCAACTTTTAATTTGCTTCTACATAATTATCTGTATGCATTGGTCACATATAGTACACTCCAAATAACTCGAACTCACATAAGTGAATTTTCGCTAAGTTAAGTCAATCTTTTCCTTGGTCCAGGGCAAAGGTCCCAATAAGGGGACCTTCTGATAACTTTCTAGTTATCAGAATTTCCACTTACCAGTATTGTCCCTGGAAGTTCGACCTTATCCAGAGTGCACTGTATATTTTCCTTTATTCTTGCTCTAATAATTACTGTTGTATATAATTATACATATGGGCCATTCTCGTGAAAAGTGCACAGTAACGGTAAAGTAACATGTCAAAAATAAATGTTTAATTTGTTTTTAGCGAGTACTATTGTTATCAAATGTGCTATTCACATTGCACGGAATTACGCCTTGCATAAATTCCTATTAATAACTTGTCCATGAAATATAGTAATTATTATCAGAGAAGTTATGTTCAATAAGTAAGTATGCTTAGAACTGCTTTAGTCTAGTAGCTTGTGTTATTATTTTTATATTTAATTTATATTAATTAGATCTGCGATACAGGATATTCCCCTAGGTTTAGCTTAGGTCATCTCCAAAGATAGAGATAGCTGGGCCGGACAATAGTCGGGAGATGAGACAGTTAGCAGATAAGTTAATGCGAGACCAGATAGCCAGGTAGCGAGCCCGACTGTAGCGCGCCATATTAAGAAATGCAGAAGAGGCACGGACCAATGGGAATGGCGAGTCACTAGGAAGAGAGGGAAGTAGCGAGTATTTAAGGAAAGAGTAGTTCGCGATTGGGAGAGAATTGCAGAGAGGATTGCAGAGAACGTGCAGGGAGGACTTGCGCGCCATAACGATATAACACCTCGTCTGATTCCCACGGAGGACCAGTATTGATTGTACTGATCTGCATCGTGCTAACTGTGTTGTATTAAAGTTCTTGAAACAAAAATGGGAAGTCTTCTGCGATGATTGAGTAATTAGAATCTTCCTCTGTGAGTATCTGATTTATATTAGACGATGACACATTGGCTGAACTGAGTAGGTCGATGTCTAAATTGTCTACGAAATCAACTCAGAGGAAGAACGTTGCAATACGTGCCCAACTTAGAATACCGAGTCTACGAACGGAACAGGCAGATGCGACATAGGGAATAATAGTAGACACCGGGCATTCTACAACATGAAGCAGCGCAACTTGATCTGATCTATTATTAGATAAAAAATATATATTCATGGATAAAAACGTATGTATACTAGAGTGCAAGTCTGCTGGTGTCCAAAATTGGTCCATCGCAAAATTCCGTGGCAACATGGTATTGTGTACTTTTTAACAAACCTAAAATATTTACATTGAATGATGACATGCCAGCCAGGTTTACTAACAATCGTAGCTGTAGCATTAAAAGCAGTATGTGAATGTATCTCACATTTTTATGTTTCGGTTCAAATAAGTGGGGAAACGGGGACTTTTCAAAAACGGCTGATAATCAGGGGGCTTAATCATAAAATTGTTCACATCGTTCTACAAGCACCATTTTTGGACCAGTCTTAAAGATGGCCGTGACATCTCATTTTTTCGTGGGAGCCAAGCTGGGATCCTGCTGTGGCGGCCATATTTGACAAATCCAAGATAGCTGCCGTCCAGAGTAAGTCTGTTCAAGTTCGTTTGCTGATTATAGACCGAGGTTACGTGATAAGGTCACATGCAAGGTCATTTTGGCTCAAAATATATATATTTTGAGCCAAAACATACTATGTCAGATTTATTTATTTCCTTTGCAATTCCCCTTGAACGCTTTCGTGCAGCCGCAGTTTAGGAACAGGGCACAAGCTTTACTTACATCGGCGAGAGTAGTCCAGGAAGGGAGCCATTGCTTGCTGCGTTCATCCTGTTCCCATCCCCATTGATCAAAGACAGGGACTGCCTGGTGGCATGTGGTTGACTGCTTCCAGATGAATCTGGCTTGGAGCAAGGACCTCTTGACATGCTCGAAGAGAGCGGCCTGGGTCGGTGGCATATTGTCGAGTGAACGACTGCCATTCGAGAAGAGATGATGCCTAGCATCGTTGTCAGTTGCAGGTCATCGTCTCTGTAAGCCCTGGTGTAATGTTCCATGCAGCCCATGCCGTCTTCTTGCCACAACCGAGAAACTGAGAGGTCGTATCGCAGCCCGTTATGACGTGAAAGAGGGTTAAAGCCAACACATTTGATGGACCGAGCTGGGAGTGGATGTTGTGCACCGGGATATATCGGTATTTTTTGTCGCAACCAAAGCCAATCTAAAGCTCTGAAAGGTCAAGTTCTTAAAAGAAAACGACGACAAGAACAACGATGACGCTGTCGACAGTGCGGAGGAATTCTTTCTCATGGCCCTGAGACGAGGCATGAGCTAGATGCAAGATGATACGCGGATCTGCTTCTGAGTGGTTGCAACATGTACAATGTTATAGCATCTGTGTCATCATACAGGTCAGAGGCTCCACCATTGCCCTGGAGTACTTTGTTTATGTGCTCGTGGGATTGATCTTTTGCCATGAGGCTGAACTTGTCCTCGGGTTTTTTGGACCGTGAAGTCTCCCTTAAAGTACTCCGCATATACCGTTGGATGCTTCACTGCGAGCTCGACCATGTCTCTGACATGAATCGGCAACCAGCGGGCGTAGTTAGAGTGGTCAAAAACAAAGAACCATCCACAAAGCTCATCGCACACCTGAACGTAGAGAAGGAAGTCACCCTCTCTCAACGAGCGAGTGCACATAGCGGCACACCAATAGCTCAAGCTCGATCACGAGCGACCAATACGTGAATATGGGAACATCAGCCTTTTGCTCCACATCTCACACGACTCAGGAGGCCCCTGCATATTGGACGTGTACTGAGAGTATGTATTTCGCTTCAACAGAGTGTGTGTGTGTGTGTGTGTGTGTGTGTGTGTGTGTGTGTGTGTGTGTGTGTGTGTGTGTGTGTGTGTGTGTGTGTGTGTGTGTGTGTGTGTGTGTGTGAGAGAGAGAGAAAGAGAGCAGTGTCCCAGCCAGACCCTCGTAACATATTGTCCATCATCAGCTGGCACTTATCCTCGATATGCAAGGCTCCCAGCTGCATGATGAACTTATCCACGCCCAAGATGTCGGAAAATTGCCAGTGCAATTGTTTGCATATGGCGTAGATAGGCTGATCGGCGCCAATGACAGGATTCTGACCGGGGTTGATGAACTCGGTGTTTTCCTTCACTATCTCCATAATATGCTTCATCATAGATGGAGAGCCGGCCTTATCAGGAAATAAGGGGGAGATTCTGATTTCAGCCCTAGGCTTGATAGAGGCATCATCCATGAGCTGCGAGTTGAAACTCGCCCATGTGACCACATCACCCTTCTCCAGCTGACCTTTTTTTAACACTCCCGCAACATGCGATACCCACGCGTCATATTTTACTTTAGCACCGGGGACTAGACTGTGTATTGGTCGAACCTTTCGGTCATAAGGGACAGAGAGCCCAAGATGATGGAAATTCTCTATGTGGCGCTTGAGTCTAGTGTCTCCATACAGTTTGATACCATGGTAGAGCGGAAATGGAGTTTCACGCTCCGTACTGTGATGGATTACAGTGTTGTCTGACGTAGGTGCGTACTTGATTGTGTTGTATATCAGCAGTTGGGAAAGAGTGCACACGATATTTGCGTTAGTACCCAATGCCGCATTATGGAACGATATTAGGGCCATAATTCCACAATGCTACATTGTCGAATTCTGACTTTCGATTTTCCATTTACGTCGACATTGTCGAATTCTGACTTTCGATTATCCATTTACGCTGTCATTGTGCAATATCTTTGTCAAATAATTCACTAGAATGCCGTTTGGTTAAATATGTTTGGTCAAATAAGTCGACACACAGAAATCTACCCGAATACGGTTTGCAACAAACGATCATGTCAAATACGGACTCATTGACCTTTGACAGATGTGCTGCCCCCTAGCGAATTACACCAACTTGCAAATACTGAAGTATCCCTTGCAAGTCAGGCCTAGCACTGTCAGTCACCAACGTTGGTCACGACGTAGTGTACATAATACTTATATCGAGCATTTTTCACCCACGTTATGAGCTGTTTTATCAAAGTTGGAGTTTAAAAGAACTCAAAGATGAACGGAAGAAACGAAGTGCCAAGCAGTTTGACAGAAAACGCGAATTGATTGTCAGGTAGGTTGGTACTGTGTGTGAGCGTTAATTCATGATGTTTCGTAAACTGTCAATAATAATATTTATTCGTACTATAACGTGTGCAATTCAATGAAAACAACATATACATCCATTTAATATGTATATAAAACGGTCAGTGCAGCCAGTCTCGTCTGTGAAGCGTGAGCGTCTATGTCATGAATGGGGCTGTTTTTAAGTGAATATAGAGGGTGTCTAATGACGTCAGCACTATGCGTGCACACAACCCCCAGCGGCCATATTGGAGTACAAGCGAACCGTTCGCAACCGCCCGCATTGTGTGTGTTCACTGAGCCGCTAAATTGTTTTCTTTTTTCGTTGCACCGCGCAGTATGGCTTCAAAGACAGTTAAAGTTCCGTATGTTGACACATTAGATGTGTTGACAAAGCAGAGGTATTTAGATAAGTTACGAATCGTTGATAGCGTTGATCCGTATTCTTTGCCGAATTCGGCATGGTCTAAGAAGGAAGCATGCTTCCCAGCTGTATCATACCCAGACATAGTTAACTACTTGATTTAAAAAAAATCTTTCTACACCATGGAAGACATGAAGGCGTGGAAAAGCCTAAAGGCGTACAACCAGCTGACGTCAGGATGGATAAGCGATGTGGCGGTTTTTTGTGAAAAATGGCTACCACATTGTACGAGCGAAAGTAAGCTTTGATTTCAGTAAATTTAGACATTTAGTTTTGATAAGTAGGTAGTCCAACTATTAATAATATTACAATAGCTTAATGAGAATGACTATAAAATTAATTGCAATAAAATATATGCATGCAATTATACCTATGGCTATGCCCTTTTTCCTATGGGGCTATGCCTATGGCTATTGTGTAACTATAAATAGTAGGTCCCTATATTTATAAGCGTAAAAGGCTGGATATATTTTTTATTAAGTACTATTCTTATTATTAATTGCTTTATGCATCAACTTTGTTATGCAGAAGATAAGTAGGTACAACCATGACTTAAGGCCTTACAGCTATATATTTATGTATTTTAAGGCCCTAATTTTTGCATGTAAAACATTGTCAACAATTCTAAATTTAGTTTGCACAGTACTAAAATTTTACATTGTTTGACAGGTACTTCATTCGCAGAGACTTCGCGAAAAGCCATTGCAGCCATGGATCATCGCAGCTTTTTCTGTGGACTTAGCCTGGGTGACACAAAGCCTGTTGTGTTGTCCCTTCTGCCTCCGTACAGTGATGGGTTTGTTCCCAAACAGGCCCAGGTAAATTTTCCAGCAGTGCTTTCGGACATGTTCCAGGATGAGCTGTACAAACAGCCGTTCCATGTCGTCCTGGAGAAGTGTTCGTCTGTCACGTTGGCTGTCACACTTCAACAGGCGGAGGCAGTGGAGATGGCGACAAGGGCTCAGGCCAACTCACGACTGTGGCCAAAGTTCAGGGCTGGCAGGGTGACTGCATCAAGGTTTCACAAAGTGTGCCACACCGACCCCTCAACCAGCACCAAGTACGATCAAGGACATCTGCTACCCGGATCGACACCTGACCACACCAGCCATACGATGGGGCATCAAGCATGAGAACGTTGTGAAGGCTGCTTATCGCAAGACGATGACCGGGCATGCCAACTTCTCCATGCGGGACTCTGGATTAGTCATCCACAACCGATATCCAGAGATTGGGGCTTCTCCCGATGGAGTCGTCCGATGTGACTGCTGTGGGGAAGGCAGTCTCGAGGTGAAGTGCCCCTACCTCGTGCGTGACGAGGTCCTGGGTGAGGTGAAAGAAGGCGCCACATGTTTGGCAAATAATGCAGATGGCACCCTACACTTACAAAAAGGACATGCCTACTACTACCAAGTATAGTGTCAGCTGTTTGTGTGTGGGTACAGCTATGGAGACTTTGTTGTGTGGACACAGAGGTCCTATCACTGCGAGCGCATCTACAAGGATAACATTCTCTGGGAAGAGATGGTACCAAAAGCCCGACACTTCTTCCGAGTAGGTGTGCTACCTGAACTGCTGGGAAAATCCCACACACGCATTGGCTGTGCTGTGAACTCGGACACTGTGAACACTGGTGAGGCTGCACAAGCAGTGAGGTGTTACTGCCGAAAGGAGGAGTGTGGCGAGATGGTGGCCTGTGACAGTGACAGCTGTCAGTATGAATGGTTTCACTACATGTGTGTGGGTGTGCTGTCGGAACCAAAGGGAAAGTGGTTTTGCCCTGAATGCCGAAAGAACAAACGCAAACAGAGAATGGAGAAACGCTGAATCATGAATGCCCAAGAAAAAAGGAAAAAAAAAAAAATAGCATGTCTGACATGTCTGCAGTTTTTCATTTCACATGAAAATCCTAGCTGCACTGATGAGTCCTGGGGGGACGAAACATGTTACTAACAGACAGGTGCAATTACAATATATATATTCATATCAATCACAGTGACACCAATTACCGCATACCACTTTCATCACAAAAATAATTATTCCTTTTGGTGTCTATATTGATATAATCAGGTTCAAGCTAAAATCCAGATATATAAAATATCAACCAAAAATAATGTAATAAGTGTATTTATTTTTAGAGCATGTTTATTTACACATGTAATTTCAAACATTTATTGTTTTCCATTCAAAAGTTAATTATAATAACATTTTTAAATGTTATTCTTACCAGAAGCTTTAGTCTTTACACAAAATTATTGCTACCTGGTGCTACACAGCAACTAATATTAAACAGACATGTTTCGTCCCCCCAGGACTCATCAGTGCAACTAGGGTTTTCACGTGAAATGAAAAACCGTAGACATGTCAGACATGCTATTTTTTTGTTTTTTTTCTTGGATATCATTCCACACATGGTTGGGTTTCATTGTTTTTGTGTTGCTGGTAGTCAGTGGCAGCCAGAGCTGAGTTCTTGCAACATACACCAGGCACTTGTTACAACACAAGTTTGTGATGAAGTAATGGTATTGAAAGCCCTTTCACATTTTTCAGCAACAGTCTGTTGCTACACTAACAGCAGCATTTTACTTGTTTAAATTATCTATGCATCATGAGGACTGTTATATATTTTTCATGCCACATATCATCTTTCTAAATTATTCTTTTTTTGTCACTGTTTTATATTTTTTTACAAATAATTTACATTACATTTTCATTTCTCATGATAATTAAATAACACTTGTTAGTTCTGATATGGTGCAGTATCCAGTCCTCAGGATTGGTCAAAGCACTTTACACTTTACTCTACTTTTAAATAAAAAACACCATCTTGACTTATGTGGGAAGTATTAAGTTGAAATTAATATGCGAAGACTATCCACCACTGTCTGTAGCAGGTACTCTTCATACAGCTGAGTAAACTGGAGCAATGTAGCATGTAGTGATTGTATATATAATTCTCAGTCACATGGGGATGACCCTGTTTAGTCTAGTCACTATTTTTTGCGAATTGTAAACACACCAAGCATTGCACAAACTACACAGTTTTTGAATTTGATGTCATATTGACGTTTTTTTAAACAAAGAATTGTAATATAGTTATTTTTATTTGATATTACATTGGTTTACATTTTATAGGCATTAAATTTGTTTTGTTTTATTAAATACACATAATTGTTTAGTTACAATTTTTTTTTTGAGTTGTAGACATATAAGGCATGTATAAACTACAACTAGCATTTGA
Organism: Paraescarpia echinospica; assembly: GCA_020002185.1. Lineage (NCBI taxonomy): Eukaryota > Metazoa > Annelida > Polychaeta > Sabellida > Siboglinidae > Paraescarpia > Paraescarpia echinospica. The sequence continues at coordinate 20,608,573 of CM034534.1, read as the reverse complement.
TATCACATGTACTAACCTGTGTTGTTTTTTGCAACAAAGAATCGTGATAAAAGTAACTGTTTGTTTTGTTTGTACCTGACATTTTGTTAACCTCTTCCTAATTTTTGTTTCTATTGTTGCTTTGCATATTATGTGATGTGTATGTGATATTAGAAATTATTACATAATATATATCAAGTGCAGTGATTGTACCTGTAGTTGTATTGTGCTTTTCATAATTTTGTAGTCAATCTTATCAAATAGTTTCAATCAAATGTTTGTACTTTACATTGTCTTTACTTTAATTCACATGCATTTCTAACAACAATATGCAATTTAACGAGGACACCCATTACCGCAAAATCCTCATGCAGACAAACAAAACTTTCCACTTCCAGATGCATGTCCAAGTTTAAGTAAGTGTTACTAGTTTCGACTCCTTCGACTCGAAACCAAATTCGAAATAGTTCGCAGTTTGTTTATTAATTTCAACAAAACGAAGTAGCACAAGTGCACCAATGAACTAGGATATTATAGTGGATACTTGATAGCTTTGCTTTTTCAAGAAATTAGTCAGAAAAGCGAGGAGCATAAAAATCGAACTGATATTGCAGCTTTATAGTTGTATTGTCACCAGTTAGTCTGATATTAATTGTAATACAACAAACCCCCTTTTTGTTTCAAGTTTTAACTTTGTTATATTTTAGTTTCAAATGAAATGTTCAGAGCTGCATTGCACAATGGTTTGTAAGTTGGACTCTGTGCTGTGACGATGCAATGTTTATAAAAAGTAATCTATTACATAATAACGCAGTATCCAGTCCTTATGACTGCTCAAAGCGCTTTACATTTTACTCCCTAGCAAACTTGTTCGATCGAGCACCATCTCAACTTCTCTGGGAAGCATTCAGCCATGCGGCAATTAATGCACAAAGACTATTCGTACACAAATATCCACCACTGTCTACAGCCAGGTACTCATTCATACGGATGAGTGAACTGGAGCAACGTAGAGTGAACAAACTTGCCCAAGGTTCAACACAGCAGCATTGAATTCGAACCTGGGTTCTCTTGATTGAGAGTCCAACGTTCTAGTCACTGAGCAACTGCGCTCTATTGTTTCAATGGAGCACATTGTGTAAATACAGATGTATGTATGTATGTATGTTGAATTGAAAAGCATGGAAATAACTAACCATTTCATCTTTCAAGTACTGATCTTGTTGAATTAACTTCAAGAAGTTGTGGTCGTTGGCAAGGGCATGTGGATTGGCAGGAGGGAACAGCTGCATCACTGGCATTGGTTGACTTATGTATATGTAGAGATATAAGCAACATTGTATTATTTGTTTTATACATAAAGCCAGAGACTGCACTAATGCCCATGTTTTGACAAGTAACTATTTTCAATTGGTCTGTAAAAGGAATATAAGATTTGTTTCGTCAAATAGGGTAAACCTGTCTCGAGTAGAGTCGTTGTTCTGCAGTTGCTCTGATCGAGGATCATATATAAGGTCCGCATTGTCCTTCCCACGGATTGCATGTAATCTGCTGGATTTGATAGGAGTTCCTTTAAAAGGTATAGCATGATGGAACGTCTGGAGGACCTGCAGGTCAAGTCAAAGTATACATTCAGCTACATATTTGTGAATTTTATATGCATTTTAACCCTTTCATTTATTTATTGCTGCTGATATGTTGACAAGAGCGTGTCACATTCTTGAAACTACCCAGCTTATTTGTAAAAAATTGGGATAAACTAAATGCCATTTTTTGGCATTGACAATTGCCCCAATATTTATACATAGTACATTGAATGTTCTTTTTTTAAACGTCTTACCTGTGTACATGTCACTTCTGTCAAGATTGTTCCTATCTGACACTAGTGTCCGGCCGAACAGAACTGCTGCAACATGCTTGCAGTGAGCTGTAGGGCCCTGTCCAGCACCACATTCACATTGTGCTTCTTACACCACCGCATCATTGTTCATGGACACATCTACTTTATAAGAGGCAGACTTCCTCATCTCTGCCCACACAACAGATGACACAAACCACTTTCCTTGTGTGTTGTCTGTGGTGGTACGCATATACCGCAATAACCTGAAGAAAACAATGTACAGTATATATATATATAAATTGTGGAGTCACACAATGCTGGGCCAAATTCATAACCAGCTTCTTTTTGGATAGTTCCTGTTGATAATATTTGTGCTGTATCTTAGGCACATGAAGAAAGAAGAGACACAAAAAACGCATCTTGCCTGTTTATTGTTGTTTGAAAAAAATTGTGGTTGTGGACAATGTGGTAGATAACGTAAGTTAGTGTCCACCATTTCACGTCCAGAGTGCTCTGATCATTCTTAACATTTTAAAAGTCTTGGTTGGATTCTGATGAGGTACTGGCATACATCAGTCAAGCAAATTTTGATTTCTGAAGGGTTTCACATTCTCATATTTTAGATCATCAACTTCACTTGGCATTGCGCCACATAACAGTGAGTAAAGATATCTTATCTTCTTTAGTTTTAGGTGTAGATGTATATTGGTTACCATCTAAGACTTTTTGTTTTTTGCACTTGTTTTTGCTGTCCTGTCCTCTTTTTTGGCCCAGTATTGTGCTTCACCTATATATATTTACCCAGACACATATATAATGTAATATCAATAATAATTCACGAGTAAGGACCTGTTAGGTTTCTTTTAAACTGGATAATGGTCAGGAGTATTCTAAGTTTATGAGGCAGGGTATTCCAGAATACTAGTCCTGAATAATTGATTGTTAGGTTTCAAATGTTTGTTCTTACATTTAACACATATAAATTTGTTAAACCTCCTGCAAATAAGCCTGCTGGTATCTATTGACAAAGAAAACTATTATTTCATCAAGGCAGTATCATATTTGACAGGGACGTACAAACTACAAAGCTCATATGGTAATTCGCTTTTACCTTTAATCCTACAATCCTTTTAGTTTAATGTTAAGGTAACTCACCTTTCTTTATATAGAGACTTGCTCTTTTCCTCCAGCTTCTTTCCGTACTGGGATAAGTATTCCTCTAGACTCGCCAGTGTAAATTTGGGTAGTTGGTGCATACCACCATGTACGTCCTTATACATGTTATTCTGTGGCAGTTTCATGCTGAGCTCCTCTTCATTAACCTGTAAAATAAAAAACAATGATATTATCTCAAGTTATGTTCAATATGTGACTAAGACAAAGTATAATGGGTTTGGAGTAAGACTGCTCATGATATAGAAGAAATCACTGTGATCAGGCTGGGCTGGTACCCCCGCATCCCTCTCGATCTAGTCATGTAACGTTTTTTAATTCCCAAACTTAATGAAACATACTCTTAAAATAGTTTCCTGCTATTCAACTAATGTTTACCTCACCTCCCGTCACCCTGTTCAAGGCCCCTCTTGGTCGCGCTTTTCTGCACATTTTCTGCACAGTTTGTTGTGACACCTAGCAGTCGCGGTGACGTCACCGCAGGTAGCACTTCTAGGATTTAGCATGGCGTGCATCTATTCGGATTGATGTTTCAGGCCGTATCTACAATTAGTATCGCGGAATTTTTAAATTATTTTATGTCGAGGTAAATATGATAATATTACCTATTAATGTGTCGCTGGGAGCATACAGGAATTCTGTTTACTTGTTGAGTTACTGCCGTGTGAACATTGCGAATACTCGAACTTGCAATGTGATTTAATATTTGATGATATCACAGTAAAGATAATAATCGTACCTACAAATATGCCGCTGGATGTACCCATGATTGTTTTAGTTCATAACTTAAAAAGTTAACACGATTCCTGTGTACACCCAGCGACAAACTTGTAGACAAGATTAATATTTTTACGGTGATATTAAATAAATTAAATATTAAATTCAATGATTACAATTCCATGTACAGTCTTAAACAACAGGCCCCACTTCCGCTCGCCGTCGTAAAGGATAGGGCAGTACCTGTGGTGACGTCAGTACAACTGCTACAGTTCATTCGATTCCCAATCCACAACCCTGGCGTATTGTTCCGGTGAAGTCACTCCCAGTCGCTAGGGGTAGCCACCAGTGATTTCGTCATCCAGCGTTGAATACAAAACACCGCTCGCTAACAACCACGACGATATGCGCGAACAGGGTACACAATTACGCGATTGCGCTTCCACTGTTTCAATGTAAGCCAACGACAGAGTGTTGTATCAGACGCGTCACGTAGTGGAGGTTCTGAGTTTGAGCCTACCAATGATTTTTGTGAATAACATTGAATGCTAATATGGTTCCCTTTTGTTGATTCCATACAACATTTTCAAATGTTTATCATTAATAATATATTTCATATTTATCTGAGGCGAAATAATGTTAGTAATCAGCATGCAGTAACAGGAATTGTAGAAGTTATGCGGTTGCATCTGCTTGTGCGTGTATTCATGGTGTGGTTGTGTATACGCGGAGTTGGTGTTTGCGTCCATTCGTGCATGCGTATTTGTGTGTGAGCTTGTGTGTACGCGCGTGTGTACGTTTGTGCGTACGTGCGTGTGTGTGCATATGTATGTATGTATGTGTGTGTGTGTATGTAGGTATGTATGTATGTATGATTTGATGTACCCATGATTTGTTTTTCGTTTTAAGTTAATGCCGTTTGAACATCGCGAATGCATAATCCTGCCATATATACGCGTAATATGTAATGTAAAGGTTGAGCATTCGCGATGTTCAAACTGCAGTAACTCAAAAAGTTAACACGATCCCTGTTTACATCCAGCAACAAACTTGTAGATAAGATTATTATCCTTATAGTGATATTAAATAAATTAAATGTTAAATTCAATTATTGCATTTTCATGTACGGTCTGAAACAACAGGCCACACCGCCGCTCACCATGCTAAAGGATAGAGCGCGCTAAGCGGCACAACCTGTGGTGACGTCAGTAACATCTGACGGGCTGGTTGCTTTGTGACACAAAAATCACTACGTTTCACTAAGTGACATGAGTTCGCAATGAACAGGCATCATATTTGGTACATTACTTCACACGAGTATTAAATTTACGAATGCGAAGTTTAAAAAACATCTACAATTTAATTTCACTTAGTCTTTAATATTGGGGGGCTGGGCCGGAGCCTTAGCGCCACACCGTTATCGCTGTTTCGGATCATGAAAAAAAATTCAGCACTTGATGAGGCTCTCCGAAAAGTAAACCTTGATTTGATTTGTAACCACCCTTGAGGTTCTCCAACCACCTTCAGATTCACCAACAGAAACATCGATTTACACCCTCTTGGGGAAAACCAAAAACAACCTTCAGGCTCTCCCAAACTTCTCAAATTGCGCGCATCTTCTATTCAACCAAAGCGGACTCTCAAAGATAGGTGGTCTCCCATAGCAGGGTGAAGTATAGAACGAGAATAATGACATGCAACGCTTTACGTTATTCTAATAAAACAACCCCAGCAAAATGGCCTAAAAATACAATGGTTTTACCGTAGTTCACTAAAAATCCACACAACTACACACACACACGCACGCACACACACACTCACACAAACACACGCACACACACACACACACATGAAGTTAAAGAACACATAATTTCGGGATGTATATGCATATACATTCCTAAATTGTGTGTGTTCTTGCATCGAACATAGATTTATCTAGTTACAGTAATCAATTTTCAGCTGTATTGTACATGATTATGAAAATTAACATCTGCGAATGACAATATCACTATAATGTAGTTTAAATTTGAATTCTTCCAATAGTGTTAATGCAATGTATTGTGTTGCTCGCTCGCTGTTGGAAAAACAAACAAGTTTGAATTTCCAGTGTCAAATCAGCATATACGGAGGGCATTCCGCTTAATCAAATGGTGTCATCTCGCTGTTTTGTTGACTATGGATCTGACATCGCTCAAAGGAGCTAGCATATATTTCAAAAGCAGTATATTATATGTTAGTATTTTAAAATCTATTAATACTTTTTTATCTGATGCAGTAGTACATAGGCTAATATTATTGTTATTGTATGCATATGACATAGAAACAGAATACCCATAATATGTGCTACATATAGTTTAATTTCTATCATATGTACATTGTGATAAGAGTATATGTCCACAATATTCATTATTATTGTTCAAAGCATTATTCTTGTTAAGTAAGTAAATTAAAGCAAATTATTGTTTTCTAGTAACATAGTAGCGTGGCGAAAAATTGTATAAGTAAAACGTAACATAGCTGAAATAATTTAAAAGAATAGCGATTTCACATTCCAAAAGTAACGCATCATCGTGTAGTGTTCTTTGTGGTAGATGAGAAATATGTTACATTTCCTAGTTGATGCATGTCAATTATTGTTACCTGAATTCATCAATCCGTTTTCGCGCAATAAATGACAGTGCTAGAGCTTTTCATAAACGTATAGACCGTTAATTGACTACACATTCAAATACTTCTCATATATTCTGGATACTCATGTGACATATATGTCTTTGTTTGAATCTACGTGCTTGTATGTCGACTTCAGTCGACAGTTGAATCATGCTAAGTACAAGTACATATGTGCTACATATAGTATAACTGTATATATATAGTTATGCCTCATGCTAAGTACAAGTACATATGTGCTACATATAGTATAACTGTATATAGTTATGTCTCATGCTAAGTACAAGAACATATGTGCTACATATAGTATAACTGTATATAGTTATGTCTATGTGCGTGCGTGAATGCATGGATATCTATATGTGTGTGACATGAAAAGAATGCATAAGTTTAATGTTCAAAAGGTATCTATAGTTATCGTTATAAGTGTTCTCAGCGCCACAAACACGAACATTAATACATCTGAAAAAAGTTGTTCCCCCATCTTTACGAAGGGTGAATAAGGTGGTAGTCTTATGCGATATCTTCTGGTTGACAAGTCACTGGTATATTATATGTATGTATGTATGTATGTATGTATGTATGTATGTATGTATATATATATATATAATATAATATATATTGCCACACGCACATACAAACACACACACACACCCGCACGCACACACACACAAGCACACACGCACAATAATATTGTGCATGCGTACTTTTTTAATATTATGTTCATGTTCAAAGTGAAAATCCTCCCTTAATGTTTTCGACCATGACCTCGTTAACCTTCTCGCGACTTTTCAAAGTCTGCCTTTATCTTTGTAACAACGGCCTTGCTGACATCCTGGTCTTGTAGGAACATGTGAGCTCCGCGGTAGACTTTGCTGCGGTACTTGTTCTTCCGGTCCGCCATGTTGGCCCAGCCGGCCATTTTCCTGGGTGGCGCAAACAAGTCGTTGCTTCCACTCAACGCCGTGATGTTGCAAGGCAATCGGTAGGCGTGCTTGTACGAGTAGGCGATGCAGATCTTTACACCCGCAGCTAGACACGGTTTCATTCTCTTCAAGATAGCTGGATTGGAAGCCAGGCGAGGGTCGAGATAGGTGAAATTCGGAACGTAAGACGTGAGAACACTAATTGGTGTGGACGGGTCGAACACATCTTTTGTACGTTCTGTGGTTGTTTGAACGGAATGGTAGGTGCTGACCATGCGGCCACGTACATGTGTCGTGGACAGAGATTGTGATTCGCCTGCAGGTAGTGGGCACTCTCGAATGCCAGCAGCGCGCCCAGACTGTGGCCTTAGAACACGAAGCGGTCGGACAAGAGCAGCTGTGTCAACTCGTCACTCACCGACTGAACCATCTCTTGCAGGTCGTCTACGGGCGTCTCCGTGAACCTCGCCTCCCAGCCCGTCGGCTCAACCATGAACATTTCCCACCCCTGCTTCTCCAAGTAACTCGGCCAGTTCCGGAAGTTGGTGGCGCCACCGCCGCTGGGTGGGAAGCACACCAGTTGTGCAAGAACGCTGTCGGGGTTATTGGCTTTCTGTATCCAGGTGGGTAGTTTCGGCGCATTTTCCTTGTCTGCTTCTGTCGCCGATGTGCCCAATGGGGAACCTTCGTCGTACATCACCTTTACATATATCGAATTGCAGACGGATACCAACGTAGATTTGGCATTCAACAGTTCACCGGCCAGAAACTGGATATCGAAAACGGTCATTATTTCGTTGCTGAGGTCAGTCGCCATGAGAGAGTCGACGCCAAGGTTGACAGGTGAAGAGTCGACTGACATGTATGAATCTTCGACGCCAAGAAGTTTCGCCAGAGACGCCGTAAGGTGATTCATAATGATTTCCTTTCCTTCGTCTGGAGTTGCTTTGCGAACTCGATCCTTCATCGATTTGCCACCTGCGCTTCCCAGCGTCACGCCTTCCATCAACTTCTTGAAACGTGAGAGGAATCCGCCTGCGACCCTTTCGTTCTGTAGCATTGGGCTACGGAAAGCTTCGACAAATTTTATGTTGTCGAATGCGGTAGTGATGCCGAGGTAGTCGATGTCGAAACTCATCATTGTCGCTACTGCGTTCAGAGCCTTATTCGGAGATATCGAAAACATGCCCTTCTTGTCGTACATGGTGACGAGTTGGTTGCGATGGGCGAAGCCAGTAGAGTTGATGACGCCGAAACAGGCGACGCTGCTTGGCAGACCGAGTGAACGTCACAGGTTGCCCAAGCTGAGAAGGAAGGCATTCGCTACGCAGTAGTTGCCTTGAGTCGCATTACCGACCAAACCTATGAGTGACGAGTACATGACGTAGTGCTGCAACGGCAGGCTCTTGCGCAGCGACAGTTGGTGTAGAACGAGGGCTCCGTACGCCTTGGGCACCATCACCTGCATCCAGTCTTCGTGAGTCATCTCCTTCATCCAGCCATCGCGGAACACTGCTGCGCTGTGAAAGATGCCTTCGATCGGATGAGGCTTGCGTTGAAGATTGTCAATCACCACCTCCATTCTCTTGTAGTTCGACACGTCCGCCTTGAACACGTAAATGTGACAACCGGCTTCTTCGAGGGTCGCGATGTCGTTTTTTCTGTTCTTCTGTGGCTTCACTACGCCCGATGATAGCCGCGTGTTTGACCCCCTTTGAGTAGAACCATTTGACGGTCGCCATGCCGAAGCCTTTGATGCCGCCAGTGACGATGTACATCGCATTGTCATTTGGGTGAAATCGATTGCCGTCGAAGGATAGCGACGCCTGGCATTTGCTTTTTACGACAGTCACTAGCTTTTCCTTCTCAACAGCGCTGATGGTTTGTCCAACGATGTTGGGTAGTTCTTGCGGGTGTCGCGACGTGGCAATGGCATCTGACTGCGGCAGCCCTTTCTGGTCGGAATCTTCCAATATGGCGAACATTCGCGTGGACAATGTAGGAAACTCGTCTGTCTGCTAGATGGCGCTCTTGCTGAGCAGAACAAGGCGCTTGTTGTGAAAAAGGGTTCCTTGGCTGGGTACGGCTTCCTTGCCGTCTGACATGTAGATGACAACAGTTCCGAACTTGCGAACAGAATTCAGCAATCCCTCTGCTGCTTTATCCATTATGCTGTCTGCTTTGAGAGCAACAAGAGCGTCGTAGACGTCCGCTTGTGTGCTCACAGTTCTCCCCTTAACAGTTTGCTTTGTGAACAAAGTCACGGAGTGTCCCTGGTGACGCAGGACTTCTGTCAACGTGGAACCGTTTTTACCTGACGTCTTCTCAGAGTAGATCGCTATTTTCGAATCGGGTCGCAATATGTCGCCACCGTTGCATAGATAAAGCCCCGGCAGGAAACTGTCGAGTTGGCACAAGACATCGGTAGATTCGCCTAAGTTGGGTTGCACACGGACAACCTCTCGTGACGGCAGGTGCATCTTTCGTTTCAGAACACCTTCACACAGAGCGACCACTTTGTCAAGCGGTTTCACGAACTGCTCATATGGGTGGATCTCATCTACGACCCCGCACACCAAGGCCTTTCTACGACCATCTGCGGTGACAACACTGAAAGCTTCAACGTTGACGTCTACTTCATGACAATGAAACCCGCTCCTGGCTTCTTCATGTAATTCGATTACATTTATGGTTTCGCCATCTAGGGGCAGTTGCCATGGTACAGTCGTTGACTTCATGTCGGTGGCATGCGACTTGGTGAGACGACGCACCATAATCTTTGGATCTCCTTCGGCTGTTTGTCTTATGGCGAATTCGTTCTCAGGCAGCAATGGTGGGATGACAAGTTTTGCTATGATGGCGGCGTCTCCCGCGAGATCCGTGTCTTGCGAGAGATCGACGCTAGACGTCGGGTTTAGGTAGAACTCATGAACTGCTCTCAGCGCTACTGAATTGACGGTGTTCAGACATGGCCGGGGGGTATCCCCTGTTTGGACGTAGGCCGCTCCACGTGTCACCGTCCACATCTTTGGTGCGTAGTCGGGAAAAATGTCCTTGAATTTCACAAGAAGTGATGCTGCGGTAATACAGTTGTCATCCAGGGCAGTTGTGAACTGGTCCGCTTCCATCTGACTGCAGTCCTCTTCTGGCGGATCCAGGTACAAAACAAAAGCAGCATATGGCGTCAGTTCATGACATTTCCTCGGCAGTTCGTCAAGTTGTTGGGTCGATCCCCATCTCACTTCAGAAGCACCCTCTCTCTTCATTGCTTCCGCCAATTGGTTCGCATCCTCGCCTTTGTTGCAGACAACCACCACTTTCTCTACCTGACCTCCCGTGTCACGGGGATGTTCGTCGATGTTGAGCGATTCCCAAGATAACGACCACGTGTGCAGAGCATCGATGTGTTTGGCGTTTGGCATTGGGTCAAAGCGAATTCCCGTCATCACACAGAATACGATGTTGGTGTTAGCGTCTGCCGCCCGCACGTCGCCGTATCTGATTCCGTCTTTCACATACGACTTGACGTGCATCACTATCGTCTCTGCCGGCTCGCCATACAACTCCACCTGGCAAAAATATACAATACTTGTGAAAACGCCTTTTTAATTATTTTGCTTAATTGTTAACTTTTTAGTACATCTGATTCATTGAGGACGTTAAAATGGTTTTATTTGAAAAGTACCTAACATAAGTTCGATCTTGGCAATTTGTTTTGCATCGACCATTTATAGGAGAAATAACCGTAAACACATACACCGCAAAACGGCTTTATTGAACAACTGAGAACATTAATATGAATGACTGAACTATTGTTTCGGGATTTTCTCTTGTAATTTCAAGAATACACGTTCTAGTTATCAACGTAATATGCTTGTTACAAACAAGCAAGCAATTAATGTCATGGATCGTTACTATTCATTGTACAACTAATTAAATAACAGGCCACATATGTATCATGTTAATCGAAGTAAAGGAACAACTTCTCTTCACCTACTCTGTTAAAAGATGCGCCTAAATAATTTGCAAGTAGATGATTCACCTCGTCAAAGTTGTATGGCACCTCCATCGCGTAATGGAATGGTTCGTTGGTTCTCTTTGCCAGCATATCTCCTCCTACAATAACCATCATAAGGTAGCCGTGCAGTAGGCCGTCGAAGAACGCCGGAAGATAGGCGTAGTCGCGGAAGTCATGGAGGATTTCTTTTGGCGTGTTTGCGTGCATCAGTGCCTCTGTGGCGTCGTCGTTGACGAGGAGTACGGAAAGCTGGGCCAAGGAGAAATCCGTTATCGCTCAACAGTTTGTAATCGATGTCCGACTCGTTCACGCATCGACGTCGCTGGAAGTCGTAAGAGGGTGTTGCCGCGAGAGATCGTCGCCGGCTGTTCGTCGTCGTCGACATCGTCCCCTCTCAGTTCGATCTGTCCGTGGGCGTGCAGCACCCACTCGGCAGCCGACGAATTGCTCCATACTCCGACCAACCACAATTTGTCGTCACTTCTCGGATCGCTTGAGGCTGTCGTTAGAAGTTCCACCTCGCCATTTGCCGGGAAGAAGAGGAACTTGGTGAAAAGCAAGTTGCGTACGCGCACGACCGCGTCTCCATCTTGGAATTCGCTAGCGATTTCTAGCATCATGTTCGTGTAGCCGACAGCGGGCAGCACGATCACGCCTTGGATCACGTGATCACCAATCCAAGGGGACCTGGATATTGATGCAAGCGGCTGCTGCCACGTTAACTTGCGAGAGGCGTTTTCTTCGGCTAATGCAGGAGATACGCTCTTTCGTCCCAGAAGCGGGTGGGTCGGGAATAGGTTTAGCTCCCTAGAAAATGAAGAATACTGTCCGCACTCTCCCCGCTGCCACTGATATGTGGGCAGCGATACCACGTGGTATTGTTCATTGAATATCACCGGTAGACTGTTGTGATCGTGTTCACAGAACAGTTGCAGTAGCGTCGACATAATGTGAAACTGGCCGTCAAACGAACTCGTTGGGTCATCTTTTCGTCTCACCGTCGGTAGCACGGAGAACTTCTTGGGCTTGTCTTTGGACGACGCATTGACGTCACGAATGACGGATATCAACGCCGGATGTGCGCCGATCTCGAGGAAGTGTGAATATCCGTCCGGCAGGAGTCTCTCGATGGCCTCTTTGAAGTGAACCGTGTAGCGGATGTTACGCCACCAGTAGTCGGCGCCGTTGACTTCTTCCGGTCTCACATAGTCCGTCGTCACTATCGACATCATGGCAATGCTGGGTGCGTCCATATCCGCGCGGCTGCGATGCAACTTGGCAAACTTCGTGTGCACGTGTTTACGTAGCGGCTCTTGCTGTGAACTGTGGAATGCGTTCTGGACATTCAGAAACTTGTGTCGGGCACCGTTGTCACGCAGCACAGCAGCGAAGGCATCAAGAGCGTCTCTCGTGCCGGACAGCACGGTCTGAGACTCACTGTTGACGGCTGCGATATCGACTTGAGCGAAGATGGCGTCGTTTGTCTCGCGGATTTCCTTCGCCTCTTGTTGAGACACCCGGGCTGCCAGCATTGTGCCATAACCGCTCGTCTTCTTCAACGCCCGGGCTCGTTCGTAGATGACGAAGGCAGCATTCTGGAAAGACAACTTCGCGCTTGCGTACGCCGCGGCCACTTCGCCCACGCTGTGACCGATGACGACATCGGGAATGACGTCATACTTCTTGAGGAGTTCAGTCAGTGCCATTTACACGGCACAGATGGTCGGCTGAGCATATTCTGAAACATAAAAAAATCAGTCTGATAGGTGGATGTGCAACATCATGTTTCCAATAAACCTTAGTTCTTTTGGTGAGTTATCTTTATGTGAAATAGTCGCCAGAGGACAGCAGTGCTTTTGTTGAAACTTACCACTACTATTACAACTTCCAGACGTTGTCGTTCTTCGCGATGATCGATGTGACAAAAGTAATTATAATAAATATGGTTACATGTGGTCGATTGTATATTGAAACCGAAAGTGACAAAACAAAGCTGTGAGTGTCTATTCGTAAATGTGCTGTTTTATAATAATAATTATTTTTTTATCGACCTATTATCAAGAACCGCCGCCTACAGCAGCCTTATTTACCATTATGAACGCACTGGCTACAAGGCCACGCGATGGGACAACCCATAAATTATGGTTTGGATAGGTATTACTATTCGGTATAGTATGATTTGTGATCCAATCGCAAAACATAAACTACAACAATAAATATTGTCCTGCCAGTTTTGTGGATGCGGTCTTTAAACTGGCTGTTTTCAAGTTGTTCCATTACCGACCAGCTGCACTTGAGCATCTTCAGCAATTTGTCGAATTTCCGAAGTGACAAAATCATCAAATGTAATACGTAATCGCGTGTGTCTCCTGCTAAAACAACAAAGGACTGTATAGTCATTACCCATTTTACTTCCAGTTATGACCTAGCTAAGCTTCATTGAACAACATTCTAAAGTATTAATTTTTTTTCTGTGGCACTCATATTCTGTGGCATATAGTGCACATCGATTATTTTTCACAACTTTATGTATTCCTTCTAAGATTGCTTCAAGTATTCGTAATTTAGTTACAAACTTTGTGGACTTACCAATATGGTTTCCCGAAACACTGGCTCTGCTTTGAGCAGCGATTGTCCCATGCCGAACCACTGTGTGCCCATGCCGTTGAAGACAAACACGACGCGATTGGCAGACCCGACCTGTTCGTCCGGAACATGTCCGTCGATGTAGAGAGTTCTGTCGCTGACCTCGATGAACGCTTCCAGTCCGGCGATGGCGTCTTCTCTTGACCGACACAAGACACCGACTCTGTGGCCGAAGTGCTGTCGTCTCAGTGCCGCTGTCGACAAGATGTCGTCGAAATTGTCCTCGCTCGTCTGGAGGTGGGAGATCCATTTCTTCGCGTTCAGTGACATTCCCTCCTTTGTCTGAGAAGAAATCAACAAGGGCTTTCCAACCACAATCTTCCCTTCTGTCAATGCAACAGTTGTATTTACGGAATTAACATATATGCCTTCTAATACAAGATTTGCATTGGCGCCTCCAAATCCAAAGGAGCTAACAGCGGCCATGGTTTTGCCGTTTTCTGGCCACGGCTCCAGCTTTTGTGGAACCTTCAGGTTATACTCGTCGAATTTGATCTTCTCGTTGCCACGTCTGAAGTGAACGACAGGAGGGATTTGTCGGTGTTGCAGCGCCAAGGCTGTCTTGATGATTCCGGCAATACCGGCCGAACCTTCGCAGTGGTAGATGTTGGACTTCACCGAGCCGATGTACAGAGGACAGTCTCGACTCTTACGCGCTGTTCCGATCGTCTGGCCGAGAGCATTTGCTTCAGTCGTGTCGCCGACCTATGTACCCGTTCCATGAGCCTCAACATATTGGATAACTGCAAAAGCAACTGCGGCATTGGCGCACGCCCTTCGCACCAACTCGACCTGGGCGGCGTAGCTGGGGTTGGCAATGCCCTTCGTACGGTCATCGTTGGTGGGAGCCCCTCCACGGATGACGGCATAGATGCGGTCGTTGTCAGCTAAGGCACGGTCAAAGGGCTTCTGGTCGATCATTCCGGCTCCTTCGCCCCTCGAGTAACCGTCGGCAGAAGCGTCGAAACTCTTAGAGCGACCGTCCGGAGCCAACATTCCTAGAACGGAGTATAGGTGTTATGGATGTTATATAATCCTGTTAATGTATGATCAACTTGACGAAAAGGACACTTATTTTTATTGATGTCCAACCACTTCACAAGAATGAGTATTATATGTGGTTCAAGATTATTATAATTAATGTATCACCTGTTGCTTATTGAACCTTGAATCTTGCCTAATAGGCTACATATAGTATGCAATATCATATCTGTTAAGAGGTTTCAACTGACATCATTTTCCATGTTCAACCACTGTATAATCACCGGATCTTTATCCGAAACGGTAGCATCCCGTACAGGCGTCATGACAAAATTGGTCGATAATGAGTGTGTCGCGTCTTTTAGTTACCTGCTTGACAGAAGCCGATGAAGGTGTTGGGCATAAGAAGTAGGTTGACGCCTCCTGCCAGCGCCATATTGCATTCGCCTCGCATGCCAGATGGGTCGTGTAGAACGACGATGAACAAGCCGTATCGACGATGAAACTGGGCCCGTTCAGGTCGTACTCGTACGGAATTCTGTTGGACATCATACAACTATTTGCTCCTATAACAACATAAGTAAGTATAACTAATACTGTATATATAGGTAGGTATATTGTTCAGTTAAAAGCTGCATTGACATAATATATGTAGACTGAACACCTATGGTAGCGACGTTACTTGTTGCTTAAGAATCAACTGTTTAATTACGTTGAATTGACATTTAGAAGAAGACGAATTTCTTCTACGTTTCACACAATAGTACTGAAGTAAGAAGGGGTTATCATAGTGACAATAATAATTATCGTAAAAGATAATCTGATAGCGCTATAGTGTTAGTAAAATGCTTTATATGTTGGAATTAAGAAGATATCACTCTCACGTCTGATAACAAAAAGAAATATAATTCAGGCATATTGAGAGGTAATACATATTACATCATGTTTGATAATTTTGTTTGGTGAAAATCTGCTACATCCTGTAAATAATATCTTCATGCTAACCATATGAGAAGGTGAGATGTGTAGTTGACATTGCTTACCGGAATTGTACTGTGATATATGCCTCACTGGTATCGAATGTAGTGCTTGATATTCACTGGCTGTTACACCCATGAACACACCTATAATGACAGGAGTGTAGACATAAGCGTTCACAGAATATGCCTGTATATTTTAATGTTGAACAGAGAAAAGGAATAGAACGTTTAGGCAGTACGTATTTTTATACTTTTTTTTAACAGTGTAGAACTGTTTTTTTATTCAGAACGTAACAAGTTTTTACTTATTTTAACCTGCACCACATCGATATTGTTCATAATCACCAACTTCGTCCACATTGTATTTAATCACAACAGTGCGACAATGCTCCAAAGTGGGATTATACACTTATATGGAAGAAGGAAGTAAACGTGTATCGCGTATTTTATCACCTCAAACAATTCATGATAAGCCTACTTTGTATTGTCACTGGACAACATGTATAATATCACTTCAAGTAGGAAATACAATGCCTTCACGACCGCCATTTTGTGACAGGAGATGACATCCAACGTTGTGATATAATCGAACCTGTGTTTGATCCCTTCATTGACTTGGACGGCAATCCTGCATCTTCTAACGCTTCCTGCGTCATTTCCAACAGGAGACGAACTTGTGGGTCTAATTGTTCCGCCTCGTCTAAAGTACACAATACATCCATTTGCTTTACATTGTCATATAATCAGTCAATAACTTATTTCCGACACACTTTTCGAATTCACCACAACAAAATACAATAAGATTAGCTACTACATATCTTTGTGGAGCGCAGTAGCACAGCGGTAAGATCTCCGGACTCTCGACTGAGAGATCGCGGGTTCGAATCCTGTGCGGCGGTGTCGAATCTTGGGCAATTTCGTTTACTCTACATTGCTTCAGTTCACTCAGCTGTATGAATGAGTACCTGAATATGGACAGTGGTGTGTATTTTGTGACGAATAGTCTACGCGCATTAATTGCAGCGTCGCTGAATGTTTCCCAGATAAGTCGAGATGGTGTTCCATTGAACAGGTCTGCCAGGGAATAAAGTGTAAAGCGCTTTGAGCAGTCCTGAGGACTGGATACTGCGTTATTTAAGAACTTACCTTATTATTATTATTATCGATATGGTGCTGGTGTCCTTGCAGTCTTTATCCTTATACGTGTTACATTTGTATCGTTTCTTATCAGTGCACGATAACATTGCATCCTATCTCAACTGTCGAGATGAATAAATACAACACATTTATTTGACTTCTATTATTTTTACTCTTCAGAACAAATTGCCATGATTATATCAGTGCTTTCGTTATTGTATTAAAACCCTTATCAAGATTGTTCTGTGTTGAAACTATCTACACATAAACTGTACAATTAGCAGTTGCCGTGAACATTACGAAAGTGCCAATTCAGAATAGCGCGGTCTAGGTATTCACCTCGAGGCATTTTTAAGAACTGCCTGTCGAACTTGAGCACGTCTTGTTTGAAGAAGCCGCCGCACTCGCAGTACAACCTTCCGTTCTTCTTCACGTCCGGGTGGTAGAAGGCGGCGACGTCGAAGCGCTCCTCTGGCAGCGGACTACTGCAATCGCGACCCTCAGACAGAGCCTGTTGGGGTCAGACCATAATAACCTTTACAGTCGCAACCCTCACACAGCACGTTTTGGGGTCAATCTTTGTTGGCAACAGCTTCACAAATATAATATACCATATTCGCGACGCATGAGCACCGGAAGAAGGACGGGGTGCTGTTGAAATTTTGTCATCGCTACGCCGCCGTAACTTCACCTTCTCCAGTGCTTCACTCCGCTGTTTCGGCTCAACTGATGACATACGAAGACGGGGACGGGGACTGTTAAAGAAATTTCGTCGCCGCGCCGCCAATTACTGGGGGGGGGGGCAGAAAACCATATGGCTGCCCTCAAATTACACCCCTCATTTCACGTCAAAAATACACGTTAATCCTCTCATAAAACCCGCCATTGACGATCACCAAACAAATCGTCACAAATTAACTGGGGGGGACAGAACCACATATCTGTCCCCCAGCGAAAGTTTAGTGGCGACACTAGTAGTTTTGCGCTGAGCTCTGACGCTGAAGTTCACTGCTTTGATATAAAAGCACGCCTGCTTGCGGGAAATCGTAGTTTTAAATATCATGCGATTATTGTCTATCAGCTAATGTCTGCGAATGTTGTTTAGTTGCAGCTTGAATAATCGGTAATGTGGACATTATTACATGTGCAGCTAGGTTTGTTTTAGGATCCACCATACAGGCGCAATAAGATCATATTGTAGAAAGCCAACCAGCATTACACAGAGTGAACGGCAACAGAGGTGTGAAATTGTATTTTTGTATAAATGTTTCTATTATCCCTAGTTATGTTCGTACAGACTACGATATACATTCTAGAATTAAGTTCTATGTTCTACTAAAGTTGTTGCTGTTTTCGTAATAAACGTTTGGTTAGTAAACGGCTGCATGATGGCGTTTTATATTCTAAATTCCGCGTAATGGCGTCGCCGTTTAATCTGACAATCACACACACACACACGCGCACACACACACACGCACACGCGCACGCAGACACACACACTCACACACACACACACTCACACACACACATACGCTCACACACGCACAAACACACGCACATTCACACACACACTAACACCCACACACACGCACACTCACACACACACACACGCACACTCACGCACACGCACGCACACACACGCACACACACGTTCACACACGCACACACACGCACACACACACGCACACACACACACACACGCACGCACGCACACGCACGGCCACACACGCACACACACGCATACACACACGCACACGCACGTACACGCACGCACACACACGCACACGCACGCACACACACACGCACACACACACATTGTTACTCCCCTATTTCACTCTGTAGTCCGGGGTCAGGTTGGCCTCGGAAGTGACTCCATTGTTTCCTTTCCCTTCGTTTCCCTTCACTGCTCCCACACCGCCTCACTCCATCCATCTTCTCCCCTTATCTCTTCTCTCGTTCTATGCTCCTCTCCCAATCCTGCGAAATTTATCTTTACGTAATCCTACAAACTTAGCTGTTCAGCTTCCGGGTTAAGTGTCTGTCTCCTATCACTCTTTTGAAAAATAATATAATCACATGTATTGTAACAACTGGAACAAAATAATATGCTAGCGATATATATCAATATATAAAATTGCTCTTACCTTCCAAAACTCCTCGACGTTGTCGATTCCCCCGGCAAAACGACATCCAATGCCAACGATGGCAATTTTCTGTTTGGACGGCATGGCCGGGGTGCTGGGATAGGAAATGTGTCAAATGTTTTGATAATTAGTATTATGTATTTTAATTTAATATTATGATAGTATTATTTATTATTCATGTTATATTAAACCAATTAAAGACAATCGATTATCAAAATGTATAACGTTCAGATCGGTTTGAAAGTCGAGCAAGTTTTGGTCATAGTCCACAATCTGTAAGTATGTGGACTATATATATGCTGTAAATTGATTTCCGAAACTTAACAGTTATCGTTTTTATATCGTTAAATCACCGAAGTCGTAGGTAGCAACATCTATCCTTAACGGTTTTCATCCACATGATTCTATAGAGGTGCTGCAGCATGTAACATTAAATACTTAGACATTTACAGTTTTTTACTTAAATAATTATATATATGAAAAGTGTTCACAAATACTAAATATCGTCATTTAACTACATGTCACAGTTTCAAAGTTCAATATGTTTCATCAGAAAAATTATCTGGACGCGATCCGTCAATCATGTAACATTTTAACATACTGAGTTGACATTTTGGCGCTGTGAAATGTAGTCTGTGGAAGTTGCCAACAATGGTGTATACAGAACCAAATTAATCGATCACTTTTTGCCACTGCGTGATGGCCCAGCGCGACAACTGTATCTAACGTATGTACACGCCAAATCGCGGTACACCAACGCCCAAACTCAATCAATACACACAATCACAGTTTCAAAGTTCAAAGGTCAAATCGAGTAAAAGTCAACCTGGTTCACTATGAGTGGTGGAAGTGATCGGAAATAACACTGGATATCTGGAGATAGCGTAGTTTAATATTTTATACAGGTATCGGATGCTTACTGAAAAATACGTTTAAAATTAACATAGGAGACATATGCACCATAGCGATCTAACGGCGGTTTATTTTGTATTATAGGCGATTTGAACTGTTGTGCCATCTGCGTGACCCGACCTATATGCCCATATAAGTAAAACTGCGATTCCTTGTATATGGTAATCCAATTGAGAGTGCATGTGATTTTGTAATTTGAACATTTCGCAGGCTCAACATTCAAACAGCGAACAATGTTTCCGGCTTATTCGACGCAATTTAGTATTTCGTCAACATATTTATTCTAGTATTAAAGGAAATAATATGTCTGTTACTCATTTTATTAGTATTTATTTATATTATTCTTAATATTACGATGCATGTGTTGAACCTATAGAGCCCGCAAATTTGAGTTTAATAAGCCCGTAGCATCTTTGCAATTTAGTTTTTCAACCGCGGAAAACAACAAAGTCCGATACGGTATCTTTTACTTTCTGACCCAGGCCCGTATGCTAGAAGTGCGATATCAGCGCGGACCAAACCACTCCGCTGAGGCAAAAGTGTTTTTTTAATTATTGGCAGTTGATATTACGCAGCCTTGCGGAGTTTTGGTAATGTTTATTCGAAGCTCTCGATCCCTGGAACGCAGATACAAGTTTATTTTGTTTTAAATATGTTTTTATGAGACGATTGCTGTAATTGATTGATAATGTAGCCAGTGTGTATGTATGGTAGATGCAGTGTATGCAGCGGCTATCGGCCCAATGTGGCCATTTCCGTAGGTCAGAAATACTAATTATAATCCTTTGTTTACATTGACATGACAAATTACTTCTAGAAACACTATATGTAAAGTGCAAAATGATTATCTCTCTTTTCGGTGATTCTTTTTTGATGAAGAGCAGATGAGACTCAAAGACGTAGACTTCCTTCAAAGGTAAATCGTTGTAGAAAGTCTACGAATAGAACACCTGCTAACACCGACCAAAAGCGTACACAGAACGTGCGCAGAACGTGCACAGGAATTCATGTGTCCCTTCACATAAGATATTAGTGTATTCCTTTATAGTGTTTGCATTCGTGGATCAAGTGTGACGCATCGGAGCGGAACGACTGGTCCCGTAAGTGCGAATCGGTGACAGGAGCGACACAGCCTGACTAAATGAGTCATTAAGTAATCAAAAATTGATATGTATGCAATATTGTATTGATAAAAACGTAAGTAGAAAAAACAGAAGACTTCAGAAGCATTCATTTGAGCGATTTTCACGTCTTCACATTGCATGGACTTTATTGGCATGCGTGATCTTGCGTCCAGTAGGCCGCTGAGTTGAACACTAACGTTTAGATTTTCACACACCCTTAGGTACATACCCTTAGATATTTTCTGTTGGCTAACCTGGTAAAGTTTTAGTGTCGACCTAGCAGCGAAACAGTGTGCGTTTTGTTTCTTTCGCTATTAATGTATAACACTGTATGTGGCTTTTTGTGCCCTGACAGAAATATTCACATTGGTTTTCATAGGGAATTTTGATGTATCGTCCTAGCAACCGCTTGTACGAACTGACGTCCCTGCCAATGAAACTGGGTATCTAATATAATTGTGTTGTTTTCCGAACAATCACGTTGTTTGCTAAACGGAACTTTTTGTCCCACCGTGGGAAACTTGCGTTGCAAATGAAAAACAGCCCACATTTACGTCATTGTAAACCTAGGCTAAGAATTCTTCGGAAAACTGTATTATGTGTCTGCTTGTATGAAACCCTATCTGGAGGATGTAGTAGTAGTAGTAGTAGTAGTAGTAGTAGTTGTAGTAGTAGTAGTAGTAATAGTAGTAGTAGTAGTAGTAGTAGTAGTAGTAGTAGTAGTAGTTGTTGTAGTAGTAGTAGTAGTAGTAGTAGTAGTAGTAGCAGTAGTAGTAGTAGTAGTAAACTTATAATCTCTTTGGCTAGACATCCCCGTTCACACAACCGGGCTAATGTCGGCCAAGCGAGGCGAGTGGGCGCCCGGCGCGCTGCTCCCGTAACTACAACATTACTGACGGTGAAATTGGAGAAAGAACTGTTGATTGATCATTCTTTTTACTTTTACTTGGAAGGCTCGTTCGTAGATATATATTACGCTGATTTGATCAGCAGTGTGTTTTGGCATCATGCCTTATGAGTTGTTTCGGTGAAAGTGGGTAACTATTTTGTTGCACCCTACCATTTGTTATTTTTATAATAAGTAATCGATTTAGGATTTTTTTTAGAGTAGATTAGAATAAAGTTATTTTTAGTTCATTTATAACTTGGGTGCTTTTGCACGCTGGGTTGCACGTGTACCATACGAACTGCCCAACATAGGTGCGAAGTTATGATTTCATAATCACACACGTCCGATTACTTAAGGCCGATATATTTCTTTGCGTCATGATTATTGCATTTAAGATGACGAAAGATAAAATCACTATCAAGTGATACCTTTGCAACCTGAATTCCTGTGTAATCCGCAAAGGTGCAGTTTGATATACTAAATATTTTGTTTGGCATGTCGAGTCTGGTCAGTTGGGAAAACCAACATCGGTACATTTCTTTAAAAATAGTTATTATTTATTACTAGCCAAAATTGCCTGGTAGTTGTCAGTTGTATCAATAATATTTAACAAATGATAAATGACACATGGCATCTTTACATAAACACAATAATGCGCTCGAATATACTCGTTGTTTTGTTCAAAATGACGAAGTTCGGAGAGAATGTGAACATCGATAGGACCTAATCGTTATGGTGTAGAATTAACAAATAATATTCGCATTGCTATGCATCTGGCATGACGGTAGACATAAGCATATTGTGTTACGACTAACTGTTGCCAAGTCCATGACGTCTCCCGAAGTATTTGCCGCGCGCGTTGTTCATACGATTGTTAGATTACGTTTTATGTATTACATACGCATTACGTTTTACATTCCGAGCTACTGGTTTACCCCATAAAAGGTGAGAATCTTGACACATGTCAGGTATTTTGAAAAGGTGTAGGTCTTGCGTCTTATTCTAGGGGTCGTACATTAATCCATGACAGTTTGGCGCTCGAGTTTCAAGTCGTCTACGAGGAAAACCCGCATACATATATATATATATATATATATCCATATATATATATGCATACGTACATACCTGCCTACATACATACATACATACGTACATACGTACATACGTACATACGTACATACGTTCATACGTACATACGTACATACGTACATACGTACATACATACACACATACATCCATACATGCATACATACATGCATACGTACTTACGTACGTACATACATAATCACAGACATACATACAGATACACATACATACAATATCTGAAACGCGAAAATATGTCAACAAATGCCTTGTATTAATCGTACACACACACGCACACACATCATTATACATGTACATACATTCATACATAAGCAAGCTCGATTATAAAAAGGTTATTCAATAAAATACTGCGATCGGTAAGCTGAATACACCCTGGTAGCACTGTTATTAGTATTGTCATTTGCGTAGGGTAACTATTCGGTGTAGCAATGACAATCTGTATTAAGTTTTTTCCGCATATCGCACATTACCTGTATTCATAGTAATTTAATGGTTAACATATATTACGCTTTCTATTATTTTAATAATCAGTATGTACATTTTATAGCTTCAAACTGAGTTTACCAATAATATTAATTTCAGTGTTCATTAAATAAAATTAATTTAACGTAATTAATTGCGATGTGTTGATGTACTTTTGTCATTGATCTTATCAAACCATAACTTTGACGATAACCCTGTAGTTTTGTTTCTGAAAATAGGTCTGTTTTGTATTTTATAATTTCTTATAATCTTCCTCCTGACTATTCGTTATTTTGTGTAAGTTCACATCATAATTCCTTCATTATGGTGTAATACAAACACATCACTTATCTTGAGTAAGGTATCGAGAAAGCACTATCGGGGCACATCCCAAGAAAGCAAAGAAAATAAAAGGGTTGGTGGGAGGCAATGCCACCGGATTTGTGGTAAAGACATCTGGATTGAAAGTACTCCTTGATGTCAATGTCAGCAGCAGTAAATGTCTGAATGATGGGCATTCCATCCTCTTTGTACATAATATAAAATCAAAGGGCAAACGATGGCAAGAGCGTTCACTTTTAGGTATCTTGGTACTGTTGTTGATGACAATCTTACTTTCTCTGACAATGTAAACTACGTATATAAAAAGGTACATCAACGTATGTTTTTGCTCCGGAAACTAAGGAGCTTTAGTGTCTGCCAAGAACAATGCAAAGCTGGCTCAGGTGGTCAACAGTGCGAACATAATTGTTGGCATGAATCAACTGCAACTATGTGATATTAATCTGCAGGTTTTAAGAAGGAAAGCTGTCCAGATTCACCATGATACCAGTCACCCACTCAGTTTTTCTTTCGAAACTCTGCCGTCAGGGCGAAGGCTCGGAATGCCCATTGCCCACAGAAGCTGTTACAAGAAATGGTGTGTTCCTTCAGCCATAAACCTACTGAATTCTAAGCCTAAACCTGCGGGTGTATACCACGTCAACGTCTAATGTGCAATTGTGTGTATGTGTGTGTATCCATGGGGAGATTGAAACTGAAGGTACTGTACTTCCAAACATATCTCATGTGTATACAATGTTTATGTGTGTATGTGTCCTAACACAGTGTGAGCCCAAAGGAACATTTCCATACTATGTAAACCATTCTATGGACAATAAAGGGTTTTCAATTAAATTAAATTAGTATAATTTGTAAATTATCGTAGTCAGTATATAACCCGTCAAAATAGTTATCACTGACATATCCATGACGCTAGTTAATAATGTTAATAACCGCTTAACGGAACATTGTTTTCAAAACAAAAGTGCTATTATTGATTTACAATAGCGCGATATCAGTATGTCTAAGCCAAACACAATTGGCATATCCCTTACAAGAGCTGGTTAACAGGCACAAAGAAGATAGGTAGGGTTAAAATATCACCACTTCACCGATGATCTACAACTGTTCTGTCCCTTCGACATGGACGCATCTTCTCTGGTGACCGCCGTGCGTCGGATCGAGCGATGTATTGATGACGTGAAGGAGTGGATGACTTGGAATTATCTGCTCATGAATGACACCAAAACATAAATACTACCGATTGTCCCCAAATCGACATCTGCTATCGTAAGTGGGCTCCGTCTGCGCGTCGGGACTGATGAAATCAGTGCAACTGATCATGTTAGAAATATCGGCGTCCACCTTGATAGACACCTGTATATGACTATGCAAGTGTCATGCACTATCAGCACTTGCTTGCGGCACCTGCGCAATATCAGGTTGATTCACCGTTACCTCACTCAACCGACAGCGGAACGAGTAGTCAATGTCACGAGTACATCCTGTTTGGACTATTGCAACTCTCTAACTGTTCGGTACCTCAACCAATAACATTGGTCGATTGCAGAATGCCGCAGCTCGCTTTGTCACTCGACAGGCTCGTTGTGAAAGTGCGACCCCTATTCTTCGCGAACTGCACTGGCTACGTATTCAACAGCGCAATACATTTAAGATCGCTGTGCTTACGTACAAGGCGCTGCACGAAGACTTCTCACCCATCTACATGCAGAAACTCGTGCGTGTCTACATGCCAGCCAGACGTCTTCGATCTGCTGACTGCCACGCTCTAGTTGTCCTGAAAACTTGCAGCAGAGCCGGTGACTGTACATTTACTCACGCAGCGGCAACAGTGTGGACCGCACTGCCGTCAAGTGTTACTAGCAAAACATCACTGAATCATTTAAGTCCGTGTTGAAGACTCACCTGTTCACTGCAGCGTATATGTAACTCGGACGATTACCAACACTGTATTACCATAGCTGATTGATGTTTAACGTTTGTTTATTATTTATTATTTATTTACCTATTTATTTATTTATTTTTCATATACATTTTACCTAATTTATTGATGTTTACATTAATTTTAGTTTATTTATTAAAATAATAATAACATGATTTTAACTATTTTATTTTATGATATTTTATACCACATTCATTTTTTACTTCTACTATATTTATTGTCTTAATTACTACTATTATATGTTAATTTTATATATGATATAACAACTATTGTTTTTATTCAAATGCACCATTTTTAACATACATTTGTATACTGTTATAAAGCGCTGTGAACAACATTGGTTGTGGCGCTTAACAAAACAAAAATATTACTATATTATGATAGGGTTAAAAGTGCGAATAACACACATATGAAACACGTTTTGATTATCGACAATAATTGCAGTGTCTGCCAGCCTTCTGGACATAATATGGCAATCGTACTCAATGTTGTAACTGTTCGATCACGTACAATTCGATGCTAAATCGATACTATCTTACGTACTGGCAATGACGAAGACTACAACATTTATAAAGAAGTACTAAACCAAGCTACAGCTGAAATTAGAAATTCAAAGAGAAGCTATGAACATAAATTAGCTTGTAATATAAAACATGACAGCAAGAGTTTTTATGCGTATGTTCGAAGCAAACAGAAAGTTCAGGATAAGGTCGGTCCTCTAGAAGATAGTGCTGGTAATATAATATCAGAAGGATTCTTAATGGCTGAAGACCAAAATGAGTATTTTAGTTCAGTGTTTACCAGAGAAGACACTAGTTCACTGCCAGTACCAGAGGCTAAGTTCAAGGGGGCAGAATCAGACTATTTAAGACAGTTAATTGTAACCCCAGAAATGGTAGCTAAGAAAATTAGGGCTATGAAGGATAATAAATCACCTGGAGTGGATGGTATTCCACCCAAACTACTATTGGAAATTGTAGAACAAATTAACATACCGCTTGCAACAGTTTTCAACTTGTCATTAGAAGAGGGAGTGGTTCCTTTAGAATGGAAAGAAGCAAACATTATACCGTTATTTAAAAAAGGTTCGAGAAACAAGTCAGAGAACTATAGACCAGTGAGTTTAACATCAGTGATTTGTAAATTAGTAGAAAGACTAATTAAAGATCACATGGTGGATTTTCTTGTTAAACATAACTTGATAAACCCATCTCAACATGGGTTTCTAAAAGCGAGGTCATGCTTAACAAATATGTTATGTTTTTTGGAAGATATCACTAATTGGGTAGATGATGGATCACCAGTAGATATCATCTACTTAGATTTTCAAAAAGCTTTCGACAAAGTGCCACATCAGAGATTACTGCTTAAACTAAAAGCCCATGGCATAGGAAATGGTATAATTAACTGGATAGAAAAATGGCTGATTGACAGAAGACAACGGGTAGTTGTTGATAGGGAGGCTTCAAACTGGAAATCAGTTTTGAGTGGAGTTCCACAGGGATCAGTACTGGGACCTATATTATTCTTAATATATATAAACGATTTGGACGATGACATAGCTAGCAAGGTGTTGAAATTTGCAGATGATACAAAAGTGTTTAGAAGGATTAAAAGTGATGGAGATAGACAGCATTTACAAGATGATCTTGACAGGTTGATCAAATGGTCTGAAAAGTGGCAAATGTTGTTCAATTTTGGGAAATGTAAATGCCTCCACACAGAACATGGGAACGAATATGTAGAATATACAATGGGGGGAACTGTACTAAGTACTACTGTAAAAGAAAAAGACTTAGGGCTGACAATTAGTGCTGACATGAAGGTTTCAGAGCAGTGTGGAATTGCAGCTTCAAAGGGAAATCAAATCCTTGGATTGATTAGGCGAAATATAGCATATAAAGAAAAAGAACTAATAATACCGCTGTACAAAACAATAGTTAGGCCTCATTTAGAATATTGTATACAAGCGTGGAGGCCATACCGCAAGAAGGACATAGATATGCTAGAAAGAGTACAGAGGAGAACGACTAAAATGATACCAAAACTGAGGGATCTTAGTTATGAAAAACGCCTAAAAGAATGTGGTTTAACAACACTAGAGACCAGGAGATTGAGAGGAGATCAGATAGAAGTGTTTAAGATATTGAATGGTTATGGAAATATTGATAGAAATATGTTTTTTTCAGTTAAGAAAGATAGAAAGACTAGAGGACATGAAGTTACATTAGTAAAGGAGCAGTGTAGATTAGACGTGAGAAAGTTCTCATTTTCACAAAGGACTGTGAATGAATGGAACAGATTATCTGATGATTGTGTGGGTGCTAGTAGTGTGAATATGTTTAAAAATAAAATCGACACATACCTCAGAAGGGCTGGATATATGTAGATAAAAGGGTTGGACTCTCGATAAGCCAAAGGGCTTCCTTGTCCACCTGCCATCTAGAGTTAATTCTCTGGATGGCAATCTTGTTAAATCTTGTTAAACACCACAGTTTACTCACGTGCTCATGTTGCCTTTTTCCGGCCGGAAAGAAGTTCGTGTTAAGACATATCTGATGGCTTGGCGGCCGGCTGTTGTTGAAGTTCAGACGTCGTGCATCTATTTTATTCTGTATAGTTTGTGTGTTTTTATAGAACACACACACATGAAAAGGGGAATTACGCGTTCTGTCACGTGTTTTGTTTCATCCAATAGTCTTTCACGAGAGGCATACGTGAGAAAACGTGTCGACAACTATTCCTAATTCAAATTAAACAAAGCGAGCAATAGCAAATAACATCGCGAAATCATCATCACACGGCGTCAGCCGTTACTTCTTACATAAAATGTAGTTCGGTGGCATGCACAGTTATTCATGCGAGACAAGGAAGTGAGATTCCAGAATGTCAATGTATGACACAAACAACACGGCGTAGGACAAAACTCCTTATTTTCTAGCGACGCAATGCATAATGTGTCAAACTCATTTAAGTTAACGGTTGTGGTAAAACCAAACACATAACAGACCAAAGGAACGTCACAAACAAAAACAAGCAGATCACCATATAGCTTGAAGTAGAACTATTGAAACAGCACCGGATAAAGACTGTGGAGGACCCTGGACAGTGTGTGACTTGACAGTGGGGGACCCTGGACAGTGTCTGACTTGACAGCGCATCATGTCAGTTCTCACTCATCCCTACTTTCTATTTCCCCCCAAAGAAATTACCCTAAAATCGTTTTGTAGAAGCCCCCATAAAAAGCATTTTGTGGGGCCCCTGGGCTACTATCCTATCTGTCCTACCCTAAACCCGGCACTATATTGAAATGCCGCGTATTATTGGGTGTAGAAAGGCGCTACATATTTCCCACGCATACAGAGGCAAAGGTGGTTCTACTTTGGTTCAGTGGGTGTCTACTTGACACGTTCAAGCTATGCATTCATTTTCCATATTGAAATTCAATGACAAAGAGACACAACCTTGACATTTTCTCAACGGCATACATGTACGAGAAGGAACACTGTTTTTTATTAACTTGAAAGGGAAACTTGGCAAACAGTAACTAAATTACATCATATGAAATATAGCGAGTTCACAATATTTGTGTATATAGTAGAAAACGTAACCAGAGTATCATACTGCTGGCAGTACCGTTGCTTTTGATAAGTTTGCATTTCAATTGACCGTATAGTAAAGTACTCAAAACATGCGTGCCCATCCCCAGGTTTAAAAAAAATGGGAGTTTGGCTTCTTATTAAAAAATTGCATATTGCCCATTATTTGGAGAAACACTGCCAAATACACCTTTTGGCTTATCACAAATACTCTGACAGCATAATCATTATACAAATTCTCTTTAAAACAATATCAAAAAGCGCTTCGTTCTAACCCAATGAACCCGTTTGAGGGAAGGCATGCCTAACCGTTATTTTTTCACAACTAAGCTCGAAATATCTCTCTCTTTCTCATTGTAGGTATGTTTTGCTAACGATTAAAGCGTCACGAGACGGGAAGCAACAATTGGATCAGTTAGATTAAATTCTTTATTTCCAATTGATAATAAAACATACAGCATATGTACATATTACAGTTGATAAAGTTCAAAATGGAAAGGAGGAAAGTAGAAGCTCATTGCTTATTATGCACTTTCCCCATCATCAATATAACATGGTCGTAATATTAAACACAGTGTTAGTAACATACAGAATATGCTATTGCTAAGGTGAGACCACTACTACGTTCGTGCTTCCAAATACTTTTTGAACCTTAACAATCACCAAACTAATTACATAATTTATATTCTTCAATGAAGTAATTTGTTTTCGTTTTTTAGATTTCCTATAGTAAGTAATCCTTTTATGTGATCGTCTAAACAATTGCACAATTTAACATCATACACATATATACATTTACCCTTTAATGTGGTTTGGGCATAAACATGTTTTACTTTATTTCTTTACCATGTTACTAAGGGTGTAATATATTTGGCATTGAAAAAAATGGAGGTTATCAGGCAACGAATTATTGTTAGCTTTAAACATTACTATATATTTTTTTTATTTTATTCAGTCACAACGTTTAAGAATGCCTAGATCATACAATAATGTATTAGTATGACTTAATGTATTCTTATTACATATTATTCGTACAACTTTGTTTGTAATATGTAAACACCGTTAACATATGTTTTATACGCATTTCCCCAAACTTCTCAGCAATACGATAAATACGGCAGAAGTAATGAACAATATAGTATAAAAAGCGACTTTTTATCAAACTGACTAAACAATGATAAATCGCACTAAACATGAACACGTCGAAAAAAGCCAAACAAAATTTGCGTTATATACAACATGCAAAAAATCCTATTTACAAAATAATATATTAATACGCAAATTACTAACTTTCCACACGATACGATCACCCATATGATTGATGCTGACGTCAAAAAACAAGTTTTGCTCAATTGTTCGACCATGTAGAAAGCTTGCACATAAAGGCTGGCTATTTCAGGAAATATCTATGTCACGTCTTTTACTTCATTTGACACGAGGCACTGCTGGAATTTTCCACGACATGTCTTGTATAAAGGTCAACATGAGAACACACTAACAGTAGAAATGTAAAGGCCGAGCGTTGTGCCCGATAGAACCAATGTGACCCGTTACCAACATAATCGAATGCGATATCTAGGATATAGTGTACATTATATTTTCAACATATCCAAGGGAACATGTACATAAATGGTTCCCATACGGAATAGTATAGCTATATATCTTACTTAAATTAAGTTATTGGAAATACTTCCGATGTGTAAGTGAATAAGAGGATGTGAATGCATATTTGTGAAGTATTTGGGAGAAAAGTAACGAATTTATGTTTTCTCGAAAATCCCCGTTGACAAGGGTTTTACTCGATTTAATCGGTGTTAATCGATTATTCCCAGTGTTATGTGAGTTTTATGCGATTATTTCTAGCTACGTACGTAATCCGTTCGACATCACAACAAAAGTCGGAGCGACGTCAGAATGCCAGTAAATTACAGTCTGGTTGAAATGCTTTGACTGCGTCATGCGTCTGTAGACCAATTTGTTAATGCAAATTTCAAAAGGTAAAAATACACCATTGTTGAATTGTTAGACTGATTATTCATGCGATAGCCGTTTGTATGCCGGTAGGCAGATCTAATTATGATGCTATCGTATTCAACCTTACACAACTATTGTGCGAAGGCTCAATGGGCAGAACTGCGAAGTCGCACATCTGCGAGCCCGACGTGCCGACGGACTGCGGGTCTCAGGGGACGTGCGATCACGGCACGGCAATTGAGACTCGTGGCTATTGTGTTACTTGGGTATTTATAGAGTGTGTGTGTATTGTTGGGATGTAATGTAATGCAACTTCAAAAGACACCCAGTAGTTGCATAAGAACATTCATTGTTTGTGTTTCTGTTGAACCTGTGTACAGTTTTGCATTACCAAGAACACATGTTATTGACACATTATGATCTAAAGACTTCCTGTTTGAGATATAAATATATATAATAAGCATGTTCGCGTTTCAAACTACCGGGGTTTGTAGGATTCGCTTATGCCAGTTCAAAGATCTGCCCCGCCAGTCAAAAAACAAACGTTTATGTGCATTATAAGCAGGAAGATGTCCTGTTTTAGATACTTGATATATTGCTTGCGCTTGCATGTATTCTTTGTGTGAATATTTACAACGATTTACGCTTGATTGTTTGAAACGATGATGACGACGATGAGTGTCAAGGCGTTGATGTTGAGAATTATATATATATATATATAATTAAGAAAAAGGTATATAGAAGCAGGAAGATGAAGAAATTAAAGGGTCCTATTAGTGATCATGATGACGATGGAAGTTATGCTGACGACGATAACGACTGATATGATGAATACGAAGATGACGAGGCTGAGTATTATTAGGCTGACGAGGACTACGATTATGACATATTCATCCCAGAAATGTTTATGTCCACCCCTAGATCGACTAGACGTACTGTACCCAACTGACGTTCACAAAAGGTTTTTTGGCTTCGAATCAGCCATGATGACAGGGACGAATACAGGAAGGGTCAATTTTAAAAATAATGTTCACGTCAAAACGCATCAACTAAAAATTAATAAAGGGAGTAATCTGAAACATAAATATCAATACATTATAACTAAGGGTTCATTTCTAAAAAATATAAGGTATTATATCATCAAATAAGTAACTGAACATCACAATATATTAACCAGTCGTATTATACTTATAATATATTATACTTAAACTTAATAAATGGCTGAAATAAACAAAGGCAAACACACACACAAACAAACTCACACACACACACACACACACACACACACACACACACACACACACACACACACACACACACACACACACACACACACCATATGCTTACGTTAGCGAGATTATAATTAAATTTGGGTTATAATTGTGTGGGAAATAACCACCTTTGTGAAGCAATCATTGCACTAATGCTCATGCTGCCAAACGGATATAATTTCGTAGTGCTGCTTTCACGCTTCACGCATAACGTTGATGTCATCGGATCAACCTGCAGTCACTACTGAGAGGTGATTTGTCAATAGAGCACAATGCCATGTCGGTCTACTACCATGTTAGCCATAGTTATTGTGGTGCGATTCAGCTGCAGATTCATGTAACATATTTCCCTTCGTATGCAATGTGTGCTATGCCACTAGATTAATTGCAAACAGAAGTGCAATGCAAATGTTAACATAGTGTATTTATTATGCTAAAAAAAGATTACATGTTGGCTGGATGTAATGCATTTCTTGACTAGAAAGGCATGCTACATATATACACTTTTAAATTTATTTTTGAATTTGTAAATATGTTACTTACCTTACATTTTCATATGCTTTTGTGTCTGTGTAACAACTGGTCTACATCCAATGTCCTTTTTTGTGTACAGTGGAATCTCACTAATAAGTTCCCCCTCGAGACTGGGCAACAGTGACCTGAATTGCGAGATGATCGTACACGCGGTACTTATTTCCTATACTATACTATACTATATATGGAACAAATATGGGACTATCCTAGGGTGACCTCAGCTACGTGGTTCACCCTGTAGTATACATTCCATCCGTGTAGTAAGACATTTCAACAAAAATTTACTACTAATAAAAACAATTATATATATATATATATATATATAATATAGGTGTGTGAATTTCTGAAAATGACATTCCATGTGTGTGCTTAGTAATAGAAATATTGCAATGTCCAAACATTTCGTGCCAACAAATATACGACAATATAGGCATGTCAGAAAAAACATTCTTGTTTGCACAATGGACATAATATGAACTGAAAATATTAGTGTCATTTCGCCACTTTCTGTATAATATGGAAATAGATCTCTGCAGAAACAACTCACCATGCATTAAAATTTAGGTGCATAATGTTTCAACAAATGGACAGGTGACACTGTGGGCAATAAATTGGTCACTCGTAGAAATCCAGCGAACGAATACAAGTGCTTTTATTACTGACATCCCATCAATATTAGCTTTAGATGCGATCCGAGATGGATATCACTAAATGAATACAGAGACCAAATAAAGAGTGGGCTAATCTGTTTTGCTTGGCCATCATTTTGTTTCCGTCGTCTATCATCAGCGTTTACAACGGACAAACTAAGATGTGTCCAGGAGCAGATTCCCGTCACTGCAAACGTCCGATCGACTACTGACAGCCCGCCGAAGTGGAATACCGCTGCCACAATGCATAGCAAGCCGACGAAGATAATGTGCATCAGTAATCTCATTTCCACTATGAAAGAGAACCAGCCTAAACAACCTGATATCCTGTTGTGCACAAATCAGTAGATATGTATATGTATGTACGTACGTATGTATGTATGTATGTATATATGTATGTATATATACATATATATGTATATATATATATTTATAAGTTCAATGATTATATGTCCAAAATTGCTGTATATGTTAATAATTTTAATAGCTCATGCATCACTATTGTTGGTGACTTTAACGCGGATATATCCAAGAAATCAGTTTTTGGGAACATCTTAGTTGATTTCTGCACAGAATTTACTCTGGCTCTATGTGATCAAGATACTGTCCCGATAGACACATATACATACGTTAGTTCTACCTGGGGAACTATGGCTAGACCATATCATATGTACCGCTGATGCGAAGGATTGCCTATCTAACATGTCCATACTTTATGACATCATTTATTCTGATCACCACCCGATATCGTTCAGCATAGAAGTGATATTGTACCAGAATGCGTTAGTGGTAGTGTCAATACTAATGAAATTACGCAAGGCATACATTGGGACAGATTACACCCACAAGATATTGACGCATATAGAGAATGCACGAACGTTGAATTGAGCAAACTCAGTTAGATGCACTGATCCCAATTGTCGTAACAGTAACCACCATGATGATCTCGATGACTTTTGCAATTCTATTGTGATTACATTGAAGAGGTGTTGTCACACACTTCGATCAAATCGAAAAGGTGCTTATAGGTATAATGAATAATCCGAGTATACAACTGCACACAAAAAACAAATCGGTTGTAGTCTTGGTAACATGGTTGTTAATCACCTTATATACACCGATGATCTACAGTACTTCTGTTTGCTCCTTCTACTAAAGGACTACAAACACTACTAGACATGTGTTACTCATATGGATGTGAGCATGACGTCCAATACAATGCGGGTAAATCCCTGGTCATGTACTTTGAATCTAGAAAGTCAAATATTTCTAAAGAACTGACATTAGGAGAAAAGAAGTTAAACTTTGCCACCTCTTGTAAATATCTTGGACATATCATTTCTAATAACTTGTCTCATGAGTCTGACATTTAAGCCAAAGTGAGACTTTTGTATGCCAAGAGTAATATGTTACGTCAAAAATTCCACTTTTGTTCAACTGCTGTAAAAATTAAGCTATTTACAGCGTATTTTCATAATATCTATATGTGTCCGTTATGGGTGAACTTTAGAAAAGTTAATTTTCAGCAATTCGTTGTTGCATATAACAACTCTTTCAAGATATTGAACAATTTTCCCATGAGATGTAGAGCTAGCCATATGTTTGCTACAGCTAATGTCAGCCCGGGTAAATGTGTAATTAGAAAGACTATTTTTAACTTAATAAATAGGATTGACACGTCTTTGAATCCCATTATTTATAACATTAAAATTAGCGACGTATATTGTACTTCGAAACTGCGACACCAGTGGGTCCAGGATTTATATAATTGTTAAACATATTGTTCTTATTGATGAATTTTTATATTTATTTACATACTTTTATTAATGTATTTGTGTATATGGACATGATGATTGTCTGAAATAAATACATTATATATATATATAAACCAAACGAGTAATCACCATCCTCCTCCTCATCAGAGTATCACTCAAGAGTGCTCGACATTGACCTTAAAGTACACACATACACCACGGAGATCACGTTAATGTCGGTCCCGTCTCAATTTGGGACGTAAAAGAACCACTGAGGACTACATCCACCCTGGCAGTCACCTTCCCCATTGCCAGCATATAAAGGTCGGTTTGGCGATAATGTTCAGAAAAAGGCTGAATAGCTGAACGAGACGTCATAAGAGCAATATATTGTAACCACAATAATACAGACTAGTCAGTTAACAGAAAGTTGCCGAACGCTGGAAAAAAAATAGAACTAGAACCAAAACACTCACACACACTCAAGCACACTCACACACAGACACACACGCACGCATGCATGGACACACACACAATATATATATATATATACAAACACAAACAAATACACACGCACGCACGCACAAACGCACACACACAAACACACTCACACACACAATATATATATTGCGTCTGTGCGATTGTGCGTGTGTGGTGCGTGTATGTGCGTGCATGCGTGAGTGTGTGTGTCTGTGTGTGAGTGTGTGTGAGTGTATGTGTGATATATATATATATTGTGTGTACATATACGTACACACAATATATTGTTGTGTGAATGTGTGTGTGTGTGGTGTGTGTGTGTGTGTCTGTGTGTCTGTATGTGGGTGTGTGAGTGTGTGTGTGTGTATGTGTGGGTGCGTGGGTGCGTGGGTGCGTGGGGTGCGTGGGTGCGTGGGTGCGTGTGTGCGCGGGTGCACGGTGCGCGGGTGCGCGGGTGCGCGGGTGCGCGGGTGCGCGGGTGCGCGGGTGCGCGGGTGGGCAGGTGCGCGGGTACGCGGGTGCGCGGGTGTGCGGGTGTGTGTGTACTTTAGGTGTGTGGGTGTGTGGTGTGTGTGTACTTTAGGTCAATGTCGAGCACTGTCGTATGATACTCTAATGAGGAGGAGGATGGTGATTACTTGTTTTGTTTTGTGATGGTGAGATTAGATAAAAACTAGTTCACTAAACATAAATTTTTGCTTTATATTTAGGAATGATTCATGATTTCATGGCAATTGTCACTACGTTCAATATGTCAGTAATTAGCATAACATATAGCTGTATACAAAGGTGTTTATTAACAACATATAATTCCGAATAAAAACCGCATTTGAGTTTATATCATCCATTCTATTTGAACGAGTTCAAGGAATGGAAGAAAATAATAGTGATGCACTCTGCATGCCTCTAAATCACTATGGTGGACACCAGATGGCCCAAGAAGGAGAGGACAACCGAGAATGAATTGTCGTCAGACCGTCGACCGTGACCTACAACTGGTCAAAAAAAAATACAGATCTGGTCGAAATGCTTTGACTGCGTCGTGCGTCTGTAGACGCGGGAACCACAATTGTAAGTAAGTCAGAAGGTCAAAGTAATTAGTTCCGGCCCATATTCTGTCCAAGCTATAATGGTACTAATCTACTCGTTCACATTTCGAAAGGTAAAAATACACCATAAATACATTCAGAAGACATCTATTTTTATTTGTGAACCAACACTCTTTGTGTTTCTGTGCATCTGTTTAATTTGTGTGCAGCTCTGTATTATAAATAAATTTTATGCAATATATGACCAGGAAGACGTCCTGTTTATATATTGTAACTCAAATGGGACGCCGTTTAGCACAGTTGGAAGTTTCACCCGTGGTCGCCCGCGAAAGCCGCCTTTGTTTGTTTTATTTACTAAGCATGTTGTTTACGCTTGCAATAATTCTTTGCGTGATAGTTTGTAACGAGTTGCAGTGATTGTGTTACATCCGGTAATGTAATACTTCGGCCGGTAATGTAATGCTTCGGCCGGTAATGTAATCATTATAATGATGACGAGGATGAAGACGATGAAGAATGTGAAGACGGCGATAACGAGACTAAAATATTATCATGGTAAAGATAAATAAGAGGAGGAGGGCTACACGCGGACAAGATAATGAAGGGATCATATAAGTTGACCATGATGATGATGGTGATGGTGATAATGATGATGGCGATGATGATGGTGATGGGAACAAAACAGCGTAATGCATTTAAATGGTTAAACGGTTACCTTCGAGGGTATTTGTTTGACAAAATAGGCACTCGTGACCTTATAGGGTGGTGTAATTGCTTTAACTTTCAAATCAACCCATGCACCCACATATAGATGCCAAATGTCTCAATGACCAGAAATAATGCGTCTGTATGCAACAATGATCGAACTCTTCAAGCAATCACCTTCACTCTCTAGTAGGAGGAACTAAGACGAAAAATCATGTTTGACCTTGGTTCAGTGTCATTAAATGTCAACAGAACAATGGCCAACATCCGCTTGTTTAATGCTAAGATATTTGAGAAAGCATTGATAAAGGTTGCCATAAATTAATATTCCATGCCTACGGGAGCCCAACCTCAATACACTGGCCCCCCACTATATCGAATGACATTTTAACAGACAAGTTCTGGTTTACCTTATAGCATACACACCATCCATATTGTAAGACATGCCAATGGATTTTGCTGAAAAATAACATAAGTGTACTAAAACAACAAATATAGTGTATGTAAAATGTGTATTTCTGAAATTGACATTCCAAGTTTGAACTTAGTAATTGGAACATTGCAATATCCAAGCATTTGGTTAGATAATTGTAACTTGTAACAGGTGTGTAAATCGATAGTACCATCTATAAGACTAAATGCGATGACGTAATAATACATATTACTAAATTGTGAAGTCACTTATGGCAATACAAAGCCACAATGTGTATATTTCAGAAGAAAACGCAGTTGTCGGCACAACGTACATAATATATACCGACAATTTTCCTTATAATATGTAAATTTATCTCTGGAGAAACAAATTTCCATTCAGTGAGATGTAATTGCATAACGTTGTGGCATCTGGTGAGGGAAAAGAGTGGGCTAATCTCTTCTGCTTGACCATCATTTTGTTTTTGTTGTCTATCATCAGACTTTGCAAAAGACACACTAAGATGAGTCCAGAAGCAGACTCCCGTCACTACAAACGTCCGATCGACTACCGCCAGCCCGCCAACGTGGAACACCTTTGCCACAACGCATAGTAAGCTGACAAAGATAACCTGCATCAGTAATCTCGTTCCCATTATGAAAGAGAACCAGCCTCCACAACCTGATATCCTGTTGTGCACAATTCAACATTACGTATAAAATTATACGAACAAGTTCGAGTGTTCCCGTATTTGAGGTCAATGTCGAGCCCTATCGGGTGATATTCTAATGAGGTAGAGGATAGTGATTATTCTTTTCGTTTTTGTGATGGTGAACTTATATAATAACTCGTTCACTAAACATAATATCTGTATTATATAGGAATAACAGTGTGTTATGATTTCACGGCAGTTGTCATTACATAGACTATGTGAGTAATTGACATAAACTCAAAGTGGAAAATAACAGGAGAGGAAGATGGTAGGATTAAATTCATTTTGCGGGATTGAGAGATTGGAAACGAGTGGAGATAGAGAGCGAAAGAAAATGGAGTGGAGATAGAGTTGGTGGAGATGGTTGATGGAGATAGTCAAGAGCCGGGAGGGTTTTATTTACGTTTTATTTGCCAAAAGATCTGGAAGTAGTTTTTGAGGTAAAAATTATCGTAGCGTCCGATATATATTTCTTACAAAATTTTACTTTGAAATTTCTAAGAATTTGCACCGGAAGTGGGGTACCCTCAAGTTATACCTAAATTGTTTTGTGTCGCGTCAGTTTTAGTGTTAATATTATGAGTAAAAAGACCCCGTAGCCACCACCGGTACATATGAATGAGGTGTCAAATGAAAGCGGAATATATTCTTGTTCTGCAAGTGTGCTTGAATTAGTTCTACCTGCACCGTGTCACGATCTACGAAGCTGTATGTGACCATACCCAAATTGCGAACGAGAAGACTTTCAAAAAAAGACAAATGAAATAAAATTAAATACTTCTTTTATGTGTGAGTTTTAGCGTAGTTCAATTTTGATGGATATTTTAGACTTAAAGTTTGTAATGATATTGATTTATTTATTATTGTAAGTTCGTGGTATGTTTGATGTGAGTGCATGTTTTAACAACACGACCCATTCTTAATTGACTTGTATTTTATGTAAATCGTGGAATAAAGTATCTGCATCTGTATTATTATTATTATTGTTGTTCTTGATGTTGTCATCGTCGTAGTCGTTGTGTTGTTGTTGTTATTTATTCGTACATGCACACTTAAAGAATTGATGTTTTCTGCAACTGACTGTAGAATGTTGTTTCTATAAGTTAAACTGAGAGTTTGCAATAACCGCGGCAAGATGTCACTGAACACCCAGCTTAAGAAAAGATCAAGCAATAACTAACCGTTGCTATTGTGAAAGACCGCTAGTGGGCCTGCGTCACAGCGATGTCTGATTATGGGCCTTTCAATAAGTCGGACGTCCGTAACCGTTCAGAAGTATGGAACGATATTAGGGCCATAATTCCACAATGCTACATTGTTGATTTCTGACTTTCGATTATCCATTTACGCCGAGATTGTCGAATTCTGACTTTCGATTATCCGTTTACGCTGTCATTGTGCAAGATTGTTGTCAAATAATTCACTAGAATGGCGTTTGGTCAAATATTTCTCCAAAATATTTTCTCCAAAAAATAATCTGGCACGAATTGCACTCAGTGACCTAAGCAGCTAAGCAACTTGCAAATACTGAAGTATCCCTTGCAAGTCAGGCCAAAGCAATTATATAATTGCTTTGGTCAGGCCTTGCGCTGTCATCACCAACGTCACGACGTAGTGTACAGAATACTTATATCGAGCATTTTTCACCCACGTTATGAGCTGTTTTATCAAAGTTGGAGTTTAAAAGAACTCAAAGTCGATGAACGGAAGAAACGAAGTGCCAAGCAGTCTGGCAGAAAACGCGAATTTATTGTCAGGTAGGTTGGTACTGTGTGTGAGCGATAATTCGTGATGTTTCGAAAATTGTCAATAATAATATTTATTCGTACTATAACGTGTACAATTCAGTGAAAGCAACGTATACATCCATCTAA
Organism: Paraescarpia echinospica; assembly: GCA_020002185.1. Classification (NCBI taxonomy): domain Eukaryota; kingdom Metazoa; phylum Annelida; class Polychaeta; order Sabellida; family Siboglinidae; genus Paraescarpia; species Paraescarpia echinospica. The sequence goes on along the minus strand of CM034534.1, from coordinate 20,567,576 downwards.
AATGTATATAAAACGGTCAGTGCAGCCAGTCTCGTCTATGAAGCGTGAGCGTCTATGTCATGAATGGGGGAGGCTGTTTTTAAGTGAATATTATTAAACTTTAAAGATAATAATAGTGTGGAGTCTCCCATCACACAGGGATTTGTTTTGAATTTTGTTGACATTATGTAAATTGTTATTGTAAAATTTGTAGCTTAGTATTTGTTTTCATATTTTGTAGTTCTAGTTGTCTCCAGCTCTTAGCAATGTTCTATTAACTGACTAGTCTGTATTGTGGTTACAATGTAATGGTCTTACGAGGTCTCATTCTTTATATACTGGCACTGAGGGTGGTCACTACCAGGGTACTTGTTGTCCTCAGTGGTTCTTTTACGTCCCAAATTGAGACGGGACCGACATTAATGTGATCACCGAGTCACGAGGGATACGCAGTCCCCAATTTTGAGAGCCAGATTTTTACACCAAATATCATGCCTGCTCGGTCCAGGTTTCGAACTCAGAGCACTGGCATGCCAGGCGGATGTGCTAACCACTACACTAGCCGCACTTTCTGTATAATTTGTTTCTGCTGTTGGGATAAATAAAATACATCCTTACCTTACCTAAGATGGGAGGGTGTGTTTCTATATTTCATAAAAACCAGCACAAACCCTTGGAGTAACATACACTATCGAGAGGGATGCGGGGGTACCAGCCCAGCCTGATCACAGTGCTTTCTTCTATATCATGAGCAGTCTTACTCCAAACCCACTATACTTTATCTTAGTCACATATTGAACATAACTTGGGATAATGTCATTGTTTTTCATTTTACAGGTTAATGAAGAGGAGCTCAGCATGAAACTGCCGCAGAATAACATGTATAGGGACGTACATGGTGGTATGCACCAACTACCCACATTTACACTGGGGCGTCTAGTGGAATACTTATCCCAGTGCGGAAAGAAGCTGGAGGAAAAGAGCAAGTCTCTATACAAAGAAAGACGAGTTATCTTAACATTAAACTAAAAGGACTGTAGGATTAAAGGTAAATGCGAATAACCATATGAGCTTAGTAGTTTGTACGTCCCTGTCAAATATGATACTGCCTTGATGAAATAATAATTTTTTTTCAATGGATACCAGCGGGCTTATTTGTAAGAAGTTTGGCAAATTTATGTGTTAAATGTAAGAACAAACATTCGAAACCTAACAATAAATTATTGAGGACCAGTATTCAGGAATACCCTGCCTCATAAACTTTGAATACTCCTAACCATTAACCAGTTTAAAAGAAACCTAACAGCTCCTTACTCGTGAATTATTATTGATATTACATTATATACGTGTCTGGGTAAATATATATATACGTGAAGCACAATACTGGGCCAAAAAAGAGGACTGGACAGCAAAAACAAAGTCTTAGATGGTAACCAAAATACATCTACACCTAAAATTAAAGAAGATAAGATATTTTTACTCACTGTTATGTGGCGCAATGCCAAGTGAAGTTCACGATGTAAGTTACATGGTGTCTTTTAACAAAAATATGAGAATGTGAAACACTTCAGAAATCAAAATTTGCTTGACTAGTACCTCATCAGAATCCAACCAAGACTTTTAAAATGTTAAGAATGATCAGAGTACTCTGGACGTGAATTGGAGGACACGAACTTACGTTATCCACCACATTGTCCACAACCAAAAATTTTTTCAAACAACAAACAGGCAGGATGCGTTTTTTTGTGTCTCTTCATTCTTCATGGGCCTAAGATACAGCACAAATGTTATCAACAGGAACTGTCCGCAAACGAAGCTGGTTATGGAGTAAATATAGCGTAAGTTACAGGACACCAATTTGGCCCAGTATTCCTTCAGGTTATTGCGGTATATGCGTGTCAGCTGTTGTGTGGGCAGAGATGAGGAAGTCTGCCTCTTATAAAGTAGATGTGTCCATGAACAATGATGCGGTGGTGCAAGAAGCAGAATGTCATGCTGGGCTGGGCCCTACAGCTCACTGCAAGCATGTTGCAGCAGTTCTGTTCGGCTTGACACTACTGTCAGACAGGAACTATCTTGACAGAAGTGACATGTACACAGGTAAGATATTTAAAAAAAACACTTATTTTCTGCATTCAATGTATTACGTACAAATATTGGGGCAATTGTCAATGCACAAAAAAATGGCAGTTAGTTTATCCCAATTTTGTACAAATAAGCTGGGTAGTTTCAAGAATGTGACACGCTCTTGTCAACATATCAGCAAAAATAAATAAATGAAAGGGTTAAAATGTATATAAAATTCATAAATATGTAGCTGAATGTACACTTTGACTTGACCTGCAGGACCACCAGACGTTCCATCATGTTATACCTTTTAAAGAAACTCCTATCAAGTCCAGCAGATTACATGCAATTTGTGGGAAGGACAATTCCGACCTTATATATGATCCTCGATCAGAGCAACTGCAGAACGACTCTACTCCAGACAGGTTCACTCTATTTGACGAAACAAATCTTATATTCCTTTTACAGACCAATTGAAAAATAGTTACTTATCAAAACATTGGCATTTGTGCAGTCTCTGGCTTTATGTATAAAGCAAAAAATACAATGTTGCTTATATCTCTACATATACATATTTCAGGAAAGTCAGTCAATGCTAGTGATGCAGCTGTTCCCTCCTACCAATCCACATGCCCTTGCCAACGACCACAGCTACTTGAAGTTAACTCCACAAGATCAGTACTTGAAAGATGAAATGGTTGGTTATTTCCATGCTTTTCAATTCAATATACATACATACATCTGTATTTACCCAATGTGCTCCATTGAAACAATGCACACGGTTATAATAGAGCGCATTGGCTCGGTGACTAGAACGTTGGACTCTCAATCAAGAGAACCCGGGTTCGAATTCAGTGCTGCTGTGTTGAACCTTGGGCAAGTTCGTTCACTTTACGTTGCTCCAGTTCACTCAGCCATATGAATGAGTACCTGGCTATAGACAGTGGTGGATATTTGTGTACAAATAGCCTTTGTGCATTAATTGTGGCATGGCTGAATGCTTCCCAGAGAAGTTGAGATGGTGCTCGATCAAACAAGTCTGCTAGGGAGTAAAGTGTAAAGTGCTTTGAGCAGTCATCAGGACTGGATACTGCTTTTTTTATAAACATTACATTGTCACAGCACAGAGTCCAACTTACAAACCATTGTGCAATGCAGCTCTGAGCATTTCATTTGAAACTAAAAACAAAGTTAAAACTTGAAACAAAGAGGGGGTTTGTTGTATTGCGATTAATATCTGGTGATAATACAACTATATAGCTTAAAGCTGCAATATCAGTTCGATTTTTATGCTCCTCGGTTTTCTGACTAATTTCCCAAAAAAGCAAAGCTATCAAGTATCCACTATAATATCCTAGTTCATTGGTGCACTTGTGCTACTTCGTTTTGTTGAAATTAATAAACAAACTGCGAACTATTTTGAATTTGGTTTCGAGTCGAAGGAGTCAAAACTAGCAACACTTACTTGGACATGCATCTGGAAGTGGAAACTTCATATAATATCGTGTTTGCGAATTTGGGCGAGACTGACCTCTGACCCTCAAGAATGGTGCCTCGATCAAGCCGTTTTTGTTGATTGTACAGTGTTCGCAAGTGTTTATACAACACGTTCTTATTTTATGGCATTTACGCCGGCGATGGGATGTTCCCGGACATATGCCACCGACTCAGCAAAAAAGGGCCAAATTACGCAGACAACGACAGACAGTCAGTATTCGCATCAGATGGTTTATTTGGGAAAAACCAGTATGGATTTGTGGAACAACACAACTCACAAAAGAAAGAGCTGGAGTAAGACTAAGAACAGATGCTGCGTTTGCAAAACTTCTTCTAGAGAAGTTAGTAATTTCAAAGTAGTCAGTCTGAGCCACGCATCACCGTCAAGGGTATAAAAACGTGGAACAATTTACCAAATAAACTGACTCAGCTTCCAAGTTTAACACAATTTAAAAAAGCAATCAAGTTCTCATTACTTTCTACATATTTGTGAATTGTTAATTGAAGGTGACGTTTTGTAATAGTAACACAAGCACTAAAAAGTTTATATGTGAGTTGTGAATATTATCTTGTCATTTATATATAATTCGTGTTGTATTTATTCAGTTTCTTTTAGTTCGAGAAGGGCATAGCAACACATAAGTCTAAGACTTCAGCTATGTCCTTTCAGCAGCAGCAGCAAACCATACTGTGCATGTATTATGTTGTTGCTGTTGAATAAACGTTCATTCATTCAATGCATATTTATTCGTATGAATATAATATTATGTTGCTTATTATGTTAACAAAACCACCACCCCTCAATACTGTGAAAATGTCCATAACAATAACATGTAGGCCTTCGTAACATGTATCGATAGCTTGCAACTGATTTATGTGAGAGAGCAGAGAATTACCGTTACTATACAAATAATTGCAGCCCATGTTTTGTTAAGTTACAAATCCTCTTGTACATGTAAATTATAGAAGTTCTGTTTTTAATTGTTTTTTATTTTGATCTTTCAATTTATCAATAACATGCATTTGGTAATGTATAATTCTATATTCATACATTTTGTAGACAAATTTTGTAAATGTTGTTTTCCGTTTCATTTAATTAATTCACTTCATCTAATTTTGGGTGATTCAATTCAAATACAGTCAGGGTTGGCAGCTAGGTTTCTGACAGGACAGTTTACAAATTGTTTGCACGTTGATGACACTGAAGCCACAGAGGCTTCGCTTCAAGGAACATACTTTCCCAGTCAGAAACCTCTAGTTAATAACCACAGTTGCAAATAGTTGAAAGGCCATAATCATTTTTGTTTGTTAAATCAAGCCAGGAAATCCATAATAGAATGCCTTTGTTGCTCTCATAAGAGACACGACTAACTGCTGGAATCTTCTTCTAAAGACTTACAATGACTCAGCCAGCCTTTAGACAAGTGTAGCCAGTTTGCAGTGGCACCTTGCAGTCCAGCTAAAGAACAAAGGGGATATTGATCATTGGACAGTAACAGCTGGTAATCCACCTTCTGAGTAAACAGTAGAACTTTGTGGATACTGCCAGGGGTTCACCCACTGCCAGCCAAATGTCCTCCTCATTAATTAGCAGTGTTAGATGAATGACACATTGAGACCACAACTAAGGCATTGGGTATTTTGCATGGTTTACTATTGAATTCCTAAAACTTTGTTTTGTTGAACTATCAGTGAAAAATTGCAAAACTTTTTATTTATTTTATATTTTTCGAATAAAATTAGTTTGACTTTATTTCCTGTAACCTTCTTTCCAGCCCATCTGTGTTCTACCTTATACTTAGTTAATAAGTTGTAAATTGTCTAGTTGTTTGTTATGTACTACACTTTTACAATATATATACAATAATAACTTTGCCACTCTCATATCATTGTAATTGTTTCCCAACTGGGCAAATGACCTTTTCACTCGTGAGTGCTGGGCAAATGGCCTTTGGGCAACATATTTTTACCTGTTAATGAAAGTTTATAAGTTACATACCACACACATGCATATTATATATATATATATATATATATTGACGGGTAGTAGTCCTGTCAAACCATGTTCATTTTCACAAATAATCTTACTCATTCCATATTCCAATTCATGACTCTGTTCGACAGCTTCAACACAAAGGCGTGAACTACCTCAACATCACTGCAGCCATCACATATGACAAGATCTGTGGTGGCTCTATCGAGCATCAGTGTTCGTAGCAAAGGCAGCTCAGGTGTCCAGTCACTTCCTGAGGCTGGATGCAGCTCAGGACAGTTAGAACAAACGTAAGTATTAATTGATGCTGCTATACAAATGTTATATATATAAATCATAGCATAATAATTGGAAGATATGCAAACATATGTGATTGGTTTTAACAATTGTTTTATTCTGACCAATCTTAGGGTAGTTACACCATCTTTGGTTGATACGGCTTTTGTGAAACTTTCAGTTGCATTCTACATTTAATTTGCAGTTCAATTTTTGAACTTAATGGTCTATTTATTTAATTTGGAATATTTCTGTTGCAAACATAACTTCGTATATACAGTGCAAGTATGTTTCATTAGCACCCCCCCCCCCGTTTTCCGATATCACCACTCCAGCCAAGCGGCCGAAGTTATAGTTATGGCGGCTCGGTAGCGCCAAAATTTAGACTACACCATTTGGTTCGGCCAGGCTCAATTTCTGGATCCACCCCTGTATGTGAATGTTTTGTTTGTCTGCATGAGGATTTTGCAGTAATGGGTGTCCTCGTTAAATTGCATATTGTTGTTAGAAATGCATGTGAATTAAAGTAAAGACAATGTAAAGTACAAACATTTTATTGAAACTATTTGATAAGATTGACTACAAAATTATGAAAAGCACAATACAACTACAGGTACAATCACTGCACTTGATGTGTATAATGTAATAATTTTTAATATCACATACACATCACATGCACATAATATGCAAAGCAACAATAGAAACAACAATTAGGAAGAGGTTGAAAAAATGTCAGGTACATATAAAAAACAAACAGTTACTTTTATCATGATTCTTTGTTGCAAAAAACCAACACTAGTTAGTACATGTGATATCAAATGCTAGTTGTAGTTTATACATGCCTTATATGTTTACAACTCACAAAATTAGTGACTAAACAATTATGTGTATTTAACAACAATTTTTTATATTTAATACCCATAAAATGTAAACCAATGAGAACAAATTACTTAGAAAGATGTTTAGTTGAACTAAAAATAGTGACTAGACTAGACAGGGTCATCCCTATGTGACTGAGAATTACATATACAATCACTACATGCTACATTGCTCCAGTTTACTCAGCTGTATGAAGAGTACCTGCTACAGACAGTGGTGGATAGTCTTCGCATATTAATTTCAGCTTAATGCTTCCCACATAAGTCAAGATGGTGTTTTCGATTTAACAGGTCTGCCAGGGAGCCAGTAAAGTGCTTTGAGCAAGGACTGGATAGTACACAATATCAGAACTAACCTTATTCAGGTGTTGTTTAATTATCATGTGAAATGAAAATGTAATGTAAATTATTTGTTAAAATATAAAATAGTGATAAAAAGAATAATTTAGAAAGATGATACGTGGCATGAAAAATATGTAACAGTCCTCATGATTCATACATAATTTAAACAAGTAAAATGCTGCTGCCAGTGTATCAACAGACTGTTGCTGAAAAATGTAAAAAGGCTTTCAATACCATTACTTCATCACAAACTTGTGTTGTACATAACAAGTGCTTGGTGTATGTTGCAAGAACTCATATACTATAACAATGCTGGATAATTCACGTATTTTTTCAAGGACACTGGTAAAAGTTATAGTTGAATTGAATACAAATACCTTGTATTATTGACTTTTGATAAATGTGTCGTCACGTATAAAAATATCATACATGTCAGAGCCATGCTAATTGTCACTTTTTCTTCGGTATAGGTAGATGCAGATGTACAGCAAAAAGTCAGGAAGCTGGTATGCAGTACCATCAAAGATAGCGAAAACATACGGTGATGTCATTGATATCTAAACCGATGTAGTTCACCGAAGAATGCTCGACACTGAACCTCTCTCACAGCGTTGAAAGTTGTTGCCCGAAGACTCATGCCATAACTGCCAGACCCTGGCACCCACCATTCCATCACCAATTGTAGAGCTAGTCAGGCGTCACTACATTCTTATGTCAAACTGCATTTTACATTGGTCACCAGTCAGTCAAGCTAACTGACTGATCTGGAAGCCAGTGTACACCCCATGGCACTGGGGAATCTGTCATGGATGCAACTCACGACACAATTGGGATCACTCGGTGGACATTCACCTGACAAACTGTTAATATGCAGCGTATTGCATGGCTGTAGAATCTTGTCCGAGATCCTGGACATACAACTGCCCAGCATGCCAGATTAACTTGGAGAGCTAGTAGTACTAAGCACACTAGTTCAATCTCCTGTAAAGAAAAGCATATACACCCGTGTATTCAGTAAACAAAAACATGCATCATAGTAGCGTTGGGAGGAAATAACTATGGAGTTGTTCATTGTCATAATCACTAGATATAAAATAATGTTTCATGTATGATCTGCAGCATTTCACAAGAAAAAAGGCAGCAAGAAATGTTCTACTACAGCTGCATCTATACATCTTGATATCTTACTTCTTGGGAACAGTCAGTGTTTACCGGGTGGAGAAAGGGGGTGGGTTGATACAGCATGCAGACATTAGTGGATTATGCTATTTTTCAAAACGGTGAAAAATTTTAACTATTTTTCTTTACTAGGTGTTCATTGTCATTACAGCAATTTTAAATTGTTCAATTTCATTATAGTGACGCTTGATCTTAGTCAATATTATAGACTGATTTTAATTCTGCTAATCAGTAAAGTGCATTTATATTTTTTTGTTTTGTTTTCAGTATATAAATTCATGTAACTGTCTGCCATGTGTAACTACTACACATATTCATGTTTGACATTTTAAGCCTGAGGTTTAATGGTCAAAGTGTATGTTGGAAATGACAAGATCAGGTGTATTTTCTAACAGTGTATTTTCCTCGTCAAGTATTCAAAGGTTCATAATATGTATGTCTACCTTCTTCAAGAATGAATCATTTATTTTATAAATTTATTTTAGAGTCATCGCCATATGCTAAATACTTTTTAAAAGTGTATTAATATGTCTTTGTTGACACGCTGGGTATAATATACAAGTGCAGAAGTTAACCTAGTTTTTCATGTCCAAGATGTTATTATTAAAATGTGTATGAAAACAAATGTATATTTAAATGTGCACATTAAAATACACTATATTAACTCCATAACAAGCTTCTTTGTGGACAGTTCCTGTTGATAACATTTGTGCTGTATCTTAGGCCCATGAAGAAAGAAGAGACACAAAAGAACGCATCCTGCCTGTTTATTGTTGTTTAAAAAATTTGTGGTTGTGGATTTGGTGGATAACGTAAGTTACAGTGTCCACCATTTCACGTCCAGAGTGCTCTGATCATTCTTAACATTTTAAAAGTCTTGGTTGGATTCTGATGAGGTACTAGCATACATCAGTCAAGCAAATTTTGATTTCTGAAGTGCTTCACATTCTCATATTTTTGTTAAAAGACACCATGTAACTTACATCGTGAACTTCACTTGGCATTGCGCCACATAACAATGAGTAAAAATATCTTTATCTTCTTTAATTTTAGGTGTAGATGTATTTTGGTTACCATCTAAGACTTTGTTTTTGCTGTGCAGTCCTCTTTTCTGGCCCAGTATTGTGCTTCACCTATATATATTTACCCAGACATGTATATAATGTAATATCAATAATAATTCACGAGTAAGGAGCTGTTAGGTTTCTTTTAAACTGGTTAATGGTCAGGAGTATTCTAAGTTTATGAGGCAGGGTATTCCTGAATACTGGTCCTCAATAATTTATTGTTAGGTTTCGAATGTTTGTTCTTACATTTAACACAGAAATTTGCCAAACCTCTTACAAATAAGCCCGCTGCTATCCATTGACAAAAAAAATATTATTTCATCAAGGCAGTATCATATTTGACAGGGACGTACAAACTACTAAGCTCATATGGTTATTCGCATTTACCTTTAATCCTACAGTCCTTTTTGTTTAATATTAAGATAACTCGCCTTTCTTTGTATAGAGACTTGCTCTTTTCCTCCAGCTTCTTTCCGCACTGGGAAAATTATTCCACTAGACTCCCCAGTGTAAATTTGGGTAGTTGGTGCATACCACCATGTACGTCCCTATACATGTTATTCTGCGGCAGTTTCATGCTGAGCTCCTCTTCATTAACCTGTAAAATTAAAAACAATGAAATTATCCCAAGTTATGTTCAATATGTGACTAAGGTAAAGTATAGTGGGTTTGGAGTAAGACTGCTCTTGATATAGAAGAAAGCACTGTGATCAGGCTGGGCTGGTACCCTCGCATCCCTCTCGATAGTGTATGTTACTCCAAGGGTTTGTGCTGGTTTTTATGAAATATAGAAACACACACTCCCATCTTAGGTAAGGTAAGGATACATTTTATTTATCCCAACAGCAGAAACAAATTATACAGAGAGTGCGGCTAGTGTAGTGGTTAGCACATCCGCCTGGCATGCCAGTGCTCTGAGTTCGAAACCTGGACCGAGCAGGCATGATATTTGGTGTAAAAATCTGGCTCTCAAAATTGGGGACTGCGTATCCCTCGTGACTCGGTGATCACATTAATGTCGGTCCCGTCTCAATTTGGGACATAAAAGAACCACTGAGGACGACAAGTACCCTGGTAGTGACCACCCTCAGTGCCAGTATATAAAGAATGAGACCTCGTAAGACCATTACATTGTAACCACAATAATACAGACTAGTCAGTTAATAGAACATTGCTACGAGCTGGAGACAACTAGAACTACAACATATGAAAACAAATACTAAGCTACACATTTTACAATAACAATTTACATAATGTCAACAAAATTCAAAACGAATCACTGTGTGATGGGAGACTCCACACTATTATTATCTTTAAAGTTTAATAATATTCACTTAAAAACAGCCTCCCCCATTCATGACATAGACGCTCACGCTTCATAGACGAGACTGGCTGCACTGACCGTTTTATATACATTTTAGATGGATGTATACGTTGCTTTCACTGAATTGTACACGTTATAGTACGAATAAATATTATTATTGACAGTTTTCGAAACATCATGAATTATCGCTCACACACAGTACCAACCTTCCCGACAAACAATTCGCGTTTTCTGGCAGACTGCTTGGCACTTCGTTTCTTCCGTTCATCGACTTTGAGTTCTTTTAAACTCCAACTTTGATAAAACAGCTCATAACGTGGGTGAAAAATGCTCGATATAAGTATTATGTACACTACGTCGTGACGTTGGTGATGACAGCGCAAGGCCTGACCAAAGCAATTATATAATTGCTTTGGCCTGACTTTCAAGGGATACTTCAGTATTTGCAAGTTGCTTAGCTGCTTATGTCACTGAGTGCAATTTTTGCCAGATTATATTTTCGAGAAAATATTTTGGAGAACATTTTTTCGAGAAAATAGTTTTGAGAAAAAAATTTCGATAAAATATTTTTGAGAAATATTTGACCAAACGCCATTCTAGTGAATTATTTGACAACAATCTTGCACAATGACAGCGTAAACGGATAATCGAAAGTCAGAATTCGACAATCTCGGCGTAAATGGATAATCGAAAGTCAGAAATCAACAATGTAGCATTGTGGAATTATGGCCCTAATATCGTTCCATACAGAAGTAGGCCAGGCATGACGCTACCATTGGCCTTTCGCCGAGTCAGACTTGCTGCGGGATTTTGAAGTGATAAAACATGTATACGGAGTTCAGTCCACAAGCTCCACTACAACGAATGAGCACATGCCTAGGTTACGTTTAGATTTTGGAAGAAAACGTTGCTTGCTTGCTTGCATGCGTGCGTGAGTGCGTACGTGCGTGCGTGCGTGCGTGCATGTGATCAAACCAAGAACACTCTAATGATGCCAACAGGTCTGGTCCGCTCCATGTCTTCGTACATTTCGTTTCCTGTGCGCGTATCTGCTCAAAACAGTATTACGTTGTCTAAAACCTAACGCGGAACTGATTACACAACAACATATATTATCAGGGTTCATATATGCATCGATTCACGACTGTATGCATCGATTCACGACTGTTACTGACAGTGGTTCTATGTTTCAAATAAATTATGTTCACAGATCATAAGGTGACGAAATCATGTCACTCTTCCCAATGTTTGGGGTTACAACCATGTCTGCCGTAAATAAATTGCTCACGGCGGAAGGTGACGAGTGGAAAGTACGGTTTTAATATGTAAGACGATGAGCGATTGAAAGGGGCCACCAGTTACTGTATTTGAAACCACACCATACGATCAGTTTCTTGTTCTAGATCGCGAAAGGGGTGGGCGTTCTTGTTTGAATTGTTTTTAAAAATGGTTTAAAAGGTGTATGGTTGCTTAACATTAAACCAGGAAGACTTCCTTTTTCAGAGTTCACAAGGGACACAAGGACACATTCAATTAACTTGTTACCAACAGTATGCTTTGAAGAACTGTGACACTAATGTTATGTGTACGGCCCCTAGATGTAGCGCGGCAATGACGCACGCGTAAGATACATTGATACTGTGGTGTTTTGCGAGACGCTGAATAGCACTGGCGGCATGCTTGGCTGGAGTCGGGAATCGTTGAATAGATTACATATTTTAGGTTCTTTATAATTTGGTTGCAGGCGACCGGGAAGGTTATTCAAGGAGCCGTGTTTGCTTGCCACTTGTCTTTGCCAATAGTACTCGGGAGACTTCGCCATACCGATAAAAGCAATTCCACACGTGTTCTATAAATTGTAAGTTATTTATTATTTTTGAGGTTATTATTTTGTGAGTTTTCTAACGTCGTTTAATTTAGCCACGTCAAAATAAAACACATTTACAGTCAACGTTTCACATCTGCCTGTGTGTGTGTGCGTGAGTGGGGGCGTGCGGGCGTGCGGGCCTGCTGGCGTGCGGGCGTGCGGGCGTCGGGCGTGCAGGCGTGCGGGTGTGCGGGTCTGCGGGCGTGCGGACGTGAGTGCGTGCGTGTGTGCGTGGAGCGGACCAGACCTGTCGGCATCATTAGAGTGTTCTTGGTTTGATCACATGCACGCACGCACGCACGCACGCACTCACGTACGCATGCACGCACGCACGCAAGCAAGCAACGTTTTCTTCCAAAATCTAAACGTTTTATTATGTTTAGTGAACGAGTTATTATATAATTTTACCATCACAAAAACGAAAAGAATAATCACTATCCTCTACCTCATTAGAATATCACCCGATAGGGCTCGACATTGACCTCAAATACAGGAACACTCGAACTTGTTCGTATAATTTTGTACGTAACGTTGAATTGTGCACAACAGGATATCAGGTTGTGGAGGCTGGTTCTCTTTCATAATGGGAACGAGATTACTGATGCAGGTTATCTTTGTCAGCTTACTATGCGTTGTGGCAAAGGTGTTCCACGTTGGCGGGCTGGCGGTAGTCGATCGGACGTTTGTAGTGACGGGAGTCGGCTCCTGGACTCATCGTAGTGTTTCTTTTGCAAAGGCTGATGATAGACAACAAAAACAAAATGATGGTCAAGCAGAAGAGATTAGCCCACTCTTTTCCCTCACCAGATGCCACAACGTTATGCAATTACATCTCACTAAATGGAAATTTGTTTCTCCAGAGATCAATTTACATATTATAAGGACAATTGTCAGTATATATTATGTACGTAGTGCCGACAACTGCGTTTTCTTCTGAAATATACACATTGTGGCTTTGTATTGCCATAAGTGACTTCACAATTTAGTAATATGTATTATTACGTCATCGCATTTAGTCTTATAGATGGTACTATCGATTTACACACCTGTTACAAGTTACAATTATCTAACCAAATGTTTGGATATTGTAATGTTCCAATTACTAAGTTCAAACTTGGAATGTCAATTTCAGAAATACACATTTTACATACACTATATTTGTTGTTTTAGTATACTTATGTTATTTTTCAGCAAAATCCATTGGCATGTCTTACAATATGGATGGTGTGTATGCTATAAGGTAAACCAGAACTTGTCTGTTAAAATGTCATTCGATATAGTGGGGGGCCAGTGTATTGAGGTTGGGCTCCCGTAGGCATGGAATATTAATTTATGGCAACCTCTATCAATGCTTTCTCAAATATCTTAGCATTAAACAAGCGGATGTTGGCCATTGTTCTGTTGACATTTAATGACACTGAACCAAGGTCAAACATGATTTTTCGTCTAAGATCCTCCTACTAGAGAGTGAAGGTGATTGCTTGAAGAGTTCGATCATTGTTGCATACAGACGCATTATTCCTGGTCATTGAGACATTTGGCATCTAGATGTGGGTGCATGGGTTGATTTGAAGGTTAAAACAATTACACCTCCCTATAAGGTCACGAGTGCCTATTTTGTCAAACAAATGCCTATCAAGGTAACAGTTTAACCATTTAAATGCTTTACCGTGTTTTGTTCCCGTCACCATCATCATCGTCATCATCATTATCACCATCACCATCATCATCATCATCAACTTATATGACCCCTTCATTATCTTGTCCGCGTGTAGCCCTCCTCCTCTTATTTATCTTTACCATGATAATATTTTAGTCTCGTTATCGCCGTCTTCACATTCTTCATTATCTTCATCCTCGTCGTCATTATAATGATTACATTACCGGCCGAAGTATTACATTACCGGCCGAAGTATTACATTACCGGATGTAACACAATCACTGCAACTCGTTACAAACTATCACGCAAAGAATTATTGCAAGCGTAAACAACATGCTTAGTAAATAAAACAAACAAAGGCGGCTTTCGCGGGCGACCACGGGTGAAACTTCCAACTGTGCTAAACGGCGTCCCATTTGAGTTACAGTATATAAACAGGACGTCTTCCTGGTTATATATTGCATAAAAAATGTATTTATAATACAGAGCTGCACACAAATTAAACAGATGCAATAGAAACACAAAGAATGTTGGTTCACAAATAAAATAGACGTCTTCTGAAGGTGAGTACGGAGGAATGCAATAATATCAAAATTATATCTGCTTACTGAAAAAACGGCTATCGCGTGAAACATCAGTCAACCAATTCAGCAATGGTGTATTTTTACGTTTCGAAATGTGAACGAGTAGATTAGTACCATTATAGCTTGGGCAGAATATGGGCCGGAACTAATTACTTTGACCTTCTGACTTACTTACAATTGTGGTTCCCGTGTCTACAGACGCACGACGCAGTCAAAGCAATTCGACCAGATCTGTATTTTTGTTGTTGACCAGCTGTAGGTCACGGTCGACGGTCTGACGACAATTCATTCTCGGTTGTCCTCTCCTTCTTGGGCCATCTGGTGTCCACCATAGTGATTTAGAGGCATGCAGAGTGTATCACTAGTATTTTCTTCCATTCCTTCAACTCGTTCAAGTAGAATGGATGATATAAACTCAAATGCGGTTTTTATTCGGAATTAGATGTTGTTAATAAACACCTTTGTATACAGCTATATGTTATGCTAATTACTGACATATTGAACGTAGTGACAACTGCCATGAAATCATGAATCATTCCTAAATATAAAGCAAAAATATTTATGTTTAGTGAACTAGTTTTTATCTAATCTCACCATCACAAAACAAAACGAGTAATCACCATCCTCCTCCTCATTAGAGTATCACACGACAGTGCTCGACATTGACCTAACGTACACACACACCACACACCCACACACCTAAAGTACACACACACCCCCGCACACCCGCACACCTGACCACCCGCGCACCCGCGCACCCCACCCACCCCATGCACCCACGCACCCATGCACCCACGCACCCACGCACCCACGCACTCACACATACACACACACACACACTCACACACTCACACACACACGCACACACACACACACACCACACACACACACACAAACACACACACACATTCACAATATATTGTGTGTACGTATATGTACACACAATCTATATATATATATATATTTATATATATATATATCTATAGATTGTGTGTACATATACGTACACACAATATATTGTGAATGTGTGTGTGTGTTTGTGTGTGTGTGTATTTATATATATATATATATCACACACATACACTCAAACACACTCACACACAGACACACACACGCACGCATGCACACACACGCACGCATGCACGCATATACACGCACCACACACGCACACTCGCACAGACGCAATATATATCACACCACACACCCACACACCTAAAGTACACACACACACCCGCACACCCGCACACCTGCACACCCGCGCACCCGCGCACCCGCGCACCCGCGCACCCGCGCACCCGCGCACCCGCGCACCCCACCCCCCCCACGCACCCACGCACCCACGCACCCACGCACCCACGCACCCACGCACCCACGCACCCACACACTCACACACCCACACACACACACACACACAGACACACAGACACACACACCACACACACACACACACACAAACACACACACACACATTCACAATATATTGTGTGTACGTATATGTACACACAATCTATATATATATATATATATATAATTATATATATATATATATATATCACACATACACTCAAACACACTCACACACAGACACCCACATGCAGGCATGCACGCATATACACGCACCACACACGCACACTCGCACAGACGCAATGTATATATTGTGTGTGTGTGAGTGTGTTTGTGTGTGTGTGCATTTGTGCGTTTGTGCGTGCGTGCGTGTGTATTTGTTTGTGTTTGTATATATATATTGTGTGTGCATGCGTGCGTGGGTGTGTGTGTTTGTGTGTGAGTGTGCTTGAGTGTGCGTGAGTGTTCTGGTTCTAGTTCTAGTTTTTTTCCAGCGCTCGGCAACTTTCTGTTAACTGACTAGTCTGTATTATTGTGGTTACAATATATTGCTCTTATGACGTCTCGTTCAACTATTCAGGCTTTTTCTGAACATTATCGCCAAACCGACCTTTATATGCTGGCAATGGGGAAGGTGACTGCCAGGGTGGATGTAGTCCTCAGTGGTTCTTTTACGTCCCAAATTGAGACGGGACCGACATTAACGTGATCTCCGTGGTGTATGTGTGTACTTTAAGGTCAATGTCGAGCACTCTTGGGTTATACTCTGATGAGGAGGAGGATGGTGATTACTCGTTTGGTTTATATATATATATATATATAATGTATTTATTTCAGACAATCATCATGTCCATATACACAAATACATTAATAAAAGTATGTAAATAAATATAATTTGTTTCGATAAGAACAATATGTTTAAAAATTATATAAATCCTGGACCCACTGGTGTCGCAGTTTCGAAGTACAATATACGTCGCTAGTTTTAATGTTATAAATAATGGGATTCAAAGACATAGCAATCCTATTTTTTAAGCTAAAAATAGCCTTTCTGATTACACATTTACCCGAGCTGACATTAGCTGTAGCAAACATGTGGCTAGCGCTACATCTCATGGGCAAATTGTTCAATATCTTGAAAGAGTTGTTATATGCAACAACGAATTGCTGAAAATTAACTTTTCTAAAGTTCACCCATAACGCACACATATAGATATTACCAAAATACGCTGTAAATAGCTTATTTTTTACAGCAGTTGAACAAAAGTGGAATTTTTGACGTAACATATTACTCTTGGCATACAAAAGTCTCACTTTGGCTTACATGTCAGACTCATCAATTAAAAAGTCTTAAGATGTCTACAGAATGTATATATATCTTTTTGCGCCGAACTATTGCAAGTATTTTTAATCAAAGGATAACTATATTTCAAAATAAAGTTTTGTAGAAGCTATTTTAAAATTCTTGTGCTGATGAGAAACCAGGCATTTATTTTTTTAAAGGAAAGGAAAATAATTTTATGTGACCTTATTGTGAGACAAAATATGTTTAAAATGTTATAGATACTATGCATTGTACAATGCGGTACCTTCATTGAAGAAATTAAATATGTGTACGTTAATATTCCAGATGCTGTCAGAAAGAATGAAGTGGCAACATTGCCACTGACTACTACATCAGGAGAACATTGGAAAATACTCCAAGACTGCTTCTGACGGGAATGGTGTTAGACAGCACCAGATGACAAATGCAGCTGAATGTAGCAGAAAATACACTAATAGCAACTTTGCTTTTTGATCGGGTGGGAGAGTTCGGGTGTGGAGAGATCAGGTGGTCGGGATCGGGTGGGACGGGCAGAGTGTGAGGGATCGCGTGAAAAGGATCGAGGTACCCCGAGGTCGCTTGAAAAGACGGGCTGGCCGGGAAATGTAACAGCGGAGGAGGGTTAACTTGCGGTTTAAATGAATTTGGAATGTCACAGATTGCTCTAATAATGCAGTTGACAATGTCAGTGATTACGTGGTCAATTTAATGCATCGGTTTATTGATATTACATACATGCATACATGCATACATGCATACATGCATACATGCATAGATACATACATGCATACATGCATACATGCATACATGCATACATGCATACATGCATACATGCATACATGCATACATGCATACATGCATACATGCATACATGCATACATGCATTCATGCATACATACATACATACATACATACATACATACATACATACATACATACACACATACATACATACACACATACATATATACACACATACATACATACATACTTCCATACATAAAAACATGCATACATACATACATATACATTGATACGAACATACTTTCATATTTATTTTCTGACATACATAGATTGCAACAATGCCACTATTGTAGAATGCCACTATGGGGTATCTAAGTAACAGTGTCCTATTGGAAACAAAACCTAATGTAACATCTATCGAACAAATAACGTAAATAAATTAATTATATAATAGTGATCGTTTTAATTCTCAGCGATATAGGTTACTGTTATTTACGACTCGAACGAGTAAGTATTTCGCAAGAAAGCCCAGTACAACTGCTACAGTTCATTCTTCTCCCAATCCACAACCCTGGCGTGTTGTACGAAGTTCCGGTGAATTCACTTCCAGTCGCTAGGGGTAGCCACCAGTCATTCCGTCATCCAGCGTTGAAGACAAAAAACCGCTCGCTAACAACCACAACAAAAGAACTGGGTACACAATTACGCGATTGCGCTTCCACTGTTTCAATGTAAGCCAACGACTGAGTGTTGTATAAGACGCGTCACGTAGTGTTGGTTCTGAGTTTGATGCCACCAATGATTTTTCTGAATAACATATTGAGTGCTAATAATGGTTCCCTTTTGTTGATTCCATAAACATTTTAAAATATTTGTCATTTATCGTATATGTCATAGTATTCTGAGGCGAATTAATTTTAGCAATCAGCATGCAGTATCATAAATCGTAGTAGTCATGCGGGTGCATTTGTATTGATGGTGTGTTTGTGTATTCGCGAAGTTGGTGTTTGCGTCAATTCGTGATTGCGTATTTGCTTGTACGCTCGTGCGTTCTGAGTTCTGAGTTCTGAGTATGTATATATGTATGTATGTATGTATGTATGTATGTATGTGTGTATATATGTATGTATGTATGTATGTATGTATGTATGCATGTATGCATGTATGCATGTATGCATGTATGCATGTATGCATGTATGCATGTATGCATGTATGCATGTATGCATGTATGCATGTATGTATTTATGTAAGTGTGTGTGTATGTGTGTATCTGTGTGTGTGTGTGTGTGTGTGTGTGTGTGTATGTGTGTGTGTGCATATACACACGTGTGTGCACATGGTTGTATGTGTGTGTGCGTGCGCGCGGGGGGGCGTTGTAGGCGATATTCCCTAGTTGATCAATATCTGCTCCAGCCATTCGTCATTTGTTCTCGACCAGGCGGCCCTATGCGATGTTTAGGGGGATCCACTTCTCTCACTAATGGTCTGTGGTCGCGTGGCCCAGCATTGTCGTCTCGTGGTAAAATGAATGTATTGGCCTCTCTTGGCGTATACTCATGTGGCTCGATGCACTTGTCTTGTTGCCGACCTCTGCCGCTTAACGACGGCAGGTATCCGTTTCCTCCTGGCCAGCCGTTGCGGTGTCCCGACACCTCATACAGCGGGGACAGGCTGCTGTTAGCGTACGGCAATGGAGCGGGGTTGGTTCTAATTCTACGGCATCTGCTCCGTTGATTATTTTGGATACTGCAGTATCTCAACGGACTGCCCATTTTATGCGAGACTGCCGGGATCTTAGAGTGGAAATCATCCCGGTATTGTAGGGACGAACCGAAGCCATGATCAGGCTCCATGCGGTCACAGGCACGATGACCATCCACACCATCCTTTATTGAGGGGGAATTTGTTGGGATTATGGGAGACACAGAATGTCGCTTCTTCGTTATTTTCCTCGATCCAATTACAGACAGAAGCACAGGGACAATAAGCAGTCCATGGAAAGCACCAAGTGAGATGACTAGGAACATCGTCTTAAAGAAGGCACGATATACGTATGAGGGAATGACGACCATCACAGACACACCAAGAATTGTCGACAACGCACCCTGCGTTATGGGGTAGCCGAGTGCATGGAGGGCGTTGCGCATGCGCTGATTACCAGTGTCGCCCTCTGTCGACACGAAGGAATAAGTAATATGTGCTGAAAAGTCAACACTGAAACCGATGCATATGATAATGTTGATCATTGAGATCGCGTCGAGGTTGACGCCCCACCACGTCATGTAACCTATGACCCCGGTACAGACAGACACTATACTGAAGGTCACCCACAAACTGCACACCGGATGTGGTATAAGAAACAGCGAAACAAGAAACATGGCGGCCGTCGCAATAATTAGATTCTGTCTCGTGTTTGGCCAAGCGGCAAGGTATTGGTCGTAGTTTATGAACATGGGGTGGTATACCGTCACATTCAGATCTTTGTGCTTATCGGCGATCGCTCGAGCAATAGACATCATATTGCTTTCTCGTATTGACGTGTCAGTCTTATTTGAAAACACAAAGAATCGTGAGTATTTCACTTTTCCGGATTTCCGCATAATGTCCTTTTTGTAATCGACTCCGAGAAGGCTGTATTTTGATAAAAAGTAATCTAATATTATCGAGAAGTTTCCTGAGTCTACAGCGTCGTTTCCGATGAAAGTAGTAAAATCACGAATCCACGCCGATGTGACGAATTTGCCGTGAAAATATATAGATTCTTCGAAGTCCTGTATCAATTCTTCGATCTTGTCTCGTTCGGTCGGGTTCCACAATGCAAGCTCCTTGCCAACAACCACGCTGATGCAATGTCCGTATTCACGGAAGTACTTGGTGTCTTGATCGTAGTAATCAGCAATATAGGAACCGTCTCTTGCTAGTCTGTCTAAAGTGATGCCCTCTTTAACATTCAAGCATCCCCATATAGCAAAACCTAAATACAGGAGATAGACGTGAAGGAGAAATATCTTGAAGGGTCGAGTTGACAACAATCCACCCCACGATTCCCTGAAGAATGTCATTGCTCTCACGTCGGCCGTCTTTTTGGTGTCTTCCTTTTCCTCCTCAGTGTATCCGCCCGTGCAGAAGTGCCGGAAGATGGCGCTGCGGTGTCCTGTCAGACAAAAGTAGTCACTAACATGGTGGTATTGGTAGAGACAAAGGAGGCCTGATTGACTGATGGAGGCGTGTATACAAATTATTATAAACGCTTACACGTCCGGAATGCCTTTTCATAGTTTATGTGGCTTGGTGGAATATCTGCGTTTTACGTAAAACAGTAGCAACTATTATATTGATACGCTCATTTGGGCCCACAATACCTGTGTCTCCTCCCATGTGTCGATGTGCATTCGCATCTTTCTATATTCATACGAAGATAGTCATTTAATATCTTCAGTATTATCAGGTCAGGCTTGCTCCAAGTGGCGGCACAGGTCCAAATTACTGCTTTGGTTATAAATACTGCCCCTTGGTTATTGTCCAGGCTATGTATAAGATGTTATATCAATCATCGTCATAAATAGAAGGCGGCTGTGGCTATGAGCTATGAAATATGTAATTGGTGCACTCTTGTGATTTGTAATTGGATACTCTATGTTTGTGATATGTACTGGGATTCTGTATGATACCCATGTGGACTTGTTATTTCGGCACGGGCTAACAGCCTACCTGATTGTAAGTGTTTTGGTTGGGCCTCCACACAGTATGCTTGGTGTGTATGTACGGCATTCCAGTATTTGTCTGCTTTTGTATAATTTCGCTAACTCCAAAATCATACACACACACACACACACACACACACACACACACACACACACACACACACACACACACACATATATATATATATCTACCTGCAAGTGACTTGGGCACAGCTTTCATGCACGTGGCTGGATGCTGGTTGTTTGTCTCTCGGTGTCCTGTCAGCACCATGCAGGCGGCGAAGAAAGTGATCTGGTAGAAGTAGTCGAACAAAACGGCGAGCACCGTGAAAATGCAGAAGATTCGCACCGATCGGAAATTCGTGACTGCCCCGATGCCAATCGACAGAGCGTCCGTTAGGCTTGTGATTGTGATCGACAACGCCGCTTTCGAGAAGGCCTTGCCCATGCGCTCTTCAACGGACAAGCGGAAGTCGGTCTGACGCCATGCTGCCAACATGACAAACGTGTCGTCGACGCCAATTCCTGCCATATGAAAATAAAAAACACAAAATAAAACACGCACGGAAATAAAACACGCACAATTACAATAAACAAAGATTGTATCAAAACCAGCTTCAAACTTTTCGCTGAAACGGACTAATATGTTTCACAAGGGAAGCAAAAAAGGCGACTTACCTAGAACAAGGAAGGGACTTGAAGCGACGATATCAATGAAAGGCACACCAGTGTGGAGCACGAGACCGAACCCCGAGATTATCGCGAGACCGGCCGAGAATACACCGAGAGGTCCAAGCCAAGGTTTACTGCGCACCCAGTCTGCGCTCATGCAGGACCCGACGGTAAAAGCGATTAGAACTACTAACAATATAGGCAGCAACGCAAATACTGCACCAACGTTCTGCTTCAGTTCTTCTTCGAGAGAGTGAGCGGTGAAACGAGTCACGGTGATGTGTTTGTAACTTTTGTCGACGATGACTGACAGGAATTTCTCCTGCCATTTCATTACAGCTTCGGCATTTTCATAAGACAAGAGGTAATAGTGCAGCGACCATGCTTTTGCTTCAGTGTCGCCATCTGCCGTCGTACTGACTCCGCCAATGGTGCTTCCGAGGAAGAATATCAAACTGCGTGGCCCTCGCGTAATCCTGTGTACTGGATACGCCAAGTCATTTAGATTTACGTTCATAACACCATGCAATATAATTAGTGCGTCTGTCGCATTCTCACACGATCCTGCGCACAAATCTCTGTAGCCGTACGTCATCCCGTTTACATGAACTGTGATATTTCGAATGTCCCTATCAATTTGTACCACATCGTTGAAAACGTCTTCTGTCAACACGTTTCCCTCTTTCTCCTTCGACGTCACGATCACGCGGCCATATTGACCGAGGGTTGACTTTCTGATGACGCTAAAATTTTCTGATTTTTCGTGTTCAGGGAACAGATGTTGCAATGTGGAGCGTTCCTCTTTCGACCGAGCACCTTCTGGAGAGTACAAGTTCTCTACGTCGTATTCTGCGTGGAAATTTAAAACGCCTGATCCGAGCGCCGCGGTCAAGAGCAGCGGACAAACAAGGAACCATATTGGGTGGCGGGCGATGAAGCGGCCGTAAACGTAGAAGACTCTACTTAGCGGCTTCTCAATGCAGTCGAACTGCACCATTGTATGTCTTTGTTACTTCGTCTGTAGCACGCAATTCAACCTTATTTGTTGACCTGAAAAATAGGTCACAACGAATAAGTCTTAAATACTTTTCGTACGTGGTTTCTAATAGTCCTTTAAAGTACGTTTATATGCTAACAACGCTCCAACAAATACACTTATTTATGATTATGGATTCGGATTCTGGGGCTTTCATGTTTAGGAATAAAATGGATTACCCACGCGCGCGCACACTCACTCGCACACGCACAAACACACACACACACACAGACACACAGACACACAGACACACAGACACACAGACACACAGACACACAGACACACAGACACACAGTGAAAACACTGTTAGATCAGACCCTCTTCCTAGTGCAACCAACTTCTCCCGAGTTGATTTGATTGTATTTATTCAATATAAAATGTAAGCTTGTACATATATAAAACATAAATACAAGGTACATTAAATATAAAGGATGACACAACGAAGTTCAAGCACTTGTTTCCATTGTGGACCTTGGACAGACAGAGACAAATACATGACACATATATTCATAGACTATGACAAAATAACATACTAAAACAACAATAATAAATAAATATTAATTAATGTTCAGGTGTTAATTATAATATTAAGAAGGGAGGGATGTTACTTCCTGATTATAAGCACTATTATGTCATTTGAAAAAACTACAAAGTACTACAAATAAACAATACCACTTTTTTTTAATTAAACCACTTTCAAAAAAAGATGCGTCATCAATAAAAAAACAAATAAAATACAGGTACCTCAAAATAAGATTGAATTAAAAGTAAATAAATGAGCTGGCTTCCTGATCATTAAGATAATTGAACAAAAACTGTTTCACTAAATGTTTAAATTGGTTCTTGTTCGTAGCACCTTGTATGTTATATGGCAATTCATTCCATGCCTGTATACCTGTGTTGTAAAAAGAAGTTTGACCGAAAGATTTAACATACGGCACATGAAGAGACAAAGTACTAGATGTTGTATTTATACCCTGTTGTTTGCGTGTTACGTTGAAAGAATCGGACACATAAATCGGTGCTCTGTCATTGACAACATTATAGACAATGTTAGTTGCTTAACCCGTAAATCCACTGGTGACATATTGACTTGTCTAAACTCCTTTGATCCAATGTGGATTATCTTGTTCTGGGTACACTGTAGTCTAGTTTTATATTTCTTGGTTAAACCCGAACATAGTCAAAATGACATTGTATTAAGGCAGAGGTAAGAAGTCTCTTTGTTTTCATGTTAACATTTCTTGTTTGCCTGTACAATAATTTTTAGTATCGAGGGAACGAGTTTATATTAATACTCATTTCTTAGCAGTCCGTTTACAACAATCGGTGCTCTGTCATTGACAACATTATAGACAAGGTTCAATTTTAGTTGCTTAACCCGTAAATCCACTGGTGACATATTGACCTGTCTAAACTCCTTTGATCCAATGTGGGTTCTGGCTGGTACATTAAGAAGGAAACGGATTATCTTGTTCTGGGTACACTGTAGACTAGTTTTATATTTCTTGGTTAAACCAGAACATAGTAAAAATTACATTGTGTTAAGGCAGAGGTAAGAAGTCTCTTTGTTTTCATGTTGACATTTCTTGTTTGCCTGTACAATAATGTTTAGCATCGAGGGAACGAGTTTATATTATTACTCATTTCTTAACAGTCCGTTTACAACTATAAAACAATTTTACACCCTCTCTTTCTTTGTTAACTGTTTCAACATAGAATAGTAATTTAACTAACATAGTCATCATTTTTAGCATCCAGTCTTTTTGTATATCATCAGTCCCAATCGAAATATTCTTTGTACTTTACACACACAACGCGCGCGCGCACACACACACACACACACACACACGCCCACACACACTCACACACGCACAAACGCACAGGCCAGACACCACACATACACACTATACACACACGCGCGTGCGCACACATGCACTCACGCGCACACATACGGTAGCACACGCACACGCATACGCACACGCACACGCACACGAACACGCACACGAACACGCACACGCACACACACATACACATGCATAACATTTTTACACATGTAAGCTTGTAAATATATAAAACATAAATACAAGGTACATTAAATATAAAGGATGACACAACGAAGTTCAAGCACTTGTTTATATTGTGGACCGTGGACAGGCAGAGACAAATACATGACACATATATTCATAGACTATATAACATACTTACTCAGATGTATATAACCCCTTTCAACAAAAGATGCGTCATCACCGATTGAACAAAAACTGTTTCACTAAATGTTTAAACTGGTTCTTGTTCGTAGCACCTTGTATGTTATATGGCAATTCATTCCATGCCTGTATACCTGTGTTGTAAAAAGAAGTTTGACCGAAAGATTTAACATACGGCACATGAAGAGACAAAGTACTAGATGTTGTATTTATACCCTGTTGTTTGCGTGTTACGTTGAAAGAATCGGACACATAAATCGGTGCTCTGTCATTGACAACATTATAGACAATGTTAGTTGCTTAACCCGTAAATCCACTGGTGACATATTGACTTGTCTAAACTCCTTTGATCCAATGTGGATTATCTTGTTCGGGGTACACTGTAGTCTAGTTTTATATTTCTTGGTTAAACCCGAACATAGTCAAAATGACATTGTATTAAGGCAGAGGTAAGAAGTCTCTTTGTTTTCATGTTAACATTTCTTGTTTGCCTGTACAATAATTTTTAGTATCGAGGGAACGAGTCTATATTAATACTCATTTCTTAGCAGTCCGTTAACAACAATCGGTGCTCTGTCATTGACAACATTACAGACAAGGTTCAATTTTAGTTGCTTAACCCGTAAATCCACTGGTGACATATTGACCTGTCTAAACTCCTTTCATCCAATGTGGGTTCTGGCTGGTACATTAAGAAGGAAACGGATTATCTTGTTCTGGGTACACTGTAGACTAGTTTTATATTTCTTGGTTAAACCCGAACATAGTAAAAATTACATTGTGTTAAGGCAGAGGTAAGAAGTCTCTTTGTTTTCATGTTGACATTTCTTGTTTGCCTGTAAAATAATGTTTAGCATCGAGGGAACGAGTTTATATTAATACTCATTTCTTAACAGTCCGGTTACAACTATAAAACAATTTTACACCCTCTTTCTTTGTTAACTGTTTCAACATAGAGTAGTAATTTAACTAACATAGTCATCATTTTTAGCATCCAGTCTTTTTGTATATCATCAGTCCCAATCGAAATATTCTTTGTACTTTACACACACAACGCGCGCGCGCGCACACACACACACACACACACACACACACACACACACACACGCACGCCCACACACACTCACACACGCACAAACGCACAGGCCAGACACCACACATACACACTATACACACACGCGCGTGCGCACACATGCACTCACGCGCACACATACGGTAGCACACGCACACGCATACGCACACGCACACGAACACGCTCACGAACACGCACACGCACACACACATACACATGCATAACATTAAAATAACAACATAATTGTTCCTTGATTTATCGCTTAATATGTTAAGATATGATGTGGAAATATATAACAATAAAAGGGTTAGTTTGAAATTATTATGATCATGGTAGCGTGTTATGGGACTGATAGCACACATATATAGTTGGAATTACAATTTGTATGGTAAAATATAAAGAATATTTCGATTGGGACTGATAATTATAAAAAGAGTGGATGCTATAAATGATGATAGTCATCATTTATAGCATCCACTGAAATTTCTACTCCATGTTAATAATAATAATAAACTTTATTTATACACCATCAAATCCGGGACTAATTACCCCCGTTCACGGGTGTTTACAAATTGGCAATCATCTAAGAAGCATAAAAACACATTTAAGAGAAATAAATAACTACATAATTAAAATTAGCAAACAATATCCTAGTATATACTATATATATATATATATATATATATATGTATATGTATATATATATATAAACCTTAGTATAGTAAAATTACGGATTTTCCCATTTTGTCTTATTGGCACAATTGTCACAGCTCTCACCTTTCAACGGTAATCTCAAGATGGTTTCATTATATGACGTAGCACAACTTGGTGATTATGCTGATGTGATGAGTTAGTGTAAAGATCTGACTATTGAATAAGAGTTAACAATTGATGTTAATGAGGATGTTTACCATGTCAGTGGTCGATTTGTTTTATTGTAAACGACTTATGGATTTATGGAACAATTATATAATAACTTGTAGCGTCAACTCGACTTTCATTGACCACGTCTATAATGTGGTGAAGTTTCAACTCGATGTTGAAGTAAAAAGGGATCGATTGGCTATAGAAAGTAGGAAAAGAAACTACGAGGTGAAACAGGAAGCAATCATTTCGTGTTGTTGTTTGATCGTAACATATCCCGATAACAGTAATTTCGACGGCTCACTCCATTCATTCCAATTATAGAAGGCAACGAGTGTAACTCCGTCCATAAGGAATACACTACACGTCAGTTCACGGGTAAAAAATGCGTCACCTACGGGGTCAACTTGAATAAACAAAGTCATATGATAACATTATATTGGATGTAGTCACTCCAAGTCTGTAGAAGTCATGACTCTATTCATGACCAAGGTAGGCATTGTTAAGACTCCCTTTTGTTAGTTCATAAAGCATGGCCAGGTTTGGACATAAACAGTAGATCAACGGATTTTTAAAGATAAAATATTAGTATTATGAGCACAGGCGTCGGAAGGGAAGGTTTAGAGGGGCATCCAAAGTGGGGGCTTAGCTCCCAATATTTGTGTAGATGTTTTAGTGAGCCTCATCCGAGTTCTAAAGCGAGCGATAAATGCCCAGCTGCATCCCATTCCCCATCTTCCGATACCATGTCGGCCGACAGCAGCGAAGTTCTGAGGCTGCGAGGCTCAACCTTCCAATATTAATCACGTTCCGACGCCTACGATGAGTTAACAAAAACCACGCAAATAACTATATTTTCCAGATTTTGTTACGAACCTAACTTAACATTCATATATTTTCCGATTTCCTTTCAAATCGTCCTACATTTGTGATTTTGCAACAGTCTGTGTTATTCTGAAATTTGAACTGGAGACATTAGCTCTCATGTAACAAGAACACTCTACGCCAAATGTCTACAACGTTTTGGCGCTTGCCTCACGGAAGCGGGTTACCTGCCACAAAGTTTGTATATCGTAGCTTCTTTGCTTTGCGTTGCATAATATATTTAAGCTGATGATTCAAAATTTCGTCTCATAATCGATGCACCAACAGCAGGGGAAAGCTGGACATGAATCATTATTCACGTATTCAGCGATAAACCGAAAAATAATATAGTTTTTAATATAAAAATTGCACTATTGTGGAAACATGTATGTTCTGTAAGAGGGTCATGAAATTTATGAGGCTGGGAAAAGTCAATTTCAAAATATATGCAAATTAGTGTAAACGTATGAAGTGGCTCAGATGACCCAACCATGGGGTCCCTTGAGTCACCGCGCGGGTTCCCTTGAGCCATGACAATACTTTTACATTTATAACTTATCAGTGAGTTAAAATGTAGTTTGTATTACAACAGGTACATCTAGTAAGTGTGCTACGAGTTATTCATCGTTACTGAAATTAGTATATAATATTCAGGCTTTACAATATTTGCATGTCACTCATTATTACTCTTCCTGAGGATAATATGCCTCGACGAACATTTGCTTAAATGTCAGTTACGTAAAGCTAAGTTGTATTGTTAGTTATCCCTTAGTCTATTTACTATTCATTGTCACTTTTGTATAATCATTGAACAATATTCCCGACGATGCAACTAAAGGTTTTACGGAATCCCTGAAACTGGGGCGGGGGAGGACACTACTGCCAAAGTAGTGGAAACCATCAATGTCAAAATGGCAGTGACTCCCCCAGTGACACAAGAGGACATTGTAGTCAGCCATAGGCTTAGCAAAAGGGCAGACACAGGCGATCGACATCGTGTAGTCATTGTGCGATTCAATAGAGTTAACGTGCGAGACGAAGTCATACGGGCTAGAAGCCGATTGCGTAACAGCGTCAGTGAAAACCAACACCAAATCTTCGTCAACGAGGACTTGACGAAGCGCCGCGCAGCGCTGGCTAGCGCTACAAGACAGTTGAAACGTGCGAAGAAAATTGCTGACTGCTGGACCTATAATGGGAAAGTGGTAATCAAGACATTAGCAAACATGATCTGGGTCATCCACACGCAGGAGGATATGAACACTTTACGTTGAACACGTGGCCTGCGACCTGAAATCGGCCCCTGCATACGAACGATATTTTGTTAATGTTGTATTATTTTTGTTACACGAGACTGCGCAACGTGAGTCTCCTGAGCGAGACGTGATCTACGCACCGAGGACAATTAAAAGAGAGATAAGTCATCTTTACTGACTCTGCAGACTCCGAAATAATATAATATAATGTCAGTTAATATTATCTTTAATCGTTTTAAATTATTATCTTTTCTAGTTCTAGTTCTTTCTCTACAAGCTGTTTTTTCTCTTTCTCTTCTCCTTTCTCCTTCTCTCAAATTACAATACCTGTAAAGCTTACGTAAACACACGACAACATTACGTCGACTTCTGCATAATGTTAAACTGTATCTTCTATTTTCAGTGACATCAGATATATTGGGACTAGTATCTATCTGGTGACATTCCTAGCTAGTTAGTCTGTTACTACATGCTGAACAATCAATCTTCTTTAACTGCTCTATCTAAATTGCTAATGATTTGTTGTACCCTTGACATTCAGTTTTCTCTGTGGACTCTTTCAAGTGATTTTAGTAACATATTATTAGTGTTAGTATCTTCCTAGAAATATTAACTCCAGCTCCTCGATGATATCGATGTTTGTCTTCAACAGTGCTGTCGGCCAAGGGTCGAGAGAGAGCAAGATTTGCACGGACATTTGTTCATGAGTCGAACGATAGCTGTGGCTGTTGTCGGTGTAAATGCTGACAGAGTACAACGGTAGTGGTGATTGCTGTCGATTAGCAGTAACGGTGGTGGCGTGTCACGGTGATTCAGTGTATGGCGGATCTTCGTAATCTTCTTGAAGAAATATACAAGAAAACGTTCCGCCAAATCATCATGCGAGCCGTTGCATTCGGGAAGCATTGGTAGTTGTTTGCGTCCGGTGATGTAATTCGTAACACGGTATATAGCTTTCGTGTCACAGGCTGACTCTTGTATTTTCTGACAGTAAAACGCGGACTTTGCCGTCATCGTTTTCTGTAGAGGTCTCGCATAGTTGTAAAAATATGTCTATGCACAAGTAGCCGCGTCTCTCGCCACCGCCGCTCTGCTCGCCGAAGTTTGCGTTTCGCATCTGACAGCTCACTATTGTACCAGGGTGTCTTGGGGCGGATGGTGATAACACGGCTAGTGAGCGGTGCATGCGTGTTGATCAAATCTGCGATGTTGGTGTTGTATTGAAGATACAGTTCATCCATGCGGTTTCTAGGGTCAGTTAGTTGTCGCGATGTTGTCAGATCTGCGACAAACTCAGCATTGTTTATTGCCGCGTATTTCCTGTAGCTGATCTTTTTTCTCGGCTGTCTCGGCTTGAC
This sequence comes from Paraescarpia echinospica, assembly GCA_020002185.1. NCBI lineage: Eukaryota > Metazoa > Annelida > Polychaeta > Sabellida > Siboglinidae > Paraescarpia > Paraescarpia echinospica. The sequence goes on along the minus strand of CM034534.1, from coordinate 20,536,415 downwards.
CGTTACAAGGTCACATCTGATCACATGATGGTCAGCTAACAGAGTTTCAACTGATGCAGCAGATACGATACAATCGGGTGTGTTTCGTGTTATCACGAGGTCGAGGATGTGACCACCCACGTGGGTCGGTTCAGTGACGTGCTGTTGGAAATCAGTCTCACGGAGAAGGTCAGTGAGATCGCGGGCATCGCTGGCACGATCATCGCCGTATTGCACGTTGAAGTCACCGACAATAACACACTGTGTGGTTGCATGTTCCAGAACACGACTGAATTCATCGATGAACAAACGGAATGGCGTAGACTTCCGGGTAGATGAAGGTGGTCGATATATCGTTAACACTCGTATGATCGACGCTGCGCGAACATCACGCAATACTACTTTGATACCCTCAAACGACTGGGCGGGTATTGGCGTCGTAGAGCACAGCTGGTATGACGTCTTAAACATTACCCCAACTCCGCCGCCTCGTCGGTCACTCCGTGGAAGATGGCGGAATTATATCCGTTTGGGAGTAACGACGTATGTGGAAGCAGATCCTTTTGTGAGAGCCGTGTATCAGTCATACAAATTATATCAAAATCGTATTCGCTGATGGAATCACAAATGGCTTCGGCTTTGTTGCGAACTGATCTGGTGTCCAACAGTGCCAGGGTGGTCTGAACCGAATTGTTCATGTTACAGACTTAGGATAAGACGGCGGTGTCGCACATTGTATTATGTTTGACATGTTCAATCCTGATTGTTTGTATACATGACTCATCTCACCCGTGACATGGCTGGCTGCACCAGCCAAGTGCACCTGTTTGGTACCTTTGTTATTTTCTGGGATCGTCTTCTCAACCCGGCCGTTGTTCCGCGTCTGGTCGGTGGTCGGCGCAGATTGAGTGCAGCTATCGTTGTTGTCCACGGATAGGTAGCCGGCTGCCAGCATTGTCTTAGGCCGAGCAGCAACGATCGTGACAATGCCATGCTCCAGTATATCGAACACAGGTCCAGGCGGTTGCCGTTCCGCTCAGGTGCTTCCGGCCACACCTCAGGTTAAAAGTCCAGATAAAATTCGATTAAAATTGAAGATAAAAACGCACTAAAACCACTGACAAGTGTTCCGCAGAGAATCCTTGATTGTCAATGAAGAGTATTGCACAATATTTATAATAACAACTAATCTGTTACATTGAAAATTTATGATATTTACAGGAGCAGCCAGACACAGCAGCGCTACAACTTTTCTCTTTTCTGTAAGATGAACATGTTATGTCAATACGTTAAAACGTTCTTGGCAGATGATGGTCCATGTTGGTATCTTTCGAATATTTGTATATTGCGTTCCGTTAAGTGGCTCAGAGGACCCAACCATGGGGTCCCTTGAGCTACCATATCATTTACCGACAAGCAGGCATTGTCGAGTCTATAGAACCCCCGACTGTCGATCGAGAGAATGGTGTCTCGAATTCACCTACGACGCTTTTGAAACTTGGGCGATTGTGTTCACCTAGTGTTGCCAGTTTCTTTGTGAACATATATTAACAGCTGTAGGTCCGTTTTTGCCTGATGCTACAAAAACATGTCGTTGACTCACAGGGTGGTGTTCTTAAACTCTATGCCACCGTATACATTTGACGTACATTTAGATTATTGCTGCAGATACTGAAGCAAATTATTTCCTCAGAATGTAGACATACGTCTCTACGATTGAACTTCAAAGTATGATCAAGCCAAACAGTAAGTAATCTTACAAGTACAAAATGTATGATACTACCTGAATGGGAGGTATAGCAATTCACTTAAATTTGAACGTATTGACGAAGAAACAATCCCTAACACAATAGACACTATGCAACCGAAAACAGGTTGTGGTATGACGGTATTTCGTCACATTTGTTAACATTAATTGAACCTGCGGTGATACAAAATCATTAACACTAATTACAAACTAAATATTTCTACTGGTTTCTTCAGTGACAAACTGAAGTAAAATTAATCTCGATTTAAAAAGGTGACAATACCCAATTCGGCAAGTACACACCAATATCACTATTACGGGTTATATAAATATACTTGAAAAACAGGTAGATTACAATATGGATTTAGAACTAGACATAAAGCATACTTTGCTGCTTTTGTATTAACCGATAGAATACTGGCACGCATGGATAAAATGCTAATATAATTACTTGGACCTTACCGGAGCAATTATTATCCTGGATCAAAATATATTACTAGACAAATTAGAATATTATGGCGTAAAAGGAGTAGTTTAAGTTTAGTTAGAAATTATATCGGAACAGACGTGTAAATGTATGACCAATCGATGTACGTCCTTTTAGCTTTCGGTGCAAGCCATCAAACCGTTAAGAACATTTAACCAGCGAGTTATTTCGAAGAGCTAACAGCTTTATTTTTCTTCCAAGTGTTTCTATAAAAAATATTAATGATACAAACCGTCTTGGACACGTTAACATACCCAGGCACATACGTACCTCGATAATACTTGGATGCTTTAAAATAACGTATATGTGTTGGTGAACATTTAAAGGCTAGTCTTTCTGTTTGCACACTATACTGCATAATGACTTATACTGAGGTCACCAACCTGCAATTGTTGTTATGGTGACAACGTCCAACGCAGCACAACCAGTAGAAACTGTTCGTGTAGTTTGCAGTCATGAAAGACGAACACCAGACGAACACGCTACGTTTATAATGCCCTTCGTCCCCATTGACACTGTTACGGTGTACCTGCTATGTATGTAATGTATAATCGATTTATATGTTTGTTCGTTCAGGCATGTCGGCTGTGCTGTAATCGGAGCAAGGCACTTCTTTCCGAGCTTAGGGGACCGTTTCAGTCTTATGAGCTCATATCCCCGGTTGTTCTCTTTAAAATTGATTTAATTCCTTAAAAGACGTAGTATGTTTCTAGTTTTCCATGTATTAATTAACATAATGTTCTTCAGATTCTACCAGCTATATTGAATATTACAGTAAGAAAGGCCGTACAAACGGTCGCAATTTTAAGGCACGACCACGAACGCGTGCATGTTCAAATAGTAAACAAAACATCCAGTTTCAAAACAAGCTTTATTGGCAATACGGACGAGTCGGGCTGAGTTAACTGTTACACCCTTTGATTTTCAACGATGCACATTTTTTTCCACGGTCAACACTGGTGATTTCTGGTTAGAAATTACTACGCCTGCTAATTCCGCGTAGACGAACAGACTACGGCCCTTTTAACAGGGATCTGGTATATTGCCAACTGCCAACACCAGGGCGCGCCTTTGGTCCTCTTTTGCCGATGTGTCACGGAAATGTTGTCCTCGATAATATTGACGCTGCGTTTTGCATTTTCAAAAAACATTAATACATTTAACAGCTTATTCTGTTCAATGATGGATATTCCTTAATAGGATCTTATCTCAGTGAACCGGTGCCCAGGACTATTAGCAGACAGATAGATAGAGAGGCAGTAGTTTTTATTTTGACCCATATACATATCACTCAATAAGTGAGTATGTCAAAGCATAATAATCACAAAATATAAATTATCACGTGCGAGATTCCCACTAAGGCAAAAAACCGCTCTCGTGGGAGCCACCCAGTTGTATCAACGACAAGTCCTGGAGTATTAAAAAGTAGCAATAGTCTGTCAACAGTTAAGCAAGGCCTATAACATGATATGATACATGATAATGGACGACTGGTTATTCATCCAAAGAGGTACACACAAAATATGTATTCCTGTTTGTTATTCATTCATTGTGACAAATATAACAATTTCGTAATGTACAAACAGGTGGATAAGTCTGCAAATAATAATGTGTTTAACATACACCGCAAACCCGTGTAAGATGTGAGTGTAAACCTTTTTTTTATTAAATCAGGTGCATTATTGATAGTATGCGGCAAGGTGTATATGAGGCTTTGTTTCGCAAATTCATGTTGTACCCTGATTGTGTGTATATTGTATTGCCCGTTTGTTGAAATTGTGAATGCTATTGTTTTGATGAAGCGGTAAATTTTGAAGGTAAACAAAAAGTTTGTTCATACAAATTTATAATATAGTTTTAGTTCTTGTGATTTCAATATGTGTTCTACTTTTAATAATTTAATTTTTATTTTAAATAGTGGTTCAGTGTGAGCATTATATAAGTTTCTTTTGAAGTTAGTTTCTGAATTATGTCACATTTGTAACCCCAAACTGTTACGCCATAGTTTAAGTGTGGCAATATCAGTGTATTGTACAAAATAATATTTTATTAAAATATAATACCTGTTTTAGTCTATTCAATACACCTAACGTCCTTGAAACCTTATTTGAAATTTTGTCAATGTGATTTTACCAGTTAAATTGTTCATTAAAAGGTATTCCAAGGAAATTCAATTCTGCCACTCTATTAATAGTAGTGTTATATATGATTAATAATGGGGAAGTCACATGTTTTCTTCTGGCTGTTTTGCAAAGCATGTACTTAGTTTTGTTTATGTTTTGGTTGCATATTATCTATTGTTTTAGATATAGTTTCTTCGTCAATACTTTCAAAATTAATTGAATTACTATATTGCTCATTCAGATAATGTCTGTAATTTCTATTAGTAGGATTGCCGATTTGTTTGTTGTTGTTATACGTTACCTGGTTAGTCCGAATTGTTGAATATTCACATATTGATTTGAGCAGGCCAAATGTAATCCATGTTGATTTTTGTGCTTGTATTTTTTTACTTAACTATTTTATATGGTATGTGCTTGTTTTTGTGCATTTGATTAATTCATGTAAAATGTTATAGTTTGGATTAGCAGAAGGTGATTGATCAAGTTTATTATAAACATCTGATGAGGTGATTTCATTTATGAAGTTGAAAATTACTTCTTGATTGTGCATGCTAATTTTAATATATTTAGGTGGTGGTTCTTTGTGGGGAACTGTGTTTAGAAAGGTAAAATATGGTTGATGGTCCGATAATTGTTTCGTTAAAACACCTGATTTTTGTGTTATTGTAGGATCGGTTAATTTACAAAACAAGTTATCTATTAGCGTTTTATTATTATTTGAATATCTTGCAGGGAGTGTAATATGGGGACAAAAGCTATAAGAAATTCATAAATTAAACTGTCGTCGCCGTTGTCACTCTGCACATGTATGTGCAGAGAGACAACGGCGACGACAAGTGATCGCTCGTGACAGTGTAAGTAGTTCAAAACACTACTCAAATAGAACACACTGGTCAAGTTCAAAACAATCATTCTAGAGTTTTCTCACCTTAAATTGAAACGCGTAATTGTAAATGTTCCAAGAAGACGTGGAAAATGGTGTTGGTGTTGGTGTTTAACGCTTGGTGTTAGTAATGATATTGGTGTTTAAAGCTTGCCTTATGGCCTTCACCGAGACATGATTCGACAGTTCAGTCTCTGATCATGGAACTTCAATCGAGGGATTTGGATGCGCCATCCGACTTGATCCCAACAAGCAATCGACCGAAAAGGAGAAAGGTGGGGGTGTTTGCCAGTACGTCAGTGAACCGTTCCCCAGGACTATTAGCATATATGTGCAGAGAGATGACGGCGGCGACAATGACCGCTCGTGCCAGTGTTCAAAACAATACTCAAATAGAAAACACTGGTCAAGTAAATATAATGCTCACACAAATCCTATTTAAAAAAAATATTTCATTGCTAAAGTTGGCTGACATTTATAAAATCCAACAATGAAAATGTTACTATAAATTAATTAACAATCTTTTACCCTACCACAGCAATGCTTTTCCAAACACACACATCTTTGATATTCATCAGCACTACACACGTGAAATAAATAATCTGTATATGTCCAGATTCATACATGAATTTTCAAAAAAATGCATTAGACACAACATAGTAGAGACAGTTAACAGTACACCAAGTATTATCATTAATAAAATTTACACCCACAGTCAATATGGTTTTTCAACATATACAAAAAGCTTTTCATTTTAAATTATGAATCCAGTTGATGTATTCATAATTGCTTTATTTGTAATTCGTAATACGTATTGAAATGTATAACTAAGTATCCATGTGTACGTCAATGTCTACACGGGTACATATAGTCAGTCCTTGTATTATGTATGTATGTATGTTGATACATTGAGTAATTATCAACTATAAAACAAGTCATATGCTATTTTATATTACTTACGTTATTCATTGTATATGTATCGTATTTATAGGTCAAACATTGATTCTGAGTAATCGTTTCGAACATGTCGAGCTTACATCTTATAGATGACTAAACAATTACACCGAAGGTGAAACGTGTTCAGACATGTGACGGATTAATACATCGTGGTCATTCGGCGACACTGATGGCATATCATTATACAACATACAAGTTGAGCAAGGACGAGGCATTAAAGGGAGGGAGCAACACCGGCGACGTGACACGTACAACTTCCAGGTATATGCTCCTTCGTATTATCTTAAACACATATATATTTATATAGTGTAACTAGGTATTCATGTTGTATTCGTTAACTACAGCAATCGGTGTACGTTTTATTTATGTAGTTATTCCTAGATACTTCAGCACACAACTCGATGACAAAACGGAAACACCACGTCATATCCGACATGTTTGTTATTTACAAATTGTAAGGAAATACGAGGTCACAATGTATCGAGTACAAGGTCACAATGTATCGAGTACAACGTCACAATGCATGGAGTACAACATCATAATGTATCGAGTGCAATATCGGTCATATCGGAGATAGATATACTGTACTGTAGTTATATGATTGGTCCAGTTTAATAACATTAATAATAATTAATGATAACATATGACACGGCTCTACATTTGTTATTAATACATGTAGCAGTCCTCGCGTCTTTTTCACGCGCATTAGTAAGCATCCATTGCCTGAATAATAAATATGATGTGCATATTTAATTATCCGACGGTGATTTTAATATCATTCAAAATCATTACTGTAGCGACGAAATGTTAGTATTTATGATATATTATTTAGCAAGAGTAGTCCTGTTTAGTGGGATGGTATTTTACCACTGCAGTAACTTGAACGGAACAATCCACGTTCACATCGTAGCAACCTGAACTACAAATATAATTCGGCATCAAAGTCAGCAGCCACCGTTCGAAAAGTGGAGTCACACTAATAAACATTCAATCAATTGTACTTTTTGATATTAGGCTTAGCAATGGAAAACCTACCATATGTCTACAGCACAAATAAAATAACGTTTTAAGTAACCTCTTATTACGAACACGTGCTTATCTTAATATAACAAATAATTGAGTCAACTAAGACATCATTGGCCATCCTGGTTATTGTGACAGGTTTGTTACTTGAGGTAAGTTTGACATGCTACGATAAAACCGTCCACTGTGTAGTCATGCACAACGTTCCCAAAACGAACAGTTGAGCATGATCACTGTAAATTAAATTAGCTACCGAACCTGTCAAAAGGTCTTGTTAATGCGCCTGTGGGCTAAATTATTACTGCGTTATTACGCTACTTTGATCACAACAACGTAGTCGATTTCAAATGCTTCATTGCGCCAAGTAAAATTGAATGAATCACGTGTTTTAGACATCCACGGAGGCTGCACCTTTAGTTGAAGTTTTGAAATGCATAGTACGCTTGGTTCAACTATGCCTAGCACAATGACACGCACTAGGGCCTTTTAACATTTAACTTTAACAAAAAATAACATTCCATTGTCTCTCTCTGTCACTAAAGTCTATATTTAATTCTCGATTAGGCACCTACGGACGGGGACATAAACTGTGTCGGAAGTGATTTGTATTAGCACGGATATTTCTGAATCGCCTGAATATGTATTTATTTTTTATCACTAGGCATTTCAAAAATTCAAGCATTTATTCGTGTTACGGGCAAGAGAGACCACATATGAAAGTTCGATCAGCCACCAGAGAGTCCAATTAGATTAAACTAGACTCCAATTAGATTGGCGGCCCAAATTTGGGTCGCGACCCATGGGTTAAGAACCACTTACGTAGATGCATTCGCCATAGCGTTATGGGAGGGACGCAGATCAGATGGTAACGGCCGGTGTGTTAATTTTCATGTTTTCGAGTTTTTCGCGATTAAAACACAATTTCTTGGCTCCACGATGTCATATCTACATGACATCGGTTCCAAGTGTTAGCAGAGTCTGGTTTTTAATGATGCGTCATGTGTACCAGTAATTTCATTCCTGTTCTTGCCACATAAACGGAAAGGCATTGATTTTTTTTTTCTAAAGTCTTTTCGTGCGCAATTTGGATATGGTCACATACAGCTTCGTTGGTCGTGGCTTGATGCAGGTAGAACTAATTCAAGCACAGGTTCAGAACATAAATATATCATGCTTTCATTTGTTACCTCATATATATCTATTAGTCGTGGATACGGGCTCTTTTTACTCATAATATTAAAACTAAAACCGACGCGACGCGAAACAACTTAGGTATGATTTGAGTGTGCCCCACGTCCAATGCAAATTCTTAGAAATCTTCCAAGTAGAATTTTTTTAGATATTTGGTTGCTACGGTTATTTTACCTCAGACACTACCTTAAGACCTTTTGGCAAATAAAAACGTAAATAAAACCCTCCTGGCTCTTGACTATCTCCATCATCCATCTCCACCCACTTTATCTCCACTCCCTTTTCTTTCGCTTTCTACATCCACTCCTCTCCCATCTCGCAATCCCGCAAAATGTATTTAATCCTCCCATCTTCCTCTCCTGTTGTTTTACGCTTTGAGTTTATGCTAATTATTTAGATAGTCTATGTAATGACAACTGCCGTGAAATCATAACACTTTGTTATTCCTATATAATACATATATTACGTTTAGTGAAATTGTTATTATATAATTTCACCATCACAAAACGAAACGAGTAATCACCATCCTCCTCCTGATTAGAGTATCACCCGATAGTGCTCGACATTGACCTCAAATACGGGAACACTCGAACTTCTTCTTATCATTGGATAGTTTACATTCCGTCCTGCTACAGCACTATGCTCAGATAAAAATGTAAAGGTAAGTTCTTATAGCACACCATAACAACCACTATCCAGTCCGTAGAATTGCTCAAACTTTCAAAGTATTTTACCATTTACACTTGACTCCTTAGCAGACCTGTTCGTGCAAAACACCATCTCACCTTCTCCGACAAGCACTCAGACATCCTACAATTCCTACACGTACACATTCAATCACGTGTATATCCACCAATTTCTATAGCCAGGAACTTGTAACTGAGTGAACTGGGGCAATGTGAATTAAACAAAATTATCTGATCAACAAAAAGGCAGCAAGAGGATTCAAACCCGGATTATCTCGATTGAGTCTGATGTTCTAACCATTATGCTACCACACCCCAGGTCTGCAACAACCAGTCACTGTATGCATTCACTCACCAGGATGTATTGTTCAACACAGTGCAATATATTTGCTCTCATCAATTATTTCTGTTTTCCACAGCGAATGAATGAATGAATGGATGGATGAATGCGGTACATTACGGTGTGTGTATTATGACTAGTTCAATTGGAATTGGCACTGTTCCTCATTGATGCTGTGCTACTGAAATAAGGCACACTTGCCTTGTGACCATAACTGGCAAGGTTCCAAGTTACTACCTGGTCTGCCACAGCACATATAGAACTGTCACAAGACCTTACAATAACATGCCACTAGGACAAAATAGTATAAGTCATAGTGTAGGAGTCTTCCACCTGTCGTCTTCGGGGGGGTTGTAATAACTTATGTTGGCACAGTGCCAACATTCACATACAAAACCTACAACAACTATGCGGAAAACTTGTGTAACTTAGGGGTGGTCCCATCACAGTATTAACATGAGTTATATAAACATCCTGGTCAAGGCTCCTAGATTCACAAGGTGGGTTCCCTTCCTACAGTTGCTGTCAGAAAAAAAATTGGTTTTATCAAGTCCTTCATCCTCAATACTTACAATAATGATAGCCGTTTTGATCTAGTCAGTTACAAGTATTTATTTAAAAGACTTAAGGACTAAATAAAACCAAGTGATTTTTGATAGCAGTGGTGGGCATTTATATACTGAGCGAGCTGTACTATACTGCAGAACGTAAACCTCACCTCTGTACAACAGAGAACCAGCAACATTTCAGAACACTCCTGAGAGTAAACGTCTCATGGCAGTCCACACAAATTCAGACAGAAGCCAGCTTATAATGCTGCTATAACCTACCTATTCTAACTTTCAACTCAGACAGACAAACATGTCAACACAAAGTTTTTCTATAAAAAGACCAGGTGAGTCAGAGACGCATTCTACGGTCCACTAGACATGTTATGACATGTCTTACACCGTCAGCAGCTGAAATAGCCACTGGCGGGTTCTACATGTAATCCCTAACCAACAATCAGATACCGCCAGCGAAGGCTCCAGGCTGCCACCGATGTATGGAGAGATAATCTTGCAAACAGATAATGGAAAAGTAATCTTAGAATGGCCAATCAAAAGTACAAAAGATCAGCTTGGTCAAAAGGGAACGTACACGCAATGTAATTTGGTATAATGCTGCCTTCTAATCATCTCACTCGGCTATGCGAATGTCAATACAAAGGCAGAACGAATAGTATCAATTCATATTTTTATCAATTGACAATTTTGTGTATACTGTCACTTTATTTTCAAACAGTTGAAAAGCATCCCAATTTCACCACTGGTAAACTGGGTCATGTAGTTGTATTTACGTTAAACACGAGATGATTGGAACGAAGCATAACACATGCATGCACTATTTTACTGTTTATTTTAATCCAAATTTGGCTGTCAACAACTTTAGTGTAAATGAACACTTACCAGAACCTATTTAGGTTGTGTGGTTTTATGTATTAATTTTTTTCTGTCAACAATATGCAGATATGTTAATGTTGTTTTTTCAGCTACTAGTTATATCTTACATGATAATACAGTAACGCGACCCATGCGATAGGGAAAATAATGACAATTATTAAAAGATCAATAACTCATACTATGTGAATTCCCTTTAACATAATATTAAATTAATATTAACTATCTGTCTTATCACTGTTATTAGCAAAACACATTGTTCAGATTAATTAAACCATTTCTTCAATTAAGCACTTTAAACAACGTCCATGAATAGTACATTGACTGGTGTCAGAGTTTGCCAGAACAATTAATTACATTGCAGCATTCGGCTTTGCTCTACAGTAAAAACAGCAACAACATTTGAAAAGGGAAAGCGGCAATGGTGTTATAATCAGCATCTCTTATCGTCACAACAAAATTACGACCGAATATTCTCTTCAAGTTGTACATGACAGGTTATCCTCTAAATTCAGACTGGATAGATAGATGTGAGCAAAATAAATACTTATTTTGTAGCTTTGTATTCCATCGCTAACTACTGTAACATAAAAAAAAAATCTGTATCAATCTTTCACTGTTCTTTCTTCAACCGAATTCACACCCACACACAGTGCTGTGCAATTCAGTTATTCACCAACCAAGCATGCATATCATGGAGTTTTCATACAGGCTCACAGTTCTAACTGCCTTCTCCAGCACCAACAAGACAAACACGATTTTATAAAACTTTTGCATTATTCCTGGTCATTGAGACATTTGGCATCTTTATTCGGGTGAATGGGTTTATTTGATGGCCAAAACACTACACCACCTAATAAGAGTGCCTATTTTGTCAAAGAAACACCCATCAAGGTAACAGTGTAACCATTTAACCGCATAACATTGTTTTGTTCCCACTATGTCACCAATTATAAAACACCCGTGATATAAAAGGGTGGTCGAAATACTTCACAAATATGAATTCTCATCGTCTTGTTCACTTGCACATCATACGTCGAAGCTAAGTATGTCCAACAACTTCATTTAAGTAAGAGATATAGCAAGAAACATAGCTTGACATATAAAGTAGAAGTGTTCTAGTTAAAAAGTACAAAGTCGTGGCATTTAAGTTTGTCATAGCATGCGCTCTATATGTCCTGTTTACAAGGATTCCTCGCACGGACAAAAACATGGCTTTAGGAGGAAGAAACGTGTTCTATGTGGAAATATCTTTTGTAAAATAACACCTTCTAATCTTGGTTGTATGCTACCTACAAAGGGTGATATAAAAAGTTGTGAGATGAATAACACGGTAAAATATCTACGTTCTATAGGCAGTCTGTCGCACGCCCAACAGAGGGCAGATTGTTCCAGTGGCGATGCGCGTAAAAAACTTTGTCGCCTTGAGTACAAAGCTTGCAGCGCGGGACCTCCAGCACATGATCGTCGGCGGAGCGTAACGTGCGAGTTATCGGGCACAACGGTCGGCCTAGACATTTTTACTGTTGCTTTTTTCACACGTGGAACTTTTACAAGACATGACTGCTTGTCGTGGAAAATTCCAGTAGTGCTTCGTGTCAAAAAAAAATTTCTTCTGAAATAGCCTTTACGTGCTAGCTTTCTACACGGTCGAGCAATCGTAATGCTTAAATCATTAGCCAAACGAATGTTTGCTTGCATACACATACTGTAATGAGAGAGATAGCTTACTTTTGAAAAATAACAACCGTTAGGCAAGCCTTCCCTCAAACGGGATCATTGGGTTCGAACGAAACGCTTTTTGATATTATTTTTAGGATTTAAAAAAACTGATTATACTGTCAGAATAGTTGTGATAAGCCAACGGGTGCATTTGGAAGTGTTTCTCCAAATAATTGGGCAATAAGCATTTTTAACTAAGAGGCCAAGCTCCCATTTTGCAAAACCATGGGGTGGGCACGCTTGTTTTGAGTACTTTACAATTCGGTCAATTGAAATGCATACTTATCAAAAGTCAACAATACTTTGCCAACAGTATGATACTAGGGTTACGTTTTGTACTATATAAACAAACATTATCAACACGCTGTATTTCATAGGATGCAATTTAGCTAGTTTTCGCCAAGTTTCACGTTCAATTTAATAAAGAACAGTGTTCCTTCTCGTACATGTATGCAGTTGAGAAAATGTCAAGATTGTGTTTCTATGTCATTGAATTTCAATATGGAAAATGTATTCATCAAGAGAAAGTGTCAAGCAGACATCGACTGAACCATAATAGAACCAACTTTGCCTTTGTATGCGTGGGATATGTGTAACGTCTTTGGAAATCCGACAACAGGCGATATTTCAATATAGTGCCAGATTTAGGGTAGGGCAGACCGAACGGTTGCCCAGGGGCCCCACAATATGCTTTTTATGGGGGCTTCTGCAAAATAATTTTAGGGTAATTTATTTGGGGAAAAATAAAAGGTAGGGAGGAGTGAGAAGTGATATGATGCGATACAAGTCAAACACTGTTCAGGGTCCCCACAGTCCTTTATTCGGCGCTGATTTAATAGCTCTAGTTCTATGTGGTGATCTGCTTGTTTTTGTTTGTGACGTTCCTTTGGTTTGATATGTGTGTGGTTTTACCATAACCGTTAACTTGAATGAGTTTGACACATTACGCTTTACATCGCTACAAAGTATGGAGTTTTGTGCTATACCGGGTTGTTTGTGTCATCCATTATCATTCTGGAATCTCACTTCCTTTGTCACGCATAAATAACTGTGCACGCCACCGAACTATGTTTTTATGTAAGAAGTAACGTCTGACGCCTTGCGAGGTTGATTTATTTTGGTTCTTTGTATTGGGAAGAGTTATGGCCACGTTTTTCACGTATACCTCTCGTGAAAGAGTATTGAATAAAACAAAACACGTGGCAGAATGCATAATTCCCCCTTTCACGTATGTGTGTTCTATAAAACCACACAAACTATACAGAATAGCATAGATGCACGAATTCTGAACTCCAGCGATAGTCGTCCGCCAAGTCGTCAGATATGTCTTAACATTAATTTTTTTCCGGCCGGAGAAAGGCAACATAAGCACGTGAGTAAAGTGTGGTGTTCTAAGATAGTATCGATTTAGCGTCGAATTATTCCTGATCAAACAGTTACAACCTTCAGTATGATAGCATATAATGCCCTGAGAGTTAGAAGGCACTGTAATCATTGTCGATAATCAAAACGAAACGCACTTGTAACCCTACCTACCTTCTTCGGGCCTGTTAACCAGCTCTTATAAGACATCTGCCACTGGTGTTTTGCTTTAGACATACCGATACCGCGCTATTGCAAATCAATAATAACACTTTTGTTGTTAATACATTGTTCCGTTAAATAGTAACTTGCATAATGGATATGTCTGTGATAATTATTTTGATGGGTTATATATTGACCACGATAATTCACAAATGATACTAAATTGATGTTGTATATTAGATAGATTGATTAGAATTGCCCACCATTCAGACAATGTTGCCATCCGTGCTGCCTTATCAGACTCTTTCCGTGTTTCTCGTAATTCATTTGACAAGGGGAGAGGGTAACGTTATTCATATGAGTTCTATTTACTCCTGCTGACATGGGGATCAAGGAGTGCTTTCAATCCGGATGTCTTTACCACAAATCCGGTGGCATTGCCTCCCACCAGCCCTTTTATTTGCTTTGCTTACCTAGTTCTTCGGATGTGCCCCGATAATGCTTTCTCAATACCTTACTCGAGATAGGTGAAGTGTTTGTATCACACCATAATGAATGAATTGTGATGTAAACTTACCACAAATAGTCAAGAGGAAGATCATACGAAATCATAAAATACAAAACATACTATTTTTTAGGAAAACAAAAGTAAAAGGTTACGGTCAAAGTTACCGCTTCATAAGATGAATGACAAATGTACAACGTCAAGACATTTGCAATTAATTACCTTAAATTAATTTAATTTAATGAACACTGAAATATATTATATTACTGGTAAACTCAGTCTGAAACCATACAACGTACATAATGATTATTAAAATAATAGAGAGCGTAGCCTATGTTAACCATTCAATTACTGTGAATGCAGGTAATGTGTTATAGCCATATGCGGAACAAAGTTAATCCAGAATGTCATTGCTACACTGATTAGTTATTCCCCGCAAATAACAATACTAACAACAGTGCTACCATGATATATTCAGCCTGTATGTATGTATGTATGTATGTATGTATGTATGTATGTATGTGTGTATGTGTGTATGTGTGTTTGTGTGTGTGTGTGTGTGTGTGTGTGTGTGTGTGTGTGTGTGTGTGTGTGTGTGTGTGTGTGTGTGTGTGTTAGTGTGCGTGTGTGCAAGTCTGCGTGTGTGCATGTTTGCGCCTGTGCATGTGCGTTTGCGTGTGCGATAAATACAATGCATTTGTTGTCATATTTTCGCGTCTCAGATTTTGTATATATTATGTATGTGTGTGTGCGTGCGTACGTGCGTACGTGCATGCGTGTGTGTGTCTGTCTGTCTGTCTGTATGTATGTATGTGTGTATGTGTGTATGTATGTATTGTGTATGTGTGTATGTGTGTATGTGTGTATGTGTGTATGTATGTATGTATATTTGTATGTTTGTATGTATGTATGTATGTATGTATGTATGTATGTATGTATGTATGTATGTATGTATGTATGTATGTATGTATGTATGTATGTATGTATGTATGTATGTATGTATGTATGTATGTATGTATATACATGTATGTTTGCGGGGTTTCTTCTTAGACAGCTTGAACCTCGAGCGCCCAACTGTCAGGATTAATCTACGACCCCTAGAATAGGACGCAATACCTATACCTTTTCAAAATACCTGATATGTAGCAAGATTCTCACCTTTTATGTGATAAACGAGTAGATTGACATTACAGCTTTAATAGCTGATATTCTTATCCCCGACCTTGTCACATATACCCCAAAACGTATATCTGACTGACAAGTATCCAATGCATCACTTAACAAACATGCACATATAAAATCCAAATGTGTGTCAGAAAGGCCATAGGCTGCATGGATGACTTCAGAAATTACACTATCTAAAAGGTGTCGTCGTTATTTAGAGCGTGTATGACGTAAATCGGGCTCGACATTAGACAGGTCGCGCTATTCTAGGCAATGTCACCTCTGAAACAGATAAATGGCCAAAGCTAAACCAGATTATTATACAAATATGGTCATAAATAAGTCTGATAACCCGCGTCAGTTATGGAACTGCATCAGTAACATTCTACACAGACGGCTTACTCCATCGCTCCCTGATAATGTGTCAATTAATTATTTATGTGATTCGTTCTCTAGTCACTTTAAAAATAAAATAAGTATTATTCGTTCTGGTTTCCTAAGTCATCATTTAAGTAATATCAGTGTCGACTTTCCACAAGTAAATTCTCTACTTGTATCATTTGAACCTGCAACAGTTGATGAAGTTAGGAAAATAATTATGTCCTCCCAAAATAAATCTTGTGTACTTGATCCATTTCCAACAATACTGCTAAAAGGATGTATCGATATATTAATTGGACCTATAAAAATATTATAAATGCATCACTTTGCTCTGGATGTTTTCCTGATGATTTAACATACGCCTATGTCACACCACTACTTAAGAAATTATCTGTACCTAAACAAGACATAAACAGTTATTGATCTATTTCTAGCCGCAGCTTTATTTCCAAAACACTAGAAAAGGTTTAGTAAGTCGTCTAAGGTCGCACATTAGCACATATGGCTTAACTGTGTGTCACAATCTGTTTAGAGACATTTTCATTCAATAGAGACTGCCCGCTTAGAGGTTCATAATGAAATTAACTTGAACATTAATAATGGTAAAGTGACTGCACTTACCTTAATATATCTCTCTGCCGCTTTTGACAAGATTGATCACAGCATTCTCATTGAACGCTTATTAAAGTGGTACAGCATATCTGGCACAGCTCTAAGCTGGTTTTCTTCATATCTAACTGATAGATACCAAACTAAAAAGATTGGAAACTGCTTTTCAGCTTTTCAGCCGGCTTTATTTTGTGTTCCCCAGGGTTCTGGCCTTGGAACTTTGCTTTTTACTCTTTACACCACGCCACTAAGCTCTGTTATACAAAGACATAACTTGAATCATCATCTTTATGCTGATAATACATTTCGTTGGCTACCCCGGATAGAAATAGCTCCCTTAACCAATTTAGTGATTGCCTTCAAGATAGCTTCCACTGGATGACTGACAGCAAGTTTAATTTAAATGCACATAACACTGAATTGATCATTATTGTTACTCCAATGCAGCGTAGTAAATTGGATTTGTTTTTTCCTACGCGCATTTTGAATTAGTATATCACGTCAGCAACCTCGGTGCGGGATCTAAGAGTGATATTTGATAGTAACTTTAATTTCCGACAACACATATCTCAAATATGTCGCTACTGTTTTTATCATATTCGTGATCTTTGCCGTATTCGCCGGTATATGTCATTTTCTGTTGCTAAAACTATTGCAACAGCGCTTGTTAACAGCAGACTTGGCTATTGCAATTCCCTCCTTTATGATATCGCTGGCAAGGATATCACAAAACTTCAGCGTGTCCAAAATTGTCTAGCAGGAGTAGTTACAAGATATTCTCGTTTTTACGCTCTGTACCACTTTTGATGTCTTTGCATTGGATTCCTGTACGATATCGTATAATATTTAAGATCTGTACCATTACATACCAGGCACTGTCCAGTAAGCAACCATCTTATTTGCATTCATTGCTTACTCCTGTAACAAAACCTATCCAGCTTCGACCATATAGTTCTGACTTACTTTTTGTTTCTAGAGTCAACACTAACATTGGAACTAGGTTTTTTTGTTGCTGCACCAACTCTTTGGAATATGCTCCCTCTTATTGTTAGATCAGGTGAAAATCTTACAAAATTCCGTCGTCATTTAAAAACGTATCTTTACAACCTTGCTAATTCACCATAGATCTCTAGCGCCTTGACCCATGTGTTGACAACTGGAACACTGCCTATGGATTTTGAAATTGACCAATCCTTTTTTGTTTCGCCTCTGAGCTTGGTTTCCAAATGACTTAGGTGCAATAGAAGTTATCTTATTATTATTATTATTAGATAGGAACGTAAAACGTAATAGTCCAGGACGTTTATGGCCAAAGTAGGGTCATATTGGAATAAATTACAAC
Organism: Paraescarpia echinospica; assembly: GCA_020002185.1. NCBI lineage: Eukaryota > Metazoa > Annelida > Polychaeta > Sabellida > Siboglinidae > Paraescarpia > Paraescarpia echinospica. The sequence goes on along the minus strand of CM034534.1, from coordinate 20,518,313 downwards.
AAAAGCAATTTTTGCAGATTTGTAGCAGGCATATATTCTACATAATATATCGCTTCTAAAAAATGGGCAACATTGTCAAAATTACCCGTAATATGTTGGGGGCCCTCTGTAGCTTTTTCCTGCGCGATTTCGTCACGATTTTCCTATCGGGAAAAAGAATGAACACGATAATGTTTTTATAAAAACCCCAAACTATAAAAATGGGTGTTCGTAAATATGCACATCTGTTCAGAAACCATAACAACATATATATACATTAAAATATTTGTTAATGTTGAATAACTTTTTCTATGAAATTATTTCTTCGTATCACAGAAATTGCACGACTAGTTGGACTTACATCTCCAGTTTGTCTTTCATACAGCATGATTATTATCTGCATATAAGTATGTCAATATCATGAAAATTAATGTGGAACATAACACAAATACATTTAATAGTGGAACAATGTGCATAATAATAATTAAAATGAACCATTGATGTAAGGTCAAAACATAAATGCATTAATCTAGCACGAAGACTTAATTATAGTAATATCGTCATATTAACTCCCAAATTACATTATTGTACTCTGTATATAACTGTGCTACTGTCATGAGCATCAATTGTACAGGTAATATTATACAAATACATTTAATTGAGGTGTATCACAAACACTTGAGTAGTATAGAGGTACTGTACGGTCTCAAAACCCTACTTATAAAAAACGTTTTATTCGTTTTCGGGCACCTACTTATAAAAAAAGATCGAAGGTTTTTTTGACACTAATTGGTTTCGGGAACCTACTTATAAAAAACGTGATTGATTACCCTGGTAATTTGATACTAATTGGACACCTACTTATAAAAAACGTGATTGATTACCCGAGGTGCCACCTAGCGGTGAGTGCAGAGACCCTTTTAGTTCGTCCCCTAGCGATCAACGCCGTACCTAGAGTGTGCTGACGTAAGCAATAATGCGTTTATCGCGCGAATATATAACCACGATAAAACCACTGTGTGCAAATTCTCCCCGTCAGCCCTATGTGAATGTCCCACTGTACCCTATGTTGACAGCAGCGATAAGCGCTACGGCTGCTGGAGTGGCCTATGATCCCTGCATGACAGCATAGCAGGCTAAGGCTGTGCGTTCTAGTGCTCTGATTAAAACGAAACCAATGCGTTTAAATAAATAAATACATCTAGTTGTGGAATTACAACGAAACCAAATGCATAAATACGCTAACGTACAGTTGGTGACACTGTATGTAGGGTGTGTATGCACTGGATACAGACGCGTGAAAACGTGAGTAGTAGAGATGATTGGAGTATTTATTGGGTATGAAACTGTAACAGTCGCCCGCGACCAACGCCTCTCATATTGGGGGAGTGAAATCCACGACGTGGATAAAGTTCGGTGGATGGAATGGGTGTTCGCCACGATCCATTGTTCATTTATTATAGACTGCTGTGTGCATTGTATATTCATCACGGTGACACTTATTCCAGCGTTTGTCGTCGAATTGGGCTTTGTCGCTGCTGCTGTTGACAGGGCGGTTGTAGGCAGTCGGATCTCTCTATGAAAATAAACCACTATACATGTAGGTGTGTTTAAACAAACGGCGCCAAAATAAAATGAGAACTATGCATGCATAAAAGCAAGCTTACTGAAATAAACCACAATACATGTACGCGTGTTTAAACAAGGGTGCCAAAATAAAATGAGAACCATGCATACATGCACGCATGCATGCATGACGAGGGCGGTCACTCCGTGATGTTGGGGCGACCGTGCATACTGGCTTTGTTGCTGCTGTTGACAGGGCGGCCGTACGTGTAGGCAGTTGGATCTCTCTATGAAATAAACCACAATACATGTACGAAGCAGGCTTACGTGCTTACAACTGTTTAAACAAATGTACGCACGTGCACATGCATGCATGCATGCAAGCATGCATGCATAAAAGCAGTGTGTTAGGAGACGATGTTTTATCCATTGTGACATGCATGCATGGTAGGCTTACAACTGTTTAAACAAAGGGTGTCTTGCATGCATGCATGCACGCATGCACGCGCACATGCATGCATACATAAAAGCAGTCTTACCGATGTGTTCGCGAATGATGAGTCGATGATGCGTTGTTCATTGTGGCAAATCGATGAGAGGTTGAAAACCGATCAGGAGTGTTTGACTGAAAAATGGTGAATGAGCAATGAGCGCGCGTTTGCGCGCAACGTCAAACACAGTGGTGGCGCATGACACTACGGCTTATCGTGATCGGAATGTGAACGGAGAACAATGGATTTTTACATACAATAAACGAAACATTAAAAGCATCAAATTAAACGTTGTATACGATCGCTGTGGGGTCAGGAAACGTGAGGTGCAGTGATATTAGAGAAATTCGATGTAAAAGTCACATTTGACGATGGATGTACTGACGTGAGCGCTAAGTTTTTTTCCTAAAACAAATTCCTCGGTAGCAGCGTCGTTTGCGTTAAGTGCGCATGCACGTAATTTTGACATCTGTTGCGCGTGACTTATCGCGATTGGAATGTGAACGGAGAACAATGGATTTTTACAAACAATAAATGAAACGTTAAAAGCATGAAATTAAACGTTGTATACGATCGCTGTGGGGTCAGGAAACGTGAGGTGCAGTGATATTAGAGAAATTCGATGTAAAGAGAGATTTAACGGTGAATGTACTGACGTGACCAGAAACTTTTTTCCGAAAACAAAATGCCTGGGATGTATGAAGTATGCATGCTGATAATTGAGTAAGATAACGGTATTAGTGTGAAGTGCGCATGCGCGTTATGTTGTAGAATAACGGTAGACTAGGCAGTATGTGTTAAGAGCGCATGCGCCTTATTTTGAAAAGTGTTGTAAGCACGCACGCGTACATGTATTGTGGTTTATTTCATAGAGTACTGAAGATCCAACTGCCTACAAGAACGGCCCTGTCAGCAGCAGCAGCAGCAAAGCCGGTATGCTCGGTCGCTCCCATATCACGACCCCCCTCGCCCAATCACTCCACCATCACCACCACCACCACCACCACCTATCAGCCATGACGCCGATGACTTCGGTGACGACACCAGCCTCGTGTCTCCGGTCTTAAGAAGAGGAAGCAATGGATCGTGGTACACGCCTATCCCACCGACCGAACTGTTACACTACCCTGACAGACATCCACACAAGCTAGTGGTGTTAGTTGACTACACTACCCTGACAGACATCATCACAAGCTAGTGGTGGTAAGTTGACTACACTACCCTGACAGACATCCACACAAGCTAGTGGTGGTAAGTTGCCTACACTACCTTGACAGACATCCTCACAAGCTAGTGGTGGTAGTTGACTACACTACCCTGGCAGACATCCTCACAAGCTAGTGGTGGTAGTTGACTACACTACCCTGACAGACATCCTCACAAGCTAGTGGTGGTAAGTTGACTACACTACCCTGACATACATCCTCACAAGCTAGTGGTGGTAGTTGACTACACTATCCTGGCAGACATCCTCACAAGCTAGTGGTGGTAGTTGACTACACTACCCTGGCAGACATCCCCACAAGCTAGTGGTGGTAGTTGACTACACTACCCTGGCAGACATCCTCACAAGCTAGTGGTGGTAGTTGACTACACTACCCTGGCAGACATACTCATAAGCTAGTGGTGGTAGTTGACTACACTACCCTGACAGACATCCTCACAAGCTAGTGATGGTAGTAGACTACACTACCCTGACAGACATCCTCACAAGCTAGTGGTGGTAGTTGACTACACTACCCTGACAGACATTCTCACAAGCTAGTGATGGTAGTTGACTACAATACTCTGGCAGACATCCTCACAAGCTAGTGATGGTAGTTGACTACACTACCCTGACAGACATCCTCACAAGCTAGTGATGGTAGTTGTCTACACTACCCTGACAGACATCACTCACTCCACTGTCTACTACCTACTGGCCACTGTCTACTCACTCCACTGCCTACTACCTACTGCCCACTGTCCACTCACTCCACTGTCTACTACCTACTGCCCACTGTCTACTCACTCCACTGTCTACTACCTACTGCCCACTGTCCACTCACTCCACTGTCTACTACCTACTGCCCACTGTCTACTCACTCCACTGTCTACTACCTACTATCTACTCACTCCACTGTCTACTACCTACTGCCCACTGTCCACTCACTCCACTGTCTACTACCTACTACCCACTGTCTACTCACTCCACTGTCTACTACCTACTGTCCACTCACTCCACTGTCTACTACCTACTGCCCACTCACTCCACTGCCTACTACCTACTGCCCGCTGTCTACTCACTCCACTGTCTACTACCTACTGCCCACTGTCTACTCACTCCACTGTCTACTGCCTTCTGCCCACTGTCTACTCACTCTACTGTCTACTTCCCACTGTCCACTGTCTACTCACTCTACTGTCTACTGCCCACTGTCTACTCACTCTACTGTCTACTACCTACTTCCCACTGTCCACTGTCTACTCACTCTACTGTCTACTGCCCACTGTCTACTCACTCTACTGTCTACTGCCTACTGCCCACTGTCTACTCACTCTACTGTCTACTACCTACTGTCTGCTAACTCCACTGTCTACTGCCCACTGTCTACTGACTCCACTGTCTACTACCTACTGGCCACTGTCTACTCACTCCACTGTCTACTACCTACTGTCTGCATACTCCACTGTCTACTACCAACTGCCCACTGTCCATTCACTCCACTACACATATAACATATAGACGGAAGGTTGGGACTCTGACAGGACCCAGTCACCCCCATACACGTATATACGGAAGGTTGGGACTCTGTCAGTGTCCAGTCAATCCCATACACATATAATATATAGACAGAAGGTTGGGACTCTGACAGTGTCCAGTCACCCCCATACACATATAACATATAGACAGAAGGTTGAGTGAGATTCTGACAGTGTCCTGTCACCCCCATACACATATAACACATATAACATACAGACGGAAGGTTGGGACTCTGACAGTGTCCAGTTACCCCAGTAGGCAGTGGAGTGAGTAGACAGTGGGTAGTAGGTAGTAGACAGTGGAGTGAGTGGACAGTTAGCAGTAGGTAGTAGACAGTAGAGTGAATAGACAGTGGGCAGTAGGCAGTAGACAGTGGAGTGAGTAGACAGTGGGCAGTAGGTAGTAGACAGTGGAGTGAGTAGACAGCCGGCAGTAGGTAGTAGGCAGTGGAGTGAGTGGGCAGTAGGTAGTAGACAGTGGAGTGAGTGGACAGTAGGTAGTAGACAGTGGAGTGAGTAGACAGTGGGTAGTAGGTAGTAGACAGTGGAGTGAGTAGACAGTAGGTAGTAGACAGTGGAGTGAGTAGACAGTGGGCAGTAGGTAGTAGACAGTGGAGTGAGTGGACAGTGGGCAGTAGGAAGTAGACAGTGGGCAGTAGGTAATAGACAGTTGAGTGAGTGGACAGTGGGCAGTAGGTAGTAGGCAGTGGAGTGAGTAGACAGTGGCCAGTAGGTAGTAGACAGTGGAGTGAGTGATGTCTGTCAGGGTAGTGTAGACAACTACCATCACTAGCTTGTGAGGATGTCTGTCAGGGTAGTGTAGTCAACTACCATCACTAGCTTGTGAGGATGTCTGCCAGAGTAGTGTAGTCAACTACCATCATTAGCTTGTGAGAATGTCTGTCAGGGTAGTGTAGTCAACTACCACCACTAGCTTGTGAGGATGTATGTTAGGGTAGTGTAGTCTACTACCATCACTAGCTTGTGAGGATGTCTGTCAGGGTAGTGTAGTCAACTACCACCACTAGCTTATGAGTATGTCTGCCTGGGTAGTGTAGTCAACTACCACCACTAGCTTGTGAGGATGTCTGCCAGGGTAGTGTAGTCAACTACCACCACTAACTTGTGAGGATGTCTGCCAGGGTAGTGTAGTCAACTACCACCACTAGCTTGTGGGGATGTCTGCCAGGGTAGTGTAGTCAACTACCACCACTAGCTTGTGAGGATGTCTGCCAGGATAGTGTAGTCAACTACCACCACTAGCTTGTGAGGATGTATGTCAGGGTAGTGTAGTCAACTTACCACCACTAGCTTGTGAGGATGTCTGTCAGGGTAGTGTAGTCAACTACCACCACAAGCTTGTGAGGATGTCTGCCAGGGTAATGTAGTCAACTACCACCACAAGCTTGTGAGGATGTCTGTCAAGGTAGTGTAGGCAACTTACCACCACTAGCTTGTGTGGATGTCTGTCAGGGTAGTGTAGTCAACTTACCACCACTAGCTTGTGATGATGTCTGTCAGGGTAGTGTAGTCAACTAACACCACTAGCTTGTGTGGATGTCAATCAGGGTAGTGTAATAGTTCGGTCGGTGGGATAGGCGTGTACCACGATCCATTGCTTCCTCTTCTTAAGAACGGAGACACGAGGCTGGTGTCGTCATCGAAGTCATCGGCGTCGTGGCTGATAGGTGGTGGTGGTTGTGGTGGTGATGGTGGAGTGATTGGGCGAGGGGGGTCACTCCGTGATATGGGAGCGACCGAGCATACCGGCATTGCTGCTGCTGCTGCTGACAGGGCCGTTCTTGTAGGCAGTTGGATCTTCAGTACTCTATGAAATAAACCACAATACATGTACGCGTGCGTGCTTACAACACTTTTCAAAATAAGGCGCATGCGCACTTAACACATACTGCCTAGTCTACCGTTATTCTACAACATAACGCGCATGCGCACTTCACACTAATACCGTTATCTTACTCAATTATCAGCATGCATACTTCATACATCCCAGGCATTTTGTTTTCGGAAAAAAGTTTCCGGTCACGTCAGTACATTCACCGTTAAATCTCTCTTTACATCAAATTTCTCTAATATCACTGCACCTCACGTTTCCTGACCCCACAGCGATCGTATACAACGTTTAAAAATCATGCTTTTAACGTTTCGTTTATTGTTTGTAAAAATCCATTGTTCTCCGTTCACATTCCGATCACGATAAGCCGTAGTGTCATGCGCAACCACTGTGTTTGACGTTACGCGCAAACGCGCGCTCATTGCTCATTCACAATTTTTCAGTCAAACACTCCTGATCGGTTTTCAACCTCTCATCGATTTGCCACAATGAACAACGCATCATCGACTCATCATTCGCCAACACATCGGTAAGACTGCTTTTATGTATGCATGCATGTGCGCGTGCATGCGTGCATGCATGCATGCAAGACACCCTTTGTTTAAACAGTTGTAAGCCTACCATGCATGCATGTCACAATGGATAAAACATCGTCTCCTAACACACTGCTTTTATGCATGCATGCTTGCATGCATGCATGCATGTGCACGTGCGTACATTTGTTTAAACAGTTGTAAGCACGTAAGCCTGCTTCGTACATGTATTGTGGTTTATTTCATAGAGAGATCCAACTGCCTACACGTACGGCCGCCCTGTCAACAGCAGCAACAAAGCCAGTATGCACGGTCGCCCCAACATCACGGAGTGACCGCCCTCGTCATGCATGCATGCGTGCATGTATGCATGGTTCTCATTTTATTTTGGCACCCCTTGTTTAAACACGCGTACATGTATTGTGGTTTATTTCAGTAAGCCTGCTTTTATGCATGCATAGTTCTCATTTTATTTTGGCGCCCTTTGTTTAAACACACCTACATGTATTGTGGTTTATTTTCATAGAGAGATCCGACTGCCTACAACCGCCCTGTCAACAGCAGCAGCGACAAAGCCCAATTCGATGACAAACGCAGGAATAAGTGTCACCGTGATGAATATACAATGCACACAGCAGTCTATAATAAATGAACAATGGATCGTGGCGAACACCCATTCCATCCACCGAACTTTATCCACGTCGTGGATTTCACTCCCCCAATATGAGAGGCGTTGGTCGCGGGCGACTGTTACAGTTTCATACCCAATAAATACTCCAGTCATCTCTACTACTCACGTTTTCACGTGTCTGTATCCAGTGCATACACACCCTACATACAGTGTCACCAACTGTACGTTAGCGTATTTATGCATTTGGTTTCGATGTAATTCCACAACTAGATGTATTTATTTATTTAAACGCATTGGTTTCGTTTTAATCAGAGCACTAGAACGCACAGCCTTAGCCAGCTATGCTGTCATGCAGGGGTCATAGGCCACTCCAGCAGCCGTAGCGCTTATCGCTGCTGTCAACATAGGGTACAGTGGGACATTCACATAGGGCTGACGGGGAGAATTTGCACACAGTGGTTTTATCGTGGTTATATATTCGCGCGATAAACGCATTATTGCTTACGTCAGCACACTCTAGGTACGGCGTTGATCGCTAGGGGACGAACTAAAAGGGTCTCTGCACTCACCGCTAGGTGGCACCTCGGGGTAATCAATCACGTTTTTTATAAGTAGGTGTCCAATTAGTATCAAATTACCAGGGTAATCAATCACGTTTTTTATAAGTAGGTTCCCGAAACCAATTAGTGTCAAAAAAACTTTGATCTTTTTTTATAAGTAGGTGCCCGAAAACGATTAAAACGTTTTTTATAAGTAGGGTTTTGAGACCGTACAGTACCTCTATACTACTCACTTGATATAAGAACAAACATAAACACGTGAATCTAGCTGAAAGGCTTAACTGAAGTAAATCGCCAAATTCTCTCCCATATAACATGACTACTCTCTATATATAAGCATGCAGTTGTCGTCAGCATCAGCCGTACACATAACATACCACAAATACATTTAGTAGGATAACATTATATATATACTAATTACACTGAATCGTTCGTGTAATGTCCAAACACGATACATTAACCTAGCCCAAAAGCATAATTCAGGAATAATCGCACAATTATGTACATTTAACTTCTACAACGAGTATGTGGCAAACATGAGGTCCGTTGACAACCCCGCCCAGGTGCGATTACTTCGTGTGACAACATGAAATCCTGAGACAAAGTTGTTGTGTACATTAGGATGTTCCTTCTGTAGGCTGAGCATGGATTGCAAGTAAAGCCTGGCTGACTTAGCATACAAAGAATGCCCTGAGGCAGCCAGATAAGGCAGCATCTCCGACACTGCTTCAAAGTGTAGACACCAGTTTCCCTTGCGCTCTGCCTTTATGAATTTCCGAAGAATCCGGAACATATTCATGTACTTGTAGCCACAACTGTTCTGTGCGGTAATTGGATAAAGACACAACTCTAGCAACTCCGTCAAACCCGATCCAGCCATCAGGTGACCTATGCTTCCAAGAAAGCTCATCATGTGGAAAGCACCCAATCAAAGTACTATGCGTCGCAGTGGGCTCCCATCAGCTTTCGAAAGTATGATTGATAATGCTCTCCACCATAATGGCTGGTTAAAGATTACGATAGTTGGCATACTATGACGTTGGGCATGTTGGGGGACGTAGTTGAGGGTGGAGTAGATGCACGTGGTGTCGCTTGAGCTCATGTCGATCATAGGTAGAAACACGACAGATGACGTAGGTGGATGGGCGCCGTGATGGACAAATTGCATTAGTCGAGACCACGAGGGCCTTTATGGTCCGAACAGGAGCAACGATTGCCACAGCGCATCTAAATTTGCCATAGGATCCTGGACTGTCTGCATAGTCACGGTCTGGTACGTCAGCTCTACCAAAGCCCGGTGGTACTGGATGTGTATATGCCCAGTTGTCGATATCTCCTTCGTACTCACTTGGTCTCTAGGGATTGGGCGACTCGCTTTTGTTCCTGGTGTGACCATCGCTATAATGCCATGGAATGTGTCATTCCCATCTATAGTCCTGATGTTGTGGTCGACGTTATCAGCTGCATACTGAACAAACTCTGTGGTGTAGACGGGTATGTCAGTGCCTTGATCTACAGCCGCATTCTATCCAACCCGTTTGACCTCTTTGTACTAACTAGAGAATCAATGATTGTTAAGCGAGTCAATGAGAAAACGAGATGCAAAATGATGGTGTAATTGCACTGCTAATGCAATCTGAAGTGGGGCAAACAACACCCGGGGTCGCGCTGCTTGCATGATGACTTGTCTAATATATGCTACCTATACACCAGCACCTCTTCTCTTCACGATTCCTTCAAGCAACATCTTCAAACTAGACAGTAAGTAGCTGAGACATGCTTCTTCAGATTCGATTTATTTGACGCTGGGTACGATTCACATGATGTGTCTACTGCCTTGATGTCCTCCCGGATGAACTTTTCAGCAGCTTATATTATGCGGATTCTCTCGCACTTTGAATCATCCGATTGACTAGCATGAAACTCAAGCACTACATTTTCAGCCGTCTGCCGCATTGTCATCATATTTGATTTGTGATTTATAGTAGTAATAATCACTTGGTCAACAAAATGTTCCCTTAGTCTAGCCTTCATATATTTTATAGAATATGGCTCAGTGTTAGATCCTGTCAGGTACTCGGCCATTTTGTTAACAGATCTGATACAGTTGTTTGTTCGTCGTCGTTGTTTTGCAGACATTGACTGACCTGAAGAAATGCTTCAGCTTTGTCTTCACACTATTTGGTGATATACGGCGTCAGCTGCAGGCAGATCATGCACAGCGAGCAACCGAGCCCGAACACGATATCAGCCCAGGCGTCTCTTCTTGTAGAACATTGCAATGCAATGTTTCCTTGCATTCTCTTCTAGTCACAGTATACACATCTCCTTGTATTTTCCTTCTGTCAAGACATACTGTCGTCCCACAGAATAAGCAATCAGTTTCAAGTTAAACGTATGTTCTGTTGATCGCAGCAACGAAGTCTGGAGACTTGGTCCGGGTTTCTTATAATCTCTAATGGATTGCGCAATTTTCGGCATTCCTGATGCATCGCTTGTCCGGGAACAGTCTCAATGGAGTCTCTACATTGTTTGCTAGCTTTATCGATGCCTTGGCTAGCGTTCTCGCGAAGGGATACCGTTGCATGGCCATTACTTAGGGGTTCCTGGCAGAACACACACGAATCCGTTTCTGGTTCTGCCATGCTTCAAGCAACTACGAGATCATCTGAAAAAACAACAACTATGTTTATATAAATGTTGTATATATATTATCAATTATTAATATACATTACGTATATTATATACATATATTATTACTTTATATTATACTATTACATGCAAGCGGTCAGCGTGACGACATAGCGCAAAACCCGAATATTGGATAAACCTTTATTATCGCTCACTTTTCGAGCATACTTTGCAAATAAGTATAAATACTAGTGCGTTGTTGCTATTCGTCAATATTATATCATGTGATAATATGTTAACATCGATATGACTAAACATAAATTAGTTAATTGAAGCGTGGGCGCCTACATAAAACGTGAAAATACCGCTATGCAAGCCTACTTACTTTTGAGCGTCTTCGCGTACGTTCTCTGGGGTGGTCCAGCAGATGGCACCTCTATAGTGTATTTACATACATTCATATGTATATTGTGAATACCCAGTTTCAATCACCATGAAATTGAATAGACGCTATATCGAATATTAGCAAAATATGCACTTTCAAATATAGGTATTAATGATGTTTAACATGGGGTAATTGGAAAATGTTGATGCCTCGTTTTAAGTAACTTCCCCAATTTTCATCGCTGAAAACTTTTCATATGTTTTATATGTACCTTCAATGTAACCAAAACAGTTGAAATTGCTTGTGTTGCAATTTGTTCCAGGTCCAACCATAAAAGTCCTGGACTATAATACATAAAACGTAATAAAACAATCGTAGCAACAACGCGCACGACAAATATTTCGGGAAACGTCTTGGACTTGGCAACAGGTAGTTGCTGACACAGTTATGCTTATGTCTACCGTCATGTCAGGTGCATGGTAATACGAATACTATTTGTTAACTATACACCATAACGGCTAGGGTCCACCGATGTGAACTTCACAATATCTCCAAACTTCGTCATTTTCAAGAAACAACGAGTATATTCGAACGCATTATTGTATTTATGTAACGATGTTGAGTGTCTTTACGATTTGGTAAATATTATTAATACAGCTGTCAACTACCAAGGAATTCCGTCAGGTGAAGGGTATTTTTGGTAGTAATAAATAATAAATAAGTTTAAAAGAAATATACCGATGTTGGTTTTCCCCAATGACCAAAAGCGATATGCCAAACAAAATATTTAATACATCAAACTGCACCTTTTGCGGATTACAGGGGAATGCAGGTTGCAAAGGTACCACATGATAGTGATTTCATATCCGTCATCTTAAATACCAAAAAAACAGTCACAACACAAACAAATATATCATCCTTATTCGGATGTGTGTGATTATGAAATCATAATTGCGCACCTATGTTGGACAGTTCGCATTGTACACGTGCGTTGTAATAAAGTAATTCCAGAGTGCAAAAGCGCACAAGTTATAAACGAACTTAAAAAATACTTTATTCTATTCCACTTCCACACAATTCTTAAATCGATTAGTTATTCATAAAAATAACAAATGGTAGAATGCTGCAAAAATAATTACCCACTTTCACCTTATCTCATAAGACATGATGCCAAAACACACTGCTGATCAAATCAGCGTAATATATACCTATGAACGAGCCTTTCAACTACTACTACTACTACTACTACTTTTACTACTACCAGTTGTAACCAAAAATAACTACCTCCCAGAATACTTCTTGAATTCGCAGAATACTTCTTGAATAGCACAAAACCAATTAAGTCTTCGCCCAGTTGCACTTGAATGGCGATATGGAATAGATACGCATTTTCTTCCAAATGGATTATAACTACCCAAAATAGCATTACATTGTCGAAACGGAGAGCAAATACGATTTCTGAGAATCCCAAACAATGTCCAAGTTCATCGGCTACCGTTCACCGGACGATCTGTGCAAACTGTAAGACGTCGCCACCGCCACTGACAATGCAATGGCATGCATCAGAAAGTGGCTACAAATGAACGACACAAAAGAAAACAGTGTCAGCTCAGAACAGGTGCTCAACGCAATACCACCGCACTTGCATTCGTGGTGCGCGTAGTAGTCACTGTGGTTTTTTTTATAAGTATAGACCTTACATCAATTGTCTGGCGGAAAGTCGCCATGCTTCTTATGCATTAAGTCTAGTTAAAGATATTATAAGTTTACTACTACTACTACTACTAATTCTACTACTACTACTGCTGCTACTACTACAACGACTACTACTACTACTGCAACTACTACTACTACTATTACTACTACATTACTACTACGACTACTACTACTACTGCAACTACCACAACTACTACTACTACTACTATTACTACTACTACTACTACTACTACTACTACTACAATTACTACTACTACTACTACTACTACTACTACTACTACTGTTACTACTACTGTTACAACTACTATTACTACTACTACCACTACTACTAATACTACTACTACTATTACCTATTACTACTACTACCACTACCAATACCACTTCCACCACCACTACCACTACCACAACAACTACTACAACAATAACTACTACTACTACTACATCCTACATCTACATCCTCCAGATAGGGTATACAGTCATCTACCATACATACACACAGGCTACATTATCAACCAATTACATCAATTGTCTCGTAAAAACCATATTTAAAACAAAGTAAACACGTGTCTGCGTTACAGGTATCGAGAGCTTCAAATAAACGTTACCAAAACTCCGCAAGGCTGCGCAATATTAACTGCAAATAATTATTAAATATTGACACAAATTCATTCACATTATTACTACTGGTCTGATTTTGTTTCATTGTTGTCATTATATATTGTTGAAGTCGACTGCAGTTAATGCTTAGGGCTATTTTACCTATTTTTCATCGATAATACAGCTGTGTTTTGGCGGCGCCGCGATGTGTAGTTACGGTCACGCTTTTCATTCTCGGCGTGTTTGTTATATTTAAATAAAGATAATCACAAGAAAGTAACTATGCATCATCTAACTATGCAGGTAGGGAATATAATATGTATGGTAGATATACGAAAATGTTGTCGGCTCTTGGTGGTTGTTGTCATGGTTAGGTCACAAGCCCATAGCATGGTTGATATTTTTGGGGGTGCGTTTTTCTGTTTGGAACTCTATTCGCGGGGTCCATGGAGTAGTTTAGTGATTTTATCAGTCGAGTGGGGAAGTGTGGGATATTTTCCCAGTCGACGGGGATTGTGGTTGATATTTTTTCGGTAGATTTGGGGTAGTTTTGGATATATTTCCCCGATCGTGGTGGTAGTGTCAAACTACTTCCTTTCAAACGGAACTATTTCCCCCAAGCGGATAGGTTGCGCGCTCACATCACATCCCTAAGCATATGAGCCTGGGTCAAAAAGTAAAATATAGCACGCCTACGTACCGGACTTTGTTGTTTTCCGCGGTTAAAAAAACTTGCAAACATGTTACGAGCTTATTTAACTAAAATTTGCGGGCAGTATATGTTCAAAATGTGTATCGTAGTTGTTGAGCCTGCGAAATGTTCAAACTAGAAAAACACATACATGCTTAATTGGATTATCATAAAAACGGAATCACAATGTTACTTATATGTGCATGTAGGTCGGGTCACGCGGTTGGCACAACAGGTCAAATCGCTTTTAATACAAAATAAACCGCCGTTGGATTGCTTTGGCGCTTTTGCCTCCTATGCTCATTTTAAACGTATTTTTAGTTCGCAACCGATACGTGTATATAAATATTAAACTACGCTATCTGCATATATCAAATGTTATTTGCGATCATTTCCAACACGGAGGTTCGAGGCTATATTTGGCGGAGATAGATCGTAGAAATTGGTGGTGCAGAAAAGTTGATAAACAAGTGGGATTACTGATTGATAAGTATTATTCTTGCCTTGATATCATTCATAAAGTTGCCGTAAACATATATTTAGTAGCAGTTGTCCTTAAAGTTAGTTCCTTAAAGTATTTTAGAACACCTTAGTATAGTGACTGATAATAGGGTAACTTAGTCTTCGATAAGTTGTAAACAAGATTTCACAAACCTGATTATGTGGTAGAATATATAGGAGATAAAGTAGCAGCTATAAACTACATACATAATAATAGATAATATGTGTAAGCCAGTACTTGCTAGATATTTTGATTAGGTAGCATTGTTGTTAAAATTAAGCAAGGGCGATAGTCGGGCGGCGTAACCTAAATAAATAAAGCAGCCTAACGTAACGTAATGTGTGAAGAAGAGGGCGTGGGATTCATAGATTTATGGGGTTACTTTGTTGGGAGAGAAGATATGTACATGAAAGATGGCCTCCATCTAAGTGGAAAGGGGGCAGCAGTATTCTCAGAGAATCTGCTGCGATCTGTTGACAGTTGGACAGGTTGCATCTATTTAAACTAAATTCGCAGGGGGGACTCGCAGAGAAGCCTGAAACTGGAGGCATAGATAAAGACAGCAAAAATAATTCAGCAAAGAACAGTCTGGAAAACTGTTCTGAAGCTAGATATAAATGTGTTTGTTTAAATGCAAGGAGCATAGTAAACAAAATAAATTAACTAAACATTATGGTAGAAGATATTGACCCTCACATAATACTTGTAACCGAATCATGGGTAAACACCGATATATCAGATGCCGAATTGGGACTGACAGGATATGTAATGTTTAGGAAAGATATAATAGGAAGAAGGGGAGGTGGAGTTATTTTATATATTAAAGAATCTATCCAGGCTTATGAAATAAAATTAGACAGAGAAGCAGATTGCGAAGAAGCTGTTTGGTGTAACATAGTTACAGGAAACTCAACGTTAACGGTTGGATTAGTTTATCGAAGTCCAAACATAAGCATAGAAGAGAATGAAAAAATACAAAACGCTAGAAGGGAAGTGAGCAAACTAGACTGTGTTATTATGGGGGATTTTAACCATGGGCATATAAAATGGAAATCTCTACAGAGTATGGGTAGTGAAGACCACAAGTTTTTAGTTTTAGTACAATATAGTTTCCTTTCTCAACATGTGGTAGAACCAACCAGGGGAGAGAATGTGTTAGACATAGTTTTGTCCTCACATAATGAATTAGTTGACAAAGTCAGAATATGTGAGCCACTGGGGAATAGTGATCACAACCAGATACATTTTACCATCAAAATAAAATCAGAAAGGAATAGTAAAAAGCAGTACAGGAGAAATTTCCACAAAGGAAAATATAAGGACATTAGGAAATATTTTGCAAAGATAGACTGGAATAACACACTGAAGAATAAGACAGCAACAGAATGCTGGAATATCTTAACGAGTGAAATTGAATGCATCATCGTCAAATTTGTTCCCTTAAAAAACACGGGAAACGGTCCAAAAAGAACACTTATCAAAAGAAGCCATTAGAAAAATTAAGTATAAACAAATGATGTGGAAGTCATATAGACGTAATCGAAATGACGAAGACTACAACTTTTATAAAGAAGCACTAAACCAAGCTACAGCTGAAATTAGAAATTCAAAGAGAAGCTATGAACATAAATTAGCTTGTAATATAAGACATGACAGCAAGAGTTTTTATGCGTATGTTCGAAGCAAACAGAAAGTTCAGGATAAGGTCGGTCCTCTAGAAGATAGTGCTGGAAACATAATATCAGAAGGATTCTTAATGGCAGAAGACCTGAACGAGTATTTTAGTTCAGTGTTTACCAGAGAAGACACTAGTTCACTGCCAGTAACAGAGGCTAAGTTCAAGGGGGCAGATTCAGACTATTTAGGACAATTAATTGTAACACCGGAAATGGTAGCTAAGAAAATAAGGGCTATGAAGAAAAGTAAATCTCATGGAGTGGATGGGATTCCGCCCAAACTACTATTAAAAAATGTAGAACAAATTAGCGTACCGCTAGCAACAGTTTTCAATTTGTGATTATAAGAGGGAGGGGTTCCTTTAGAATGGAAAGAGGCAAACATTATACCGTTATTTAAAAAAGGTTCGAGAAACAAGTCAGAGAATTATAGACCAGTGAGTTTAACATCAGTGATTTGCAAATTATTAGAAAGACTAATTAAATATCACATGGTGGATTTTCTTGTTAAACATAACTTGATAAATCCATCACGACATGGGTTTTTTAAAGCGAGGTCATGCTTAACAAAAATGTTATGTTTTTTGGAAGACATCACTAAGTGGGTAGATGAGGGATCACCAGTAGATATCGTCTATTTAGATTTTCAAAAAGCTTTCGACAAAGAACCACATCAAAGATTACAGCTTAAATTAAAGGCCCATGACATAGGAAATGATATAATAAACTGGATAGAAAAATGGCTGATTGACAGACAACAACATGTAGTAGTTGATGGGGAGGCTTCAAACTGGAAATCGGTATTGAGAGGGGTACCACAGGGATCAGTACTAAGACCTATATTATTCTTAATATATATCAACGATTTGGATGATGAAATAACAAGCAAGGTGTTGACATTTGCAGATGATACACAAGTGTTTAAAATGATTAAATGTGATGGAGATAGACAACATTTACAAGATGATCTTGACTTGGTCTGAAAAGTGGCAAATGGTGTGTAGGTGTGTAGGTGTGTATGTGCGTATGTGTTTATGTATGTGTATATGTGTGTATGTGTGTCTGTGTGTTTGTGTGTATATGTGTATGTGCGTATGTGTTTATATATGTATGTATATATGTATGTATGTAAAGATGTATGCTTGTATGTATGTACGTACGTATGTATGTATGTATGTATTTATGTATGTATTTATGTATGTGTACATGTGTATGTTTGTATGTGTGTAAGTGTGTACATGTGTACGTGTGTACATGTGTACGTGTGTACGCATGTATGTATGTAAATATGTATGTATGTATGTATCTATGTATCTACGTATATATGTATCTATGCGTCTATGTATCCATATATCCATGTATCTACGTATCTGTGTAACTATGTATGTATATGTGTACGCGTGTACGCGTGTACGCGTGTACGCAGGTATGTATGCACAAATGTATATGTTTTGTAAGTGTGTTCTGCATAATATTTAACAAATTATGTGTAATTCAATAAACCGATACACTAAATTGATTAGGTAATCACTGACATTGCCATGCATTGTCAACAGTTTTATTAGAGCAATCTGTGACATTCCAAATTCATCTTAACCGCAAGTCAACCTTCGCGGTCACATTTCCCGGACAGCCCCTCTTTCCCAGCGATCTCGGGGTTCCTCGGACAGAATGCCCGATCCTTCACAAACGATCCCTCCCTCCGTGTCCCTCCCACCCAGTCTCTCCATACCCTTTCTCTTCCATCTTGTCCCTCCCACCCGATCTCTCCCACCCGATCTCTCCACATGCGATCTCTCCCCTCCCGATCTCTCCTCACCCGATCTCTCCCCACCCGGTCTCTTCCCTCCCGATCTCTCCCCACCGGATCTCTCCGCGCCCGGTCTCTTCCACCCGATGTCTCCCCCATCCGATCACTCCCCACCGGATATTACCCCGCGTGCTCTCTCCCACACGATCTCTCCCCACCCAATCTCTTCCACATGATCTCTCCCACCTGATCTCTCCCCACCCGATCTCTCCCACCCGATCTCTCCCTCCCGATCCTTCCCACCCAATCCCTCCCCACCCGATCTCTCCCACCAGATCCCTCCCACCTGATCCTTCCTCACCCAATCTCTCCCTCCCGATCCCACTCCACCCGATCCCTCACATCCGATCCCTCCCCACCCGATCCCTCACATCCGATCCCTCCCCACCCGATCTCTCCCACCTGATCCCTCCCACCCGATCCCTCTCAACTGATCTCTCCCACAGAATCTCTCCCATCCGATCTCTCCCATCTTTTCTCTCCCATCTTGTCGCTCCCACCCGATCTCTCCCACCACCACCACCACATCCAATATCTCCCCACCTGATCTCTCCCCACCCGATCTCTCCCCACCCTATCTCTCTCCACCAGACCCTTCCCCACCGGATATTTCCCCGCCTGGTTTCTCCCACACAATCTCTCCAAACCCGATCTCTCCCACAATATCTCTACCACCCGATATCTCCCCACCCAATCCCTCCCACCCGATCCCTCCCACCTGATCCTTCCTCACCCGATCTCTCCCACCCGATCCCTCCCCTCCCGATCCCTCACATCCGATCCCTCCCTCCCCGATCTCTCCAATCCGATCTCTCCCATCCGATCTATCCCACCCGATTCCTCTCATCCGATCTCTCCCAGCTGATTTCTCCCACCCGATCCGTCTTACCCGATCCCTCACCACGCTATCCATCCTAATGTCATGTAACCTGTTTTATTCCCAATCTGAATAAAACAATCATGTATAAATAGTTTCCTGATGTTCAACTGTTTAAAAAAAACTAATGTTTACCCCATCCTTCAAACTATTCTAGCCCCCCTTTGGTCGCGCTTTTCTGCACATTTTTTTGCACTGTTTGTTGTGACACCTAGCAGTCGATGTGACGTCACCGCAGGTAGCACCTACAGAATTTAGCATGGCGTGCATTTGTGCGGGTTGGTGTTTCACGCCGTGCCTACAATTACAATCAAGGAATTTAATATAATGTTTTACCGCCGTAAATATGATAATCTTACCTACTAATGTGTCGCTGGACGCATACAGGAATTTTGTTTACTTGTTGAGTTATTGTCGTTTGAACATTGCGAATACTCTAACTTGCAATGTGATTTAATATTTGTTTATATCACAGTATAGATAATAATCGTACCTACAAATGTGCCACGGGATGTACCCATGATTTTTTTAGTTTATAACTAAAAAAGTTAAAACGTTTCCTGTGTACATCCAGCGACAAACTTGTAGATAAGATTTTTATGTTTACGGATATACTAAATAAATTAAATATTAGATTCAAAGACTGCAATTTTATATACAGTCTTAAACAACAAGCCGCACCTCCGCTCGCCGTACTAAAGGATAAGGCGCGCTCAGCGACACTAACTGTGGTGACGTCAGTACAACTCCTACAGTTCATTCGACTCGCAATCCACAACCCTAGCGTATTGTACACGAAGTTCTGATGAAGATACTCCCAGTCGCTATGTGTAGCCACCAGTCATTCCGTCATTCAGCTTTCTTTCAATACAAAAAAACCGCTCGCTAACAACCACAACAAACGAACTGGGTACACAATTACTCGACTGCGCTTCCACACAATGTAAGCCAACGACTGAGTATTGTATAAGACGCGTCACGCAATGGAGGTTCTGAGTTTGTGCCCACCAATTATTTTTATGAATAATATGTTGAAAGCTAAAAATGGTTCCCTTTTGTTGATTTCATACAACATTTTCTAATATCTATCACTTATAATCTATTTCATATTCATCTTAGGCGAAATGATTTTAGCAATCGGCATGCAGTAACAGGAATTGTAGTTCTGCGGTTGCATCTGTTTCTGCGCGTATTCATGGTGTGATTGTGTGTACGCGTAGTTGGTGTTTGCGTCCATTCGTGCTTGCGTGTTTGTGTGTGAGCTTATGTGTACGCGCGTGTGTACGTTTGTGCGTACGTGCGTGTATGTGCATTAGTATGTAAGTATGAATGTATGTATATATGTATGTATGTATGTATGTATGATTTGATGTACCCAGGATTTGTTATTAGTTTTAAGTTATTGCCGTTTGAACATCGCGAATGCTTAATCCTGCCACATATATGCGGCAGCGGATGTAATTGCATGTTGTAATAATATTCAATGTCAAGGTTCAGCATTCACGATGTTCTAACTGCAATAACTCAAAAAGTTAACCCGATTTCTATG
>CM034534.1:20422525-20492525 GCA_020002185.1 Paraescarpia echinospica | reverse complement strand
CATTGTGCCACGGAAAGCTTCGACAAATTTTATGTTGTGGAATGCGGCAGTGATGCCGAGGTGGTCCATGTCGAAACTCATCATTGTTGCTACTGCGTTCAGAGACTTTTTCTGAGATATCGAGTACATGCCCTTCTTGTCGTACGTGGTGACGAGTTGGTTGCGGTGGGTGAAGCCAGTAGTGTTGATGACGCCGAAGCAGGCGACGCTACTCGGCAGACCGAGTGAACGTCGCAGGTCGCCCAAGCTGAGAAGGAAGGCATTCGCTACGCAGTAGTTGCCTAGAGTCGCATTACCGACCAAACCCGTGAGTGACGAGTACGTGACGAAGTGCTGCAATGTCATACTCTTGCGCAACGACAGTTGGTGTAGAACGAGGGCTCCGTACGCCTTGGGCACCATCACCTGCATCCAGTCTTCGTGAGTCATCTCCTTCATCCAGCCATCGCGGTACACTTCTGCGCTGTGGAAGATGCCTTCGATCGGTTGAGGCTTGCGTTGAAGATTACCAATCACCACCTCCATTCTCTTGTAGTTCGACACTTCTGCCTTGAACAAGTAGATGTGACAACCGGCTTCTTTGAGGGTAGCGATATCGTTTTTCAGTTCTTCTGTGGCTTCACTACGTCCGATGATAGCCACATGTTTTACCCCTTTTGAGTAGAGCCATTTGACGGTCGCCATGCCGAATCCTTTCATGCCGCCGGTAACGATGTACATCGCATTGCCATTTGGGTGAAATCGATTGCCGTCGAAGGATAGCGACGCCGTCATTTGCTTTTTACGACAGTCACTACCTTTTCTTTCTCAACAGCGCTGATGGCTTTTCCGGTGATTGTGTGTGTCGCTGTATGGCAACGACATCTAAATGTGGCAGCGCTTTCTGGTCGGAGTCTTCCAATATGGCGAACATTCGCGTGGACAATACCGGAAATTCGTCTTTCTGCCAGATGGCTCTCGTGCTGAGCAGGACTAGGCGCTTGTTGAGAAGAAGGGTTCCTCGGCTGGGTAAGGCCTCCTTGCCTTCTGGCATGTAGATGACAACAGTTCCGAACTTGCGCACAGAATTCAGCAGTCCCTCTGCTTCTTCGTCCATTAAGCTGTCTGCTTCGAGAGCAACAAGAGCGTCGTAGACGTCCGCTTGTGTGTTCACAGTTTTTTCTTTGATAGATTGTTTTGTGAACAATGTCACGGTGTATCCCTGGTGATGCAGGACTTCTGCCAACGTGGAACCGTTTTCACCTGACGTCTTCTCAGAATAGATCGCTATTTTCGATTCGGGTCGTAATATGTCACCACCGTTGCATAGATAGATCCCTGGCAGGAAACTGTCGAGTTGGCACAAAACATCAGTAGATTCGCCTACGTTGGGAAGCACAAGGACAACCTCTCGTGACGACAGGTGCATCTTTTGTTTCAGAACACCTTCACACAGAGTGACCACTTTGTCATGCGGTTTCACGAACTGCACCTCTGGGTGGATCGCATCTACGACCCCGCACAACAAGGCCTTTCTACGACCATCTGCGGTGACAACGCGGAAGGCTTCAACGTTGACGTCTATTTCATGACGATGAAACCCGCTCCTGGCTTCTTCGTGTAATTCAATCTTTCGCCATCTAGGGTCAGTTGCCATGGCACAGACGTCGACTTCATATCGGTGGTAAGCGACTTGGTGAGACGACGCACCAGAATCTTCGGTTTTCCTTTGGCTGTTTGTCTTATGGCGAATTCGTTCTCAGGCAGCAATGGTGGAATGACAAGTTTCGCTAAGATGGCGGCGTCTCCTGCGAGATCCGTGTCTTGCGAGAGATCGACGCTAGAACTCATGAACTGCTGTCAGCGCTAATGAATTGACGGTGTTCAGACATGGCCGCGGGGTATCCCTAATTTGAACATAGGCCGCTCCACGTGTCATCATCCACATCTTTGGGGGAAAATATCGTTGAGTTTCACAAGAAGTGATGCTGCGGTAATACAGCTGTCATCCAGGGCAGTTGTGAACTGGTCCGCGTCCATCTGACTGCAGTCCTCTTCTGGCGAATAAAGGTAGAAAACAACAGCGTCATATGGCGTCAGTTCATGGCATTTCCTAGGTAGTTCGTCAAGTTGTTGGGTCGACAGCCATCTCACTTCAGAGGCACCCTCTCTCTTCATTGCTTCTGCCAGTTGGTTCGCATCATCGCCCTTGTTGCACACAACAACCACTTTGTCTACCTGACTTCCCGTGTCACGGGGATGTTCGTCGATGTTGAACGGTTCCCAAGATAACGACCACGTGTGCAGAGCATCGATGTTTTTGGCGTTTGGCATTGGTTCAAAGCGAATTTCCGTCATCACACAGAATACGATGCTGGTGTTAGCGTCTGCCGCCCGCACGTCGCCGTATCTGATTCCGTCTCTCACATGCGACTTGACGTGCATCACTATCGTCTCTGCCGGCTCGCCATACAACTCCACCTGGCAAAAATAAACAATACTTGTCAAAACGTCTTTTAATTGTTTTGCTTAATTGTTAATTTGTTAGTACATCTGATTAATTGAGGACGTTAGCATGGTTTTATTTGGAACGTACTTGCCATAAGTTCGATCTGGGCAATATGTTTTCCATCTACCATTTATACGAGAAATAATATTTGCGTAAACACATACACCGCAAAATGGCATTGATTAAAACGCTGAGAAAATAAATATAAATAAACATACTGTGTCGGTATTTTCTCTTGTAATTTTAAGAAAACACGATATTCTTATCAACTATATATACATGTTACAAAAAAGCAAGCAATTAATGTCACGGATCGTTACTATAAATAGAACAACTATTTAAATAAAAGGTCACACATGTATCATGTTAATCGAAATAAAGGACGAACTTCTCTTCACCTCCTCTATTAAGTAAATTTGCAAGTAGACGGCTCACCTTGTCACAGCTGTATGGAACCTCCATCGCGTAATGGAACGGTTCGTTGCTTCTCTTTGCCAGCATCTCTCCCCCTACAATAGCCATCATAAGGTAGCCGTGCAGTAGGCCGTCGAAGAACGCCGGATGAAAGGCGTAGTCGCTGAAGTCATGCAGGATTTCTTTTGGCGCGTTTGCGTACACCAGTGACTCTGTGGCGTCGTCGTTGACGAGGAGTGTTTTCCCGCTTCGGAAAGCTGGGCCTAGGAGAATGCCGTTATCACTCAACAGTTTGTACTCGATGTCCGACTCGTTCACGCATCGACGTCGCAGTTTCTCGACCGGAAGTCGTTTGAGGGTGTTGTCGCGAGAGATCGCCGTCGGCTGGTCGTCGTCGTCGACATCGTTCCCTCTCAGGTCGATCTGTCCGCGGGCGTGCAGTACCCACTCGGCAGCCGACGACTTGCTCCACACTCCGACCGACCACAGTTTGTTGTCACTTCTGGGCTCGCTCGAGGCTGTCGTCAGAAGTTCCACCTCGCCGTATGCCGGGAAGAAGAGGAACTTCGTGAACCGCAAGTTGCGCACGCCAACTACCGTGTCTCCATCTTGGAATTCGCTAGCGATTTCTAGCATCATGTTCATGTAGCCGACAGCGGGCAGCACGATCATGCCTTGGATCACGCGATCACCAATCCAAGGGGACCTGGATACTGATGCAAGCGGCTGATGCCACGTTAACTTGCGAGAAGCGTTTTCTTCGGCTAATGCAGGAGATACGCTCTTCCGTCCCAGAAGCGGGTGGGTCGGGAATAGGTTTACCTCCCTAGAAAATGAAGAATACTGTCCGCACTCTCGCAGCTGCCACTGATATGTGGGCAGCGATACCACGTGGTACTGCTCATTGAACACTACCGGCAGACTGTTGTGGTCGTGTTCACAGAACAGTTGCAGTAGCGTCGACATTATGTGAAACCGGCCTTCAAATGAGCTGGTTGGGTCATCTTTTCGTCTCAACGTCGGTAGCACGGAGAACTTCTTGGGCTTGTCTTTGGACGACGCAATGACGTCACGAATGACGGATATCAACGCCGGATGTGCGCCGATCAATTAAGTGCATAGTCGATAAATTTGTACCCTTCAAAAAACAAGGAAAACGGTCCAAAAAGAAACACTTATCGAAAGAAGCCATTAGAAAAATTAAGTACAAACAAATGATGTGGAAGTCATATAGATGTACTGGAAATGATGAAGACTACAACAGTTATAAAGAAGCACTTAACCAAGCTACAGCTGAAATTAGAAATTCAAAGAGAAGCTATGAACAACAATTAGCTAGTAATATAAAACATGACAGCAAGAGTTTTTATGCGTATGTTCGAAGAAAACAGAAAGTTCAAGATAAAGTCGGTCCTCTAGAAGATAGTGCTGCAAATATAATATCAGAGGGATTCTTAATAGCAGAAGACCTGAATGAGTACTTTAGTTCAGTGTTTACCAGGGAAGATATTAGTTCACTGCCAGTACCAGAGGCTAAGTTCAAGGGGGCAGATTCAGACTATTTAGGACAATTAATTGTAACCCCGGAAATGGTAGGTAAGAAAATAAGGGCTATGAAGGATAATAAATCACCTGGAGTGGAAGGTATTCCACCCAAACTACTACTGGAAATTGTAGAACAAATTAGCATACCGCTTGCAACAGTTTTCAATTTGTCATTAGAAGA
The DNA here is from genome assembly GCA_020002185.1 of Paraescarpia echinospica. Lineage (NCBI taxonomy): Eukaryota > Metazoa > Annelida > Polychaeta > Sabellida > Siboglinidae > Paraescarpia > Paraescarpia echinospica. The sequence continues at coordinate 20,487,897 of CM034534.1, read as the reverse complement.
GGGAGTGGTTCCTTTAGAATGGAAAGAAGCAAACATTATACCGTTATTCAAAAAAGGTTCGAGAAACAAGTCAGAGAACTATAGACCAGTGAGTTTAACATCAGTGATTTGTAAATTGTTAGAAAGACTAATTAAAGATCACATGGTGGATTTTCTTGTTAAACAAAACTTGATAAACCCATCTCAACATGGTTTTTTTAAAGCGAGGTCATGCTTAACAAATATGTTATGTTTTTTGGAAGACATCACTAAGTGGGTAGATGAGGGATCACCAGTAGATATCGTCTACTTAGATTTTCAAAAAGCTTTCGACAAAGTACCACATCAAAGATTACTGCTTAAACTAAAGGCCCATGGCATAGGAAATGGTATAATAAACTGGATAGAACAATGGCTGATTGACAGAAGACAACGTGTAGTAGTTGATGGGGAGGCTTCAAACTGGAAATCGGTATTGAGTGGGGTACCACAGGGATCAGTATTAGGACCTATATTATTCTTAATATATATCAACGATTTGGATGATGAAATAACAAGCAAGGTGTTGAAATTTGCAGATGATACAAAAGTGTTTAGAAGGATTAAAAGTGATGGAGATAGACAGCATTTACAAGATGATCTTGACAGGTTGATCAAATGGTCTGAAAAGTGGCAAATGCTGTTCAATTTTGGGAAATGTAAATGCCTCCACACAGGACATGGGAACGAAGAAGTAGAATATACAATGGGGGTACTGTACTAAGTACTACTGTAAAAGAAAAGGACTTAGGGTTAACCATTAGTGCTGATATGAAGGTTTCAGAGCAGTGCGGAATTGCAGCTTCAAAGGGAAATCAAATCCTTGGATTAATTAGGCGAAACATAACGTATAAGGAAAAAGAGCTAATAATACCGCTGTACAAAACAATAGTTAGGCCTCATTTAGAATATTGTATTCAAGCGTGGAGGCCATATCGCAGGAAGGACATAGATATGCTAGAAAGAGTGCAGAGGAGAGCAACTAAAATGATACCAAAACTGAGGGATCTTAGTTACGAAATACGCCTAAAAAATTGCGGTTTAACAACACTAGAGACCAGGAGACTGAGAGGAGATCAGATAGAAGTGTTTAAAATATTGAAGGGTTATGAAAATATTGATAGAAATATTTTTTTCTCAGTTAAGAAAGATAGAAGGACTAGAGGACATGAACTTACATTGGCAAAGGAGCAGAGTAGATTGGATATAAGAAAGTTTTCATTTTCACAAAGGACTGTAAATGAATGGAACAGATTACCTGCTGATTGTGTGGGTGCTAGTAGCGTGAATATGTTTAAAAATAAAATCGACACATACCTCAGACGGGCGGGATACACATAGATAAAAGGGTCGGACTCTCGATAAGCCAAAGGGCTTCCTTGTCCACCTGCCACCTAGAGTTAATTCTCTGGGTGGCAATCTTGTTAAATCTTGTTAAATCTTTTCGTCTCAACGTCGGTAGCACGGAGAACTTCTTGGGCTTGTCTTTGGACGACGCAATGACGTCACGAATGACGGATATCAACGCCAGATGTGCGCCGATCTCGAGGAAGTGTGAGTATCCGTCCGCCAGGAGTCTCTCGACGGCCTCCTTGAAGTGAACCATGTAGCGGATGTTAATAATACAAAATCAGTATGATAGGGGGATGTGTAACATCGTGCTTTCATTAAACGTTAGTCCTTTTGGTGAATTATTTTTATGTGAAGTAGTCGGCAGAGGACAGCTATGCTTTTCTTGAAACTTACTACCACTTTTACAACTTCCAGACGTTGTCATTCCGCTCGATAATCGATTTTACAATATTATAGTCCATTTGACACTTATATATGTTCAATAGCCTAGAAATGTTTTTTGCTGATTTGTACTCATATGGGGTCCTAGAACAAATTCAGCTTGGTTGCCCAAACGGCAACTTTGGGACAACTCTGGTAATTTGCATAAATCCAAGATGGCCACTGGGCGATATCTTGAAAATTTAACTTTTGAACTACTTTTCTTTTAAGGAGTGTTGGGGTGCGTAGAATATATTTATGATGTTATTTTTCAAATCAAGGTCAAGATCAGACGCTGAAGGTCAGGTGAAGGCCAAATGTTTGATTTCTCCTGGACAATGAATGGAAACTTCTACTAATTTATATTTTAGTTCATCCATGCACATAAATGGACAATCTTACAATATATGACACATTTGTTCGTGAGAAAAACAGTAATCATATTTGAAACACGTAGTCACATCTGCACGTAGTGTATAGTGAAAATATCGTTATGAACATTGTTATTGCTATTTCTTTATGAGGGAAATACTTGCATTAAGTTGTCAGCCAAAAATCATTGTAAGGATGATACAAGGATTGATATCCATAACTATGGATAAAAGATTGTCTTACACAATGCTATGCTATAAGCGTAAGGTTTACGCTATCTTAGTAACTGCAGATATCGCCCAATAATCTTTACCATTTACCTACCCCCACACATCATCCAGGTAATCAGGATCAGCAAGACCATCCTCAACATCTCCATGGCCTTCATCCTCCTCATCTACATCCTCTACACTCACATCCTCAAAATCCTCCGCCTCAGTATCCTCCATCTCGATACCCTCCTCGTCTCCAGCTTGAGCATCTTCTGTCTTAGTGTACGGATTACAGCAGCCCTCTCCGCCAGAGCAGTTGCAGTATGACGTGCACGAAAGATTTTTTTTGTGACAGCAACAAACCTCCGTGCTGCACTTCTTGCCCTGTGCCCTAGCCTCACAATGAATCACATTACACAGGTGTGGTGGACCTGATGAAAGGTTCATCGTTGGAAATGTACTTGGCCGCAGCATATCGGGGGCTGACAGGTATCTTCAATGGGAAGTCCTGGGTGAAAGCCATGCTATCCTTTCGGGGCGTATCAGCAGCGCTTTTGAAGAGGTTTCTATCAACAAGGCTGAATACATTTGAGCAGATAGAGCAGTATATGGACACTACTCGCCTCCATCCAACTGGCCGGCATTGGATGGACATCTTCCTTCTCCCCACACTCCTCGACCATCAGTTTGAGCGAGTAGAGAGAGAGGGTGACATTTACTTCAAGCAGCTGGCCATGGAGTGCATGCTGAAGTACTTCTTCCTCGCTGGACACGTGCAGTCCGCCCGCTATCTCACTCAGTACCTGCTGGAGAAATTGGACGACCATGAGTGTGTCGCATCGTTTAGTTACCTGCTTGACAGAAGCCGATGAAGGTGCTAGGCATAAGAAGTAGGTTGACGCCTCCTGCCAGCGCCATACTGCATTCGCCTCGGCGGATTGCCTCGCATGCCAAATGGGTCGTGTAGAGCGACGACGAACGAGCCGAGTCGACGACTAAACTGGGCCCGTTCAGGTCGTACTCGTACGAAATTCTGGTCGTCATCATACAACTGTTTGTTCCTATAACAATAGCAGTAAGTATAACTAATACTGCATGTAGGTAGGTATATTTTCAGTGAAAACTTCATTGACATAACGTATTTAGACTGAACATGTATGGCACAGACGTTACTTGTTGTTTAAGAATAAACTGTTTAATTGCGTTGAATTGACATTTAGAAAAAGAAGAATTTATTCTACAATTCTCACAATAGTACTGAAGTAATAAGGGGTTATCATAGTGGCCATAATTATTCTCATAACAAATAAACCGATAGCTCTATGGTGTTAGGAAAAATGCATTATATGTTGGAATTAACACAATACCACTCTCACATCTCATAGCCAAAAGAAACATCATTCAGGCCTAATGAGTGCTAACACATATTACATCAAGTTTGAGATTTGTGTTTGGTAAAAATCTGCTAGATCCTGTAAATAATCTCTTCATGCTAACCATATGAGAAGGTGAGATGTGCAGTTGACATTGCTTACCGGAATTCGTGTACTGTGAAATATGCCTCACTGGTATCAAAAGTAGTGCTTGATATTCACTGGCTGTTACACCCATGAACACACCTATAATGACACGAGTGTAGACATAAGCGTTCGGAGAATATGTCTGTATATTTTAATGCTGAACAGAGAAAAGGAATAGGACGTTTAGGCGCTACGTATTTTTATACTTTTTTAGCCATCATAACAGTGTAATACTGTTTTTTTTAAACACCTCAAACCATTCATGATAAGCCTACTTTTATTGTTACTGGACAACTGGTAGAATATCACTTCAAATAGGAAATACAATGTCTTCGCGATCGCCATTTTGTGACAGGAGATGACATCCAACGTTGTAATATAATCGAACCTGTGTTTGATCCCTTCATTGACTTGGGCGGCAATCCTGCATCTTCTAACGCTTCCTGCGTCACTTCCAACAGGAGACGAACTTGTGGGTCTAAATGTTCCGCCTCGTCTGAAATACACAATACATTCATTTGCTATACACTGTCATATAATCCGTCAATAACTTACAACGAACTTTTCGAATTCACAACAACAAAGTACAATATGATTAGCAACTACATATCGATATGGTGCCACTCTCGTTGTAGTCTTTATCATTAGACGTGCTACTTTTTTATCATTTCTTATCAAAGCACGATTACGTTACGTCTAACCACAACTGTCAAAATGTACAAGTACAAGATATTATTTGGCTTTTATTAGTTTTACTCTTCAGAACAAATTGCCATGATTATATGAGTGCTTTCATCATTGTATTAAAACCCTTATCAAGATTGTTCTGTGCTTAAACTATCTACACATAAACTGTGAAACTAACAGTTACTGTGAACATTACGAAAGTGTCAATTCAGAACAGCGCGGACTAGGTATTCACCTCGAGGCATTTTGAAGAACTGCCTGTCGAACTTGAGCACGTCCTGCTTGAGGAAGCCGCCGCGCTCGCAGTACAACTTTCCGTTCTTCTTCACATCCGGTTGGTAAAAGGCGGCGACGTCGAAGCGGTCCTGCGGCAGCGGACTGCTGCAATCACGACCCTCAGACAGCGCCTGTTGGGGTCAGACCACAATAAATGTTACATTCGAGGCCATCACACAGCATGTGTTGGGGTCAGACCACAATATATTTTACAGTAGCTGCCCTCCGACTGCGCCTAGTGGGGTCAGACCACAATATAGATTACAAGCTCAGCTCCCCCCCCCCAGCAGCGCCTATAGCATTCAGACAACTATTTAAAATGCATGGTAATAAATATTTGTTGGCAACGGCTTCGCAAATATAATATACCATATTCGCGACACGTGCGCACCGGAAGAAGGATGGGGGTGCTGTTGAAATTTGTTCGCCGTTGCGCCGCCGTAACTTCACCTTCTCCAACGCTTCTCTCCGCTGTCTCGGCTAAACTGATGACATCCGAAGACGGGGAGGGGGCGGCTGCTCATGAAATTTTGCCGCCGCGCCGCAGAAAACCATATAGCTGCCCTCAAATTGAACCCCTCGTTTAATGCCAAAATACACCTTAATCCTCTAATAAAACTTCGATTTGCACCCGCCATTGACGAACCATATATCTACCCCCCAGCGAAAGTTTAGTGGATTAGTAGTTTTGCGCTGAACTCTGACGCTGAAGTTCACTGCTTTCATATAAAAGCACGCCAGCTTGCGGGAAATCCTAGTTTTAGATGCCGTACGTCATAACATTATTGTATATCCCTAACGACTGCGAATGTTGTTTTGTTGCAGTTTGAATAATTGGTAATGTGGACATTATTACATGTGCAGCTATCTTTGTTTTAGGATCCACCATCCGATCATATTGTGAAAAACAACCAGCACTACACAGAGTGAACGGCAACAGAGTTTTGAAATTGTATTTTCTATAAATGTGTTTATTTTCCCTAGTTATGTTCGTGGAGACTACGACATACATTGTAGCGTTTTTATATTCTAAATTTCGCGCAACGGCGTCGCCGTTTAATCTGACAATTATTGTAACACACACACACACACACACACACACACACACACACACACACACACACACACACACACACACACACACACACACACACACACACACACACACTCACGCACACGCACAAGCACAATCACAAGCACACGCACACGCACACGCACAAACACACGCACCCGCACACATACACGCACTCGCACACACGCACACGCACGCACACGCATACACACACACACACACACACACACACACACACACATTGTTGCTCTCCTATTTCACCCTGCCGTCCTTTGTTTCCTTTTCCTTCGTTTCCCTTCACTGTTCCCACACCGCCTCACTCCATCCATCTCTTATCCCAATATCTCTTCTCTCGTTCTATGCTCCTCTCCCAATCCTCCGAAATGTATCTTTATGTAATCTTTCAAACTTAGCTGTCCAGCTTCCGGGTTAAGTGTTTGTCTCCTATCACTGTTTTGAAAATATTATAATCACATGTAACGTAACAACTGGAACAATATCACATGGCAGCGATTATACATAAACAAGTTGCTCTTACCTTCCAAAACTCCTCGACGTTGTCGATTCCCCCGGCAAAACGACATCCAATGCCAACGATGGCAATTTTCGGTTTGGACGGCATGGCCGGGGTGCTGGAAAAGGAAATGTGTCAAATGTTTTTATAATTAGCATTATGTATTTTAATTTAATGTTATAATAGTATTATTTATTGTTCATGTTATATTAAATCAGTTAAAGACAATAGATCATCAAAATGTATAACGTTCAGATCGGTTTTGGCCATAGTCCACAATCTATAAGTATATGGACTATATATATGTTGTAAGTTGATTTCCGAAACATTAAAGTTATCAATTATATCTCGTTAAATCACCAATGTCGTAAGTAGCAACATCTATCCTTAACCGTTTTCGTGATTTTATAGAGGTGCTGCTGCATGCAACATTAAGATACTTAAACGTTGACAGTTTTTTTACTGAAATATTTATATATATGAAAAGTGTTCAAAAATACTAAATATCATCATTTAGCTACAGTTGCAAAGTTCGACATCTTTCATCATACAAATTATATGCACGCGATCCGTCAATAATATAACATTTTAACATTCTGAGTTGACATTTTGGAGCTGTGGAAATGTAATCTGTGGAAATTGTCAGCAAGGTTGTGTTCAGCACCAAACTAATCGATCACTTTATGCCATTGATTGGCCCAGCGAGAAAACTGTATCTGACATATCTACACGCCAAATCGCGGTGCACCAACGCCTAAACTCAATCAATACACGCTATCCCAGTTTCAAAGTTCAAAGGTGAAATCGAGAAAAAGTCAGCCTAGTTCGCTGTGAGTGGTGGAAATGATCGCAAATAACACTGGATATATGGAGATAGCGTATTTTAATATATATATACACGTATCGGATGCTTACTGAAAAATACGTTTAAAATGAGCGTAGCAGACATATGCGCCACAGCGATGTAACGGCGGTTTATTTTATACTATAAGCGATTTGACCTGTTGTGCCAACTGTGTGACTCGACCTATATGCCCATATAAGTAAAATTGTGATTCCGTGTAATCGGTAATCCAATTGAGAGTGCACTCTAATTTGAACATTTCGCAGGCTCAACATTCAAATAGCGAACAATACTTCCGGCTTATTCGACGCAATTTAGTATTTCTTCAACATATTTATTCTAGTATTAAAGGAAATAATATGTATGTTACTCGATTTATTAGTATTTATTTATATTATTCTTAATACTACGATACATGTGTTGAATATATACTGCCCGCAAATGTTAATTTAATAAGCCCGTAGCATGTTTACAATTTTGTTTTTCAATCGCGGAAAACAACAAAATCCTGTGCGTAGGCGTGGCTATCATTTACTTTTTGACCCAGGCCCATATGCAAGAGGTGCAATGTGAGCGCGGACCCGACCCCCCCCCCCGCTGAGGTAAAAGTGTCTTTTAATTATTGGCAGAAAATATCGCTGTAACGCAGACACATGTTTACTTTGTTTTAAATATGTTTTTTATGAGGCGATTGGTGTAATTGGTTGATAATGTAGCCTGTGTGTATGTATCATAGATGCAATGTATACGACGGCTAGCGGCTCAACGAGGATGTTTCCGTGGTTAGGTCAAACATAATAATTATAATCCTTTGTTTACATTGACATGACAAATTACTTCTAGAAAACTCATATGTAAGTAGTATTATATGTCTCTTACGTCGGACGCTGGCGCGGCGCGGTGGAAGTGGAAGAAAGTAGCTCCGATTCCCATTTTAAAACATAGGAAAGTAGTTCAGGTTCCACCAAGGACGGCTCCGCGCCGCGCCTAAATGATATATTTCGGAGAAAGACCTTAAAGCAAGACCTCAAATTCAATTTACCATGTTAAAGATAGGGCTTAAATCTTTATGTTAAAAGATAGGTAAATTTCACCATGTTAAAAGATAGCATCTTTGGGCTACTTTTAACATTATGAGACAATAACAATATATGCCGAAAAGCATAACACCATGTTAAAAGATAGGGCTTAAATTCTATGTTAAAGGATAGGCTCTTTGGGCTAATATATATGAGACAATAACAAAATATGTTGAAAAGCATTTGAACCTATCACACGTGATACCACATGTCCCGTAGGCGTAGGCTTAGCTTAAGGACTGAGCCCTTGTTTGATTGTTGATGACGTATCTAAAATGTGGTGTTATAATTAGGCATAATTTATAATAAAAACATTATAAATTCAACGTATGCCTGTATATCCGAAGTATAGTATACTAAATGTAGACTACATATAGATCGATGTGATACCAGAATCTAAAGCATAGTTTCTTTTCGAAAAGAGCGACCATCTTGGAATTAGACCCTTGGTATTATTTCCGTACGTTAGTGCTTAAATTCGTATGTTTTATGTGGTGAACTATAAAAATACGCCATAGATGTTATGAAATAGGTCAATCGTGTCATGGAATAGGTCACTACATATACTGAAAGACCCATATATATTTCTAAAAACTATTCATAACTTATAATAGTTATAAAATTTGAACTTCTCTGCTAATTCGGTCAAACTGACGGGCTATCAGCGTGGGTACGCGTAGTAAAATAGTCGAACCGAACCGTTTGAATTGAGTCGAATACCTTCTGACAGTTGGTAGCCGGTGTACTTTTGTCTAACTGTTGCCGGTCCCGATAACGCCAGCACCTCATGCCGCCATTAGGCCTACGGCGCCAGCAGCCCCGACACCGAAGCGTCAGAAGATCCTGCCCCAGTATATGTGACGTATGTGCCAATCTACCTTCACCAGACGCTTGCATACTTTTTCATGTTGTGCCACCAAGTTGGTCCGGCAAGCGGCCAAACAAGCAGAGTATAACGAAATACTTGTGTATATATAGTTTCTGTACATTACCTTCGCCAGACGCTTGCATACTAAAGATACCTAGTAATGTGTATATTTATCTTTTATAGTTAGTGACCGTGGCGAAAGATCACGTGAGCGTAGCGAATAAACACGGACTGCAGAGTATAAATTACACACACAGATCGCGGATTAGAAATTACAAGCACGAACTGTAGAGTAAAATCATATTTCGGCATACCTACGTGATGGTTATGGATATTACCTAAAATCGTTACCCTTCAAAATTGAACGTGTCTGCGTTTTATAGCCGTACAGTATGTTACATACAAGTATAGCCTACAATATCAGTTAGAAATATATTACATTTTCTTTAACGCCTATATTTGTAGCTAACTTCATAAACGTAAATTATACGACTATATTCTGATGAGAGCAATAACTGTCAGTTGATTTCACAGTGAAAATGTAATACTTGTAGCGTAATTTTCATATAGGATTAAATATAATTCCTAATTCCTAATTATGGTGAATAGTGTATAGACATAGATAGGATGTACCAGTATTACATGTATGTATATTTTTATAGTACATAATCTAAAATTCATAACCAACCGAAAAAGGACACCAATTATTATAGGTTATGTACTATAAAAAGATACATAAATATGATTTTACACTACAGTGTCCGATTAAGGATGATATATTTATTTGCTTCATGACGGATTATTGCATTTAGGATGACGGAATATGAAATCACCATCAAGTGGTACCTTTGCAACCTGTAGTGCATTTGAAGTAAATTCTGTCAACATTGTAACTGGTAGCCATTTGTTATTGTGTTATCGTTGTTACTGTTACTCGTATATCAATTAGTTATTTTCATGACAGTTATAAGATGCTTGGCGACTTTCTGCCAGACACTTGACTTAAGGTCTATACTTATAAAAAACACACAGAGACTACTACCCGTACCTCGAATGCAAGTGCGGTGGTATTGCGTTGAGCACCTGTTCTGTTAGTGGCGGTGGCGATGGCTTCCAGTTTGCATAGATCGTCTGATAAACGGTAGCCGATGAACTTAGACATTGTTTGGAGTTCTCATAAATCGCATGTGCTCTCCGTCTCGCCAATATAACACTATTTTGGGTGACTGTTGACAGGAGACCCCTGTACGCATACGTTAAAGTGATCGACGGCAGCGCCATGGTTGGTCAGATTCTCCTGGTAGGGATACAGGTGATCATAATTATTCGGAAGAAAATGTGTGTCTATTCCATATCGCCAGTCCATTGCAGCTGGGTGAACTTAATTAGTTCTGTGCAGTTCAAGAAGAATTCTGCGAGTTAGTTATGATTGGTTGCAACTGATAGTATTATTATTATTATTATTATTATTATTAGTAGTAGTAGTAGTGTAGTAGTAGTAGTAATAGTAATAGTAGTAATAGTAGTAGTAGTAGTAGTAGTAGTAATGGTAGTAGTAGTAGTAGTAGTAGTAGTAGTAGTAGTAGAAATAATAAATTTATAATCTCTTTAGCTAGACTTCCCAGTTCACGCAACCGGGATAATGTCGGCCAGGCGAGACGAGTGGGCCCCCGGCGCGCTGCTGCCGTAACGACAAAATTAATGACGGTGAAAGAACTGTTGATTAATTATTCTTGTTAACCTTTACTTGGGAGATTCGTTCGTAGGTATATATTAAGCTCATTTGATCAGCAGTGTGTTTTGGCACCATGTCTTATGAGTTGGTTCGGTGAAAATGGGTAACTATTTTTGCAACAACCTATTATTTGTTATTTTTATAATAACTAATCGATTTAGGAATTGTGTGGAAGTGGAATAAAATAAAGTTATTTTTAGTTCATTTATAACTTGGGTGCTTTTGCACGCTAGGTTTCCTCTACTATTATGCACGTGTATAATAAGAATTGTCCAACATAGATGGGCAGTTATGATTTTATAATCACACACGTTCGATTACTTAAGGCCGATATATTTCTTTGCGTCATTACAGATTATTGCATTTAAGATGACGAAATTTAAAATCACTATCAAGTAGTACTTTTGCAACTTGTATTCGGCTGTAATCCGCAAAGGTGCAGTTTAATGAACTAAATATGTTGCTTGGCAAAAATACTCTTCACCTGACGGAATACCTTGGTAATTGACAGCTGTATTAATAATATTTACCAAATGTCAAAAATACACAGCATCGTAACATCGTAACACAATAACGCGGTCGAATATACTCGTTGTTTGTTCAAAATGAAGAAGGTCGGAGACAATGTGAAGTTCTCATCGATAGGCCCTAGTCGTTTTGATGTAAAATTGGTAAATGTATTCGTATTGCTATACATTTTGCATACATACGTACATACGTACGTGCGTACGTACGTACGTGCATACATACATAAGTACATATGTACATACACACATACACACATCACACATCACACATACACACATACACACATACACACATACACACATACACACATTCACACACACACACACACACACACACACACACACACACACACACACACACACACACACACACACACACACACACACACACACACACACACACACACACACACACACATATCTGAGACGCGAAAATATGCCAACAAATGCATTGTATTAATCGTACACACACGTACACGCGCAAACACGCACACACGCACACACGCACGCACACGCACTCACGCACTCACGCACTCACGCACTCACGCACACATACATACACATACGCACAAGCTCTATTATTAGTAGCTTATTCATTACAATACTGCGATCGGCAAGGCTGAATATACCATGGTAGCACTGTTATTAGTATTGTTATTTGCGGAGAATAACTATTCAGTGTAGCAATGACAATCTGTATTAACTTTGTTTCGCATATGGCTACAACACATTACTTGTATTCATAATAATTGAATGGTTAACATATTTTACGCTTTCTATTGTTTTAATAATCATTATATACGTTGTATGGTTTCAGACTGAGTTTACGAGTAATATATATTTTAGTGTTCATTAAATTAAATTCACGTTATTAATTGCAAATGTCTTGATATTGTACTTTTGTTACTGATCTTATCAAACCATAATTTTGACCATAACTTTGTAGATATGTTTATAAAAAATAGTTTGTTTTGTATTTCATGATTTCTTATCATTTTCCTCTTGTCATTTTGTTGTAAGTTTATACCATAATTCCTTCATCATGGTGTAATACAAAAACTTCATCTACCTTGAGTAAGGAATCAAGAAACCACTATCGGCACACATCCGAAGAAAAGGGTAAGCAAAGCAAATAAAAGGCTGGTGGGAGGCAATGCCACCGGATTTGAGGTAAAGACATGCGGTTAGAAAGAACTCATTGATGCCAATGTCAGCAGGAGTATATAGCACTCATATGAATAACGTTACCCTCTCCCCTTGTCAAACGAATTACTAGAAACACGGAAAGAGTGTGACGAGGCAGCACGGATGGCCACGTTGTCTGAATGGTGAGCAGTTCCATCCTCTTTGTACTTAATACAACATTAATTAGTATCATTTGTGAATTATCGTGGACAGTGTATAACTCATCAAAATAGTTATTACAGACATATCCATGACAATAGTTAGTACTGTTAGTAATCGGTTAACAGAACATTGTATTAAAAACAAAAGTGTTATTATTGATTTACAATAGCGCGATATCGGTATGTCTAAAGCAAAACACCGTTGGCAGATTTCTTATAAGAGCTGGTTAATAGGCCCGTAGAAGGTAGGTAGGGTTACAAGTGCGAATAATACACAAATGAAACACATTTTGACTATTGACAGTGATTACTGTGCCTTCTAGCCCTCTGGACATTATATGGCTATCATACTCAATGTTGTAACTGTTTCATCACGTACAATTCGATGCTAAATCGATACTATCTTAGAACACCACATTTTACTCACGTGCTCATGTTGCCTTTTTCCAGCCACAAAAAAAATCGTGTTAATACATATCTGACGACTTGGCGGCCGACTGTTGCTGAAGTTCAGACATCGTGCATCTGTGTTATTCTGTATAATTCGTGAGGTTTTATAGAACACAATTACACACATGGCATACGTGAAAAACGTGGCCATAACTCTTCCCAATTCAAAGAAACAGAATAAATCAACCTCGCAAGGCGTCAGCCGTTACTTCTTACATAAGAACATAGTTTGGTGGCGTGCACAGTTATTTATGCGTGACAAAGGAAGATTCCAGAATTTCAATGTATGACACAGCAACCAGGCATTGGACAAAACGCCCTATTTTTTAGCGATGCAATGCATAATGTGTCAAACTCATTTAAGTTAACGGTTATGGTAAAACCACACACATAACAAACCAAAGGAACATCATAAACAAAAACAAGCAGATCACCACATTGAACTAGAACTATTGAAACAGCGCCGGACAAAGGACTGTGGGGGACCCTGGACAGCCTTTGACTTGGTATCGCATCATATCAGTTCTCACACCTCCCTACCTACTATTTTCCCCAAAGAAATTACCCTAAAACGTGTTGTAGAAGCCCACATAAAAAGCATATTGCGGGGCCCCTAGGCAACTAGTCATTCTTCCCTACCGCAAACCCACGCATGCAGAGACAAATCTGGTTCTACTTTGGTTCAATAGGTGTCTAGTTGACACTTTCAAGATATGCACTCATTTTCCATATTGAAATTCAGTGACATAGAAACACAACGTTGACATTTTTTCAACTACATACATGTACGAGAAGGAAAACTGTTCTTTATTAACTTGAAAGGGAAACTTGGCGAACACTAGCTAAATTGCATCCTATGAAATATAGCGAGTTCATAATATTTGTATATTTAGTAGAAAACGTAACAATGGTATCATACTGCTGGCAAAGTACTGTTGACTTTTGATAAGTATGCATTTCAATTGACCGTATTATAAAGTACTGAAAACAAGCGTACCCATCCAAAAGCGTTTCGTTCGAGCCCAATGAACCCGTTTGAGGGAAGGCCTGCCTAACGGTTTTTTTTTACAACTAAGCTCTCCCTCTCACATTGCAGTATGTGTATGCAAGCAACGTGTTTCAATTTATTTGACACGAAGCATTGCTGGAATTTTCCACGACACGTCTTGTAATAGGTCCACATGTGAAAACCGTAGCAGTAGAAATATCAAGGCCGAGATTTGTGTCATATATAACTCGCACGTTACGCTCCGCCGATGCTCACGTGCTGGAGGTCCCACGCTGCAAGCTTTGTAATCACGGCGACAAACCTTTTTCCACATGCAGCGCCACGCCTCTGGAACAATCTGCCCCTTGTCATGCGTGCCACAGGCTGCGTCAACGTGTTCAAGAAGCAACTGAAGACATTTCTTTTTAAACGTGATTTTTCTGTTTAAACGATATGTGTGGGCAATGACAAACTTCGAACATTTTAGCATCAACCTTTAACTATTATTATTATTTATTAGTAGTCTATTTTAACTTGTCGTTTTTAATTAGTGTTAGTTTTTTTTTTTTATTATTATCCTTATTTATTTATTACTTATATATATTTTAATGCTTATATTTATTTTGTTCAATAATCTTAATAGCTACATGCCATGTTTTTAGGATTGTAATGTGCCTCTGAATGGTAGTAATTGTCAGATTGATGGCGCAGAAAAATGCTGTACAATTATTATTATTATTATTATAAACAATGTGACCCGTTACCAACACAATCGAATGCGATATGTAAGTTTGTACTTTTTAACTAGTTATATGCCAAGCTATGTTTCTTGCTACATAACTTACTTACATGAAGTTTTTGGAAATATTTAGACTTATGACGTGTAAGTGAATAGAAGGACGAGAATGCATATTTGTGAAGTATTTGGGAGAAAAGTAACGACTTAAATTTTTCTCGACATTCCCTGTTGGCAAGGGTTTCACCAGTTTTAGCATTCCTACCAGATGATAGGTGGGTGTTAATCGATTATTCCCAGGGTTATGCGAGTTCTATGCGATTGTTTCGAGCTACGTACGTAAGCCGTTCGACAATCACATGACGACGTTTTACGTAACTGCGAAAGGCACTGCAAGTGAATTGCACTTATAAACTGCCAGTGCAGCTGAGCAGTAATGCATGTTTACAATGGTGGTTACTTCCAAGCAAGGGTTAAATTCAACTACTTATTTAATTTGTTAATTCAACTATCTGAGTTTATATATTTTAATTAATTAATTAACATAACACAATATATAGGTGAATTAATTTACGTTTCTGGAAGAGGGTAATTAATTTTATTTACAAAAATTCTAGGTATTGAATTGAATTCTGGTTATTGTTGTATGTATTCCTGTGGCTATTGCCACTGTCATAGTGGCAGTAGTCATAATGAGCTTTGATGATCGCTAGAAAACTATTTACGAATAAAAACTGCATTTGCGTTTATGTCGTCCATTCAAGTGTAATGACTTGAAAGAATGGAAGAAAACCCGCATGCCTCCAAATCACTATGGTGAACACCAGATGGCCCGAGAAGGAGAGGATGACCGAGAATCAGCTGACGCCAGACCGTCGACCGCGAACTACAGCTGGTCAACAAAAGATAAGCGACGTCAAAATGCCAGTAAATTACAGTTCGTGTACTACTTTTTCTGTTTGCATTGAATTTACACCAACTATAGCGTAGGTTGGTGATGGACAATCCAATTTATTAAGACAGGGATTGTCAATGTGCACATATAGTATATACAATAGTCACATAGTGTGCACTGCCAGGTACATCCAGATTACAGATTGATGGACCACACATGTTATGTACTACAATTTTGTGTTGAAATATAATAATCATAATTCTTCAATTTAGCTAGTCATTGACCAAAAAAACGTTGATTACTGTTATATTAAATTACAGAATACCGGCTATCATAGGTTCACAGTATATAAAACTCATGGAAAACAGATACCCGTTGTGCAGACTGCACACCTTCTAAAACTTAGCTAGAGTAATTACAGCTTGATATATACAAAAGTGGAGGGTATGAACCCCCTTGCCTCCCATGTTCGCATGTGATGGCCATCTAAAGGGCTGCTTGTAATCAAGACCTGATAAGTCTGCCTTGTCAACTAGCTTCGGACACTGACAGGTGTAAACGGCTACGGACACTGACAGGTATAAACGCCTATGGACAGTCATTGGTGTAAACGGCTACGGACACTGACAGGTGTAAACAACAATTCCTTCCATATATACGTCTGACTGAAAAAGGGGGTCGGGTTCGTGGAAGGCTGACCTGTCATGCCTGTCCCTCTCCCAACAGAGGGATAAGGCCGCCTCAAGGCCCACCCTCCGTGAAGAGACGAACAAACACTTCAAGACTGTCCCACCACATATAGCGTTTCACCCTTCCGTCGTAGCGTTTGTGCTTGCCACCAGTTCCAACGTCCAGGTAGTCTGGGTCTTCAGTACTGCAGCTGCTTCGCGATCGGTATTGCATATTCATCCCGGTCAGTATTGTAGATCAGTCGCCTCCGATACCGCTTGCTCATTGCTGCCAGGACCGTGGACTATTCACAGCCGTTGCCGCGAACAAACAACTACTTGCTTGACCATTGTAGACTCGCCATGAAACACTATTGTTACATATGGTTAGTTGTGAGTTATCAGAGGCTGCACCTATCCTGAAAGAGTGTGATGAGATTTTCTTGCCTGCTAAGTCCGTGTTACCAAGCACTTCCTTAAGGTATTTGGCAAAAGCGGCCATCTGCACCGGCAACTTATTGGCACTGCGAAAAAGGGGGCCCCGATCATGTCCCCTTAGCGTGATATAATCCACCTTCCTCCGGTACAGACAAGCTGTCTTTCCCGTGGGGAGGGCATCCAGGCTAAATGGACGGCCCACATTGTGCTTGTACGTTTGGAAGACCAGGCATAATGTTGAAGGTTTTATGCGACACTGGGTCACATATAGATTATACGGGCTAGCGGTTACCTCACTTATCCTAAGAAAACCGAAAAACATGAGGCTGAACATAGCGCGGAGCAAGACCACTGAGTAACACTTAGAAAAAGGAACTGGTTTAACGATGAGAGAGCGATCACGTGAGCTGACAGGCTGACGTTGGTCAACCTGAGGGAAGGCATGTGCCACGCCTTTTACCATTTTCACAACTAAATAGTCATTCGTTGGATCGGGATAGCGACAAGCTTTGTGACGTTCTGAGATAGCCGATAGGAAAGTCTTAATAGTACTGGGTGCCTTGCCGTCATCTTTGAGATACTGAACAAAGGCAATTACTGTGTTTGGGGAAGCAGGCAGGTACCGCCTTTTCCTATCTAATGTTTGTACAAAGGATACAAACCTTGTCCAGTTACTCTCGTAACGTCTGGCACTGCTTGGTGCGAAGGCCGCACCCATGGTGCTCACTGCGCTGTGTACCAGGGAAGCCAATGAGTGGGAACAAGTCTTGGGTTGTTGTCTAGGCTGGGTTGAACGCTGCGTGCGCGTTCTATCTGCAACCGTGAGATAAGATCGGCAACAACATTGATCTTTCTTGGGATCTGCTTGGCACGAAAACATATGTTATACGACAAACATGCAACAATCAGTTTTCGGAGCAAATATATCAGCTGTGTGTCCTTGGCAGTTTGCCTGTTAATCACTTCCAATACTGCTGTGTTGTCTGAAAGAAACAAGAACCATCGATTAGACCATACTGACCCCAAGCTCTTGACAGCCAGTACGATTGGAAGGGGTCCTTTCACAGCAAAGTTCTTGGAGCCCCAGGATGGAGGAAACTGCCTCTGTAACCACTGATTCCCCACTACAGCTCCATATGCAACTATACCATATTTGGGAAAGGGTAACATGAAAAGGGTCCCGCAATTCTACGTTTATCTTTCTCTTTGTTCAGTTTCTGACCCACTATATCAAGGTTATCCCTGACCGACCTGTGATTCTCATGATCATGCTTAGGTGGATCGGTTGGGATACTGGAAGGAATGCGGAAACCCTCGTTGAAACCTTAAACTAAAACGTCAGTTGGTTTCTTGCCATACGCCTGCAACAATACAGACTAAACCTTAGGTTTTACTGGCGTCGGTAATACATGCTTCGCTGTTGTTGTCGATGTGCCTGGATTGCTGCATTGATGTATGTCCCTGTGAACAATTCAAGCTGTTTTTGTGACGGCAATGTGGTGGGTTTTGTTGCTAGTAGTCCTTGCCCTGCAGACCACCCGGCTGTGGCCTTCTTTTATGCAGAAAGAGCATGCATGTGAGTACTGAGAGTCACGATTGTTGCACTGTCCCCTGTTGAAGTAGTGGCAGAAGCGGATGGGACGGACGCGGTCGTTTCTGGTACGATAGTCACGAAAGGGCTGGGATGTTAATGTTGAGGTTTTTTGCTTTACAGTTTGCCTTAAAACTGGAGTAAATGGGGTAGCTGAAAACATTCCAAGGAGCACCCGCCCTCTCCCTCCTGACTCGGAAACGGGAACCCTTCCGGGCGTGCATAGTCAGGATATGATCCATATATGGGGTCAATACACAGTGGGTTTTCCAAATGGCGACCATGTTAACGTTTTGTCTGATTATAAGAAAACATGACGTTCAAAATGTCTTAAACTTTTCACCTGCTCTTATCATCATTTCATTGACATGCTGATAGATTAAACAAAATTGCAAAAACGCCTGAATGTGTGACACCTGTCAATATTTTTTATTTAGAAATGCCGGCAAGCATTACTCCGCAAACAGATCACACAGGCACATTGCTGCCAAATGTCCTTCTGCTTATTCAAATCATCTAGAATTCCACCATTTTACAGTTAACACCTTCTGCAATCACACATGACAATCTGCCTACTGAAATGCACTTATGCCATAGCATGTGAATTTAAAAAAATCATTTATCAAAAATACACTGCGTTTTTCTTCGTTCTTTTTCTCCAAACAGGAAGTCTAACTGGAACATTATGTCATCAACTGGCTACCCTCCTCTGGGAAATGTTTTGATCTAATGCCTGTATGTCATAAACAAATGCAGTCATTCCCCTATCTGGTTTACGGTGGGAGCAGAGGGGTCCTCTTGGGGGTCAATACCATAGTCCGTACACAGCCGGGGCCGACTTCATAAAGCGGCTAAGAATTTTTTTAACGCTAAGATGATTGTCTTAGTAAATTACGTGATTTTTAATATAAGCGAACATAGGAGTTACGCAAAACACTTGACGCTAAGTAAATGCGTAACTTTAAGTACTCTTCTTGAAACCGGCCCCTAATCAACACAAGATGGAGCGACGTCAAAATGCCAGTAAATTACAGGTCTGGTTGAAATGCTTTGACTGCGTCATGCGTCTGTAGACGCGTGAACCACAAGTCTAAGTAAGTCAGAAGGGCAAAGTAATTTGTCGCGGCCCATATTCTGTACACGCTACAACGGTACTAATCGATTCATTCAAATTTCAAAAGGTAAAAATACACCATTGCTGAATTGTTTGACTGATTTTTCATGCGATAGCCGTTTGTATGCCTGTAGGCAGTTCTAATTATGATGCTAAATTGTTCTACCTTACACAACTTCAAAAGACATGTAGTAGTTGTATGAGAACCAGCATTGTTTGTGTTTCTGTTGAACCTGTTTAATTGGTGTACTGTTTTGTATTTTCAAGAAGATTTGTTATTTATACTTTATAACCAAAAAGACTTTCTGTTTTAGAAATAAATATATATATAAGAAGCATGTTCGCTTTTCAAACTACCGGGTGTGTAGGATTCGTTAATGCCGTTTCGAAGATCTGCCCCGCCAGTCAAAAACATTTTACTTGCTTTATCAGCAGGAATACGTCCTGTTTTAGTTATTATATATATTGCTTGCGCTTGCGTAGATTCTTTGAGTGAATATTTGAAACGATTTACGTTTGATTGTTTGAAACGATGATTACGATGATGAATGTCAAAACGTTGATGATGAGAATTATATATTATTAAGAAAACGGTATATAGAAGGAGGAAGATAAAGAAATTAAAGGGTCGTATTAGTGATAATGATGATGATGGTAGTTATGTCGACGACGATAACGACTGATATGATGAGTACGAAGATGACGAGGCTGAGTATCATTAGGCTGACGATGACTACGATTATGACATCTTCATCCCATAAATCTCCATGTTCACCCCTAGAACGACTAGACGTACTGCACCCAACTGCCGTTCACAAGTACAAACTTCTGTAAACAGACAGAAGTGCGTCTATGTCTTTGCTAGGGAATGATTTCATGTCAATACTCCATGCACGTCTGGCAGCAAAGATATGAGACAACCCCTTAACGGTCCGACACCACACCGCTAAGCGACGCACACAACGTCTCGTCCTGCGTGCTTATTTGTCTATCGTTGCTGCCCTTCCTTCCCGTCGTTCGACACAACTCATTCTGTCAACCCCATAGAGTTACATCATTAATAATTCCCCTATAGACTAGAGCGATAAGCTGGCTCGCTGCAGTGACGCTGCCGTGGGCCGCTGGCTGCCATCCAACTGTACGGCAGGAACTGTTGCATCCACTGGCATGACGTACAGCATAGAATTGTTTGACAATGTATATAACATGTAATAAATGTCAGGCATAGGAAATTTTAACTTGGATATGTGTTACAGTGCTCTCTAGATAAGATATATCATGACTAATCAATGGGGTAGGCCAGCGCAGCCACCAGCTTAGCGATTTGGGTTGGTTGGGGGTAGTGATCTGGAGATTTGTCATCGTGCTTCCTTGACAAAAGTGACTGATGGTTAATTAATGCGGTAGGCTGTAGCCTCCAGTTTATTCATTTGGGGAAGGGTTGTGACCTGGAAATGAGTTTAACCTGAGGTCAATACCCCAGTTAGATGATCCTAATTGGTGAACAGTTGAGTGGCTCACACTGTCGTGAGCAACGTGTTTCTGTTTTTAACTCTCGACAATATTTGGAGGCTTGCTGGTTACAATAATTATTGTGAAACAGAAAATATGGTTATTTCCCCTGTAGCTTATAACTGTACTAACCGACAGAAGACAGGATCTGGCATCTCTTTCCACAGGTGAGAATCCTCAATTATACAATATAGCTTAGGTAATAGTCTGCACAAACATGCCTCATTGCCATTCATTAAAAAAATTAACAGTTTTAAAAACATTACAATCATGTGCAAATTGACAATATATAACATAAGTTACCAAAACGTTATTTAATAATATAATTTTGCAGAGTCCTGCATGGCCGACACGTTTTGTATTAATCTAAAACTTAATGGGATAATATATTATGACCAATAATTACTGATAATGGATACTGCCCCTTGTAGATCTCCAGACGAAAAGAAAAGGCCAGAATGCCGAGAAGCATTGTGGAGAAAAGACTGGACACCAACAACGAACAGCTTTCTCTGTAGTGATAATTTTGAAGTGAACTGTTTTGTGGTTCGTCCCAACAAGATCGGAAGAAGCCTCCATGATTCGGCAGTTCCCTCCATTTTCAATTTCCCTTTTCACCTGCAACCTAAGTGTACGCCGACCCAGAAATGCTAGAAAACACATTGCTGAAGCATCTGGAGGCAGTAGTCACATGAGTACTGTTGTGGAAGATCAGGATGTTCCAAGTCCAACCAAAGTAGCGAGGAGATTAAATATAGAAGACAGTTACATCTCGCGAGACCAGCCATTATCTTCAAAGATGGTTCAGAAAACAGCAAAATTAAAGAGGAAAATAAAGACCTTGACTCAGAAGGTTAGGCGGAAGCAGCTGAAAATAAACAAAATGACAGACCTTCTCAAATCCATTGGAGAACAGAAGCTACTTGAAGAAGATGAGCTGGCACTGCTACGAAATAACTTTGGTGGGATGGCCCAACACATCTTTCGCAACCAACTCACCAACAGCCGAGGATCGACAAGGAAAAGAAAATACAACCAACAAATCTAGCAGTTTGCATTCATTCTCCACTACTACTCGGTAATCTAAAAAAGACTCATCCCTCAGACAGTGAGTGACTCTGTACCAAATACAGGCCTGTTGAGATGTCACAGACACTGGCATATTTGTGAGGCAACTCTCTGAACCCATTGTACATTTACAACACTAACTAACTGAAGCAAGTTAATAGTTAGCATGATATATTATGATGAAAACTTGGTGCTGTGCTGTATAGGCACTGGGACTGCAGTGACTTATTGCCGTACGACAGCATGGCTGTCACTGGCCCATGCAGCCGTCACTGTATCATGTGTCAACTGATAGCGGCTTAGCGATCTTGTTTAACTAGCGTGTTCTATTTATATCTATGGTCACCCCCATCCCTCTGTCACTATCCCCGATGTAATACGATCCCGCTCTCAAAACACTGTTGTACATCCCGTGTGGCAAAACACAGTTTCTTGACCTTCGACCCGGGTCACTGTTGTGCCATGTTACACTGATCTGCCGGCCGCTCACTGCTCAACGCCAGGTTTCATAGGCACTGTTATTTGTTGGCACCAACTGCTGGGTGATGAATCAACCGACCAGCAGCAACAACAGGTATCGTTGCAGGTGATACCCGGCCAACGCGAATCCCGCTTGTCTGCGGTCAAGACTCCCAATGTCAAACCTATCACCACCATCGCTCAGTGGTCTTCTGCATTTTGTGAGTACGCTGCTGTACTGACAGATCGGTTTCCACAGCGACCACCTGGCTTGTTCAAGCACATGTACGATATATTTGACATGACCCGGAATTTCGGGGGGTTGTCATGGAAGACGTACGGCGAATGTTTCCAACGTGACGTGCAGATCCACTACCTTAATTTCGGGCAAATCCATTGGGATTTGAGATTTCAATGTTTATAAAAGAACGCGCCATTCATTGTTAATCCCTTTCGGAATGCGCAACGCACCTTCCGAACATACGTCACTTCCAGTCAGGCCAGTGCGTTCGGCTTGAGCAGTCCGGCGCATGCAACAAACCAGCTTTCCCATACAAGCATACCTGTGCCAGATGTTCCGACGAACACCTTTCAAATAGCTGTGGGGCCCGTTCTACCCACTCGGGTACACAACAGTTGCCCCCAGGCATGGCGGTCGACCACGACCCTCCCAAGATCCCAACACCCATAAGCAGTAAGGTGCTGTCACACTACCTGTCCGGCTATGACACGGTGGCAGCAGTTTTCCTGATAGACGGTTTTTCATGCCTTTTTTCCTTGCATTACGATGAACCCCAATATTTGTGTCTTATTAAAATCACAAGTCTGCGCTACTGGCCGCTTATATTGCATCTGCAAAATTACACAAGGAGGTTAGATTGTGCCGTACGCTGGTCCTTTCGTTCGCCGTTTCCCAGTCTTCATGCTCCACCACTTGGTCTTGTCGCAAGACATGACCCTGGAAAGTTCAGACTGATACATGAGTTATCTTTTTCCCACCGTAACTCTGTCAATTTTTGTACTTCCAAAGATTTCACCACAGTACAGTAGGAGACTTTAGATTCGGTTGTGAAATTGTTCAAATTTTACGGCACGGGCAGTATCATTGCTAAATCTGATATTCAGGACGCTTTTCTGATCATTCCCATAAAACTGCAAGCTTACCCTTTATTAGGGATTACGTGGGAAGACAATTATTACTATGACAAAGTTCTTCCTATGGGTTCTTCAGTCAGTTGACTGACTTTTGACAAATTCAGCGGTGCCATCCAGTGGATTTGGCAAGACAGTTTTGGCATAGTTGGTGTGACCCATCTGCTGGACGACTACATTTTCGATGGCCCAGCGTGTACATCAGTGTCCATGGATTCACTATTGTCCTATGAACTTGTTATCACAGCACGTTGACATCCCTTTAAACAAGGACAAACGTAGTCTGCCATCTACATGTCAAATTGTGTATGGCATCGAAATTGATACTGATACGACGGAACTTCGGTTGCCTGATGACAAAATTGTGAAACCTATGTCATTAATCGATTCGATGGTTAAGAGACTTAATGTTACTTGACGTGAATTACAATCACTGCTCGGACTGTTCGCGCATTTTTTAAGAAGTTTAACGAATCGAAACTTTGGAATACATCGTCCCCATCACTATGTGACAGTCAATCCCGAAGCACGTGCTGACTTACTAGCATAGCAACTGTTCCTGCATGCATTTAATGGCAAGAGTATGTTTTTAGATCAGAACCTTCTGTTATCATCAGTCATTAAATTGTATTCAGATGATTCCAGTGAATTTGGCTTTGCTGCCGTTTTTGGAGAAAAAAAATGGGATGCAGGCAGATGGCACATACCTTTTTCATCTCAGGATATAACTCTTCTTGAACTGTACCCTCTAGTTCTTGTTACATAATTGTTTGGCCAGTTTTTATCGAATCACTGTATCCTCTTTATGACTGACAATACGGATGTGATCGACATAGTCCACAGAGCCTCGTCCAAGCATTGTTCCTTTATGAGGCTAGTACGACAACTAGTACTCGCTTGTCTGAAATACAACATTTTGTTTCGGTGTAAACACGTGCCAGGTTACCAAAACATAATCGCTGATCGTCTTTCACGAATTCAGTTTGCCGAGGGGAGACAGTCAGCTCCATGGCTGGACGTTTCCCCAATCAACTTACCAGCGCACCTAGCATCGCATTGCCTAGAGCGTCAGTTGGTTTAATCCGCACTCGCACCAACCACACGAGCTACATATCGCCGCTGCTTCTGTATGCTGAGGGACTATCTGGCACTCCGTAGCCCTGGGACAAAAACAGTTCCTCTTTCTCACAACAACTTAGCAGGTTTTATCACACATGTGTACTCTTCGGGATACACATCTTCAACAATAGTTTCTACTGTGTCTGCTATATCATTCGGTCACAAAATAGTTGGGTTGGCCGATCCACGAGTTCAGAAAAAGGTCAGTTTCGTTGGATTCCCGTCGACCAATTGAACTTTCAATTCTGACTTATATTGTCCTCGCTACCCAGGCAGTCATAAAGGATTCCTATATGCAGCGAGCTGTGGCGGCCAATTTCCTGCTAGCATGCCATGGTTTCCTCGTGAGTGCGTGCGTGAGTGCGTGCGTATGTGCGTGCGTGCGTGCATGTGATAACACCGAGAACACTATAATTATGCCGCTCCATGTCTTCGTACATTTCGTTTCCTGTGCTGGTATCCGCTCAAAACAGTATTACCTTATCTACAACCTAAAGCTGAACTGATTACACAACAACATATATTATCAGGGTTCAGACATGTATCGATCCAAGATTATTACTGACAAAGGTCCTATGTTTCAAATAAATTATGTTCGCAGATCATTAAGTGACGACACCAACAACAACAGTATGGTTTAAAGAGCTGTGACACTAATGGTATATGTACTGTCCCTAGGTGTAGCGCTGCAATGACGCATGCGTAACATACATTGATATTGTGATGTTTTGCGAGACACTGACTAGTACTGGCGGCATGCTTGGCTGGAGTCGGGAATCGTTGAATATACTCCATATATAATTAGGTTCTTTATAATTTGGTTGCAGGCGACCGGGAAGGTTATTGAAATAGCCATGTTGGCTTGAAACTTCCCAGTTGTCTTTGCCAATAGTACTTGAAACTGTCTGCAATACCTATTGAAGCCATTCTACACGTGTTTTACAAGTTGCAAGTTATTTATTATTTTTTGAGGTTTCTACGCAGGAACACACATTTCTAACGTCCTAAAATGTAACACATTTACTGGCAACGTTTTACAAGTGTGCGTGTGTGTGTGTGTGTGTGTGTGTGTGTGTGTGTGTGTGTGTGTGTGTGTGTGTGTGTGTGTGTGTGTGTGTGTGTGTGTGGAGTGTGTGTGTGTGTGTGTGTGTGTGTGTGTGTGTGTGTGTGTGTGTGTGTGTGTGTGTGTGTGTGTGTGTGTGTGTGTGTGTGTGTGTGTGTGTGTAGTTTACATCTTTGTTGAACTGGAAAGGATCGTTCCCACACCAAAATGTAGATTACTATCGTTAGGGAATATAAATGATATATAAATTATATATAAAGAGTAAACCTGGAATGAAACATATATAATCATATGTGTGCGTATATGTATGTGTCAGTACGACGAAGAGTTGACGTGCATGCCAGAGACACCTTGAAATAACAAAGAGTAGGCAGTGATCAAGTTTGACTGTATTGAGAAGCCCCTAAGTAGAGTCTTCTACGTTTATGGCCGTTTCATCGCCCGCCACCCAATATGGTTCCTCGTTTGTCCGCTGCTGTTGGCCACGGCGTTCGAATCTGGAGTCAGCAAATTCAAAGGAGAATACTACAACGATCTACGTTCAGGTTCACATGGGAATGGAATGGACACACTGATTAGTTTGCGTAAATAGATGTAAGTTCATCTAAGAGAAATAGCACTCCCTATTCATACAGTTAGGCAACTATACGGATCACTCCCAACCAATATCACCGTTTTCCTGGGAAGCACAATTGGTTGCGTTACTAAACCGGCAGGAGGTGACACCGTAGCAGAAGCATGGTCCTTGTTCTACTTCCTGAAATCCGACGATGATCATGTTGTAGCGGCAAAAATGTAGCAAGACAAATTCCTGTTAAGGCTGGCCAACAAACATTTAAGTACATCATCGTCTCGCGTTTCACTGCACACTGTGTCGAACACGAATTGGGACGGAACGCTCAAGCAGTCGTTCCGTTGTTATCGGGCTTATTAGTATTTCTAACCACCTTCTCCATAGCATCTTGTATGGCCGCAGATTGGGTGCACAGTAAACCGTGGCTCGGAAATATCGGCGTACTATCAGCCGGTCTCGCTGTAGTCTCGTCGTTTTGTCTCGTACTTCACATTTGTATTACCATTATTGATGTCGTCGCTTCGATTCCTTTTCTCTTCTGTACGGGCGGTTACATGGAGGAGGAAGTGGAAGACACCACAAAGACTGCCGACATCAGGGCAATGGTATTCTTCAGGGACTCGTGGGGAGGACTGCTGTCAACTCGACCCTTCAAGATATTTCTCCTGCACGTCTACTTGGCATATTTAGGGTTTGCTATATGGAGTTGTGTGAATGTCGACGAGGGTATCACCTTAGACAGACTGGCAGAAGATGGTTCTTACGTCGCTGACTACTACGAACAAGACATTCAAGTATTTCAGTTAATACGGACCGGTCATCAACGTTATTATACAAAAGGAGATTGACTCATGGAAAAAGACGGAACGAGAGGATTTTGACAACCTTATTAAGAAATTCAAAGATTCAGAATATTTCCACGGCAAAGATGTCACGTCAGCATGACACGAGACTTCACTGCATTCGTTGGAGGCGCAGATGTGGACTCTGCAAATTGTGTTCATGTATTCAAACAACATGATCACGTCACTTCGTGAAAGCACAATGATGTCGACTGCTCTGAAAATTGCCAATAGCTACCCACACCTGAACGTGACGGTGTTTCACCCAGCATTTATATTCTATGATCAATACCTTGCCATTTGGCCAAATACGAGACAGAATCTGCTTATAGCGACGGCCGCCATGTTTCCTGCATCGCTGTTTCTTATTCCGCATCCAATATGCAGTTTGTGGGTGACCTTCAGCATTGTTTCCATTTGTACAGGGGTCATCGGTTACATAGTTTGGTGGGGCGATAACCTCGACACAATCTCAATGATCAACATTATCACATACTTTTATGTTGATTTTTCAGCACACATTACCTATGCCTTCTTGTCGGCAGAGGGCGACACTGGCAACGAACGCATGCGCAATGGCCCTCATGTCATGCGCAGGGTGCATTGTCGCCAATCCTTGGTGTGTTTGCATTGGCTTTCTCCGCCTCTTACATATTCCGCACCTTGTTCAAGACTATGTTTCTAGTTATTTTACTTGGCCCCTTTCATGGTTTGCTTGTTACCCCGGCGCTTCTGTCGATAATGGGGCCGCCAAAGATAACAAAGAGGCGCAATTAGATGTCCCCCTTTAATCAGCCAACGCTTCCCTCGATAATGGGCGGTGTGGGTGGCTTGAGTCACCGTGATTTGGAACGCGTGGGGCCTGACCGTTCGTTCGGTGCCGCCTTAGTATATAGGGACGATTTCCAACCAAGAGACCCAGTACGCACGCGTAGAACGGGAAGTCCTGCGATATACACAAATATCCAGAATAATACCTGAAAAAGAGATCGTGGAGTTAGAAACAACTGGTGGCAAAATGAGTTATATGCATTGGTCATATACAGTGCACTTCATATAACTCGAACTCACATAAGTTGATTTTAAATTAAGTTAAGTCGATATTTTCCCTCGGCCCTGGACATAGGTTCCAATAAGGGGACCGTCTGATAACTTTCTATTTATCAGAAGTTCTATTTATCAGTATTGTCATGGATCCCTGGAGGTTTGACCTTATCTAGAGTGCACTGTATGTTTTCCTTTATTCTTGCTCTAATAATTAATGTTGTATAAATACATATGGGCCATTCTCGCGAGTACACGTGTACAGTAATGGTAAAGTAACATGTCAAAAATAAATGTTTAATTTGTATTTTTTAGGGAGTACTATTAATATCAAATGTGCTTTTCACATGAAGCAGAACAGCTTGATCTGATCTATTATTAGATTTTTTAATATATTTATGAATAAAAACTAATGTATACTAGAGTGCATATCAGCTAGTGTCCAAAGTTCGTGTATACATCGCAAAATTCCGCGGCAACACGGTATTGTGTACTTTTTAACAAACCTAAAACTTTTTCATTGAATGATGACAAGCCAGCCAGGTTTGCTAACTTTCGTAGCTGTAGCATTAGAAACAATCTGTGAACGTATGAATCTCACATTTTCATGTTTCGATTCAAATAAGTGGCGAAACAGGAACTTTTCAAAAACGGCTGACTGGAATGGCAACACCCGCAGAGCGTAGACACACAAATCCAACACGCACTGACTGCTGCTCTCGCTGCACTCGAAATCTGACATGTTGACTGTGTGTGTGTGAACAGTCTCTGTGCGTTTCACTGCGCGTGCATGACTATTCATTATACTCGGGGTGCATATTTAATCAACCATGTGGCAGCAAACTCAAAATGATTAGCGTAAACACAATTATTTATCGGCTTTTTGCGTAGATAACACCCAAATTATGAATAAACATGCAAGACATAAGTAGCAGAGAAAATAGTTATGGGAAATTATCACGTTTTGATACACTACATCTCAACTGTATATTAGCTTACAAAGAATCGCTTTAAACATTAATTTTCTTCATCGGCAGCAACCCCAATTCGTTCAGGCGGTTGCTGTAGTATCCTAAAATCAATATTACCTTATGAAAACCTATGTAAATATTTCTGACAGGGGGAAGAAGCGGCAGACAGTGTTATTAGGTTAATCAGGAAAACAACAAAAATACACACACAGCTTCGGTTGTAGACAGACACTAAAATTCTACAACTTTAACCACCAAGAAATATCAAAGGGTATGCGTCAAATGCAAAAATAATCTAAAGGTTAGAAACCGCACGGTTTCTTTGATCGTGAAAATCTACTGGCAAACAGCCAGCCAAATCAGTTTATATTACTTTTGTTTGAAGTCGCAACCATCGCCCAATACCTTTCGAATCTTGCGTTTTCTGCATACATTTTCTTCAATACAGCGTTGCATACATGTCAACATGTGATGACTGAAATGAATGAGGTTGTTGATCAACGGACGCCGCCCCGCTCAGGTCCGGCTGAGCCGCACCTGTCGCCGTCTCGCACTTACTCCACATGTCGGTCCGCACCGCTGCGTGACACATGGGGAGCGTTTCAAATCAACAATGAGCTGATATCCATCATAAAAACAGTTTTTTCCAAATGTCAAAAGCCACCGCCATATCACAGAGAACATTATTTTCGTGACACACAGGCGAAAATATGTGACAGTTTTCAGTATACAAGATCATTGTTAATGGGAAAAATCGTAATTACACGTTCATAAGAATGTCAGTGAAATGGTTCCCAGAGCCACCAATGCAAACACTATAAAGGAAAACAAAATGTATCTCATTTATTTTAAAACTATTAATCACTGTGTTGACGAAGTTTTGACGCCGTCTTGCACTTACTCGACATGTCATTCAGCCCGTTACTACACACCTAATATATCAGTGCAAATACTGTAAAGGAACTATAAAACTTCTTATTTGAAGAGACGTGATGATGAATCACTGTGTCGACGACTGTTTTATGGTTGTGGTCGATGGTAACAATCGTGTTCTTCGTAAGACGTCCGCCGACTGTTTACATTTATGTCTTTGAGTCTTTGAATCCGGTCTGCAGTTAGTCATTTTGATACGTGTATACAAAAATGGTGACTTTCCGCCAGACCCTTGACGTAAGGTCTATACTCATAAAAAAAAACAGTGACTACTACGCGCACCGCGAATGCAAATGCGATCGTATCGCGTTGAGAACCTTTTCACAGCTGACACTGTTCTCTTTCATGTCGTTCACTTGTAGCCACTTTGTGGCTCATGCCATTGCAATGTCAGGGGCGGTGGCGACGGCTTCCAGTTTGCACAGATCGTCCGGTGAACGGTAGCCGATGAACTTGGACATTGTTTGGAGTTCTCAGAAATCGTATTTGCCCTGCGTCTCGCCAATGTAACGCTATTTTGGGTGATTGTTCTAAGGCGACCGCTGTGCGCATACGTTAATGTGATCGACAGCAAAGCCATGGTTGGTCAGATTCTGCAGGTAGGGATACCGGTGGTCATAATCCCATTCGGAAGAAAATGTGTGTCTATTCCATATCGCCAGTCCATTGCAGGTGGGCGAAGACTGAATTAGTTCTGTGCAATTCAAGAAGTATTCTGCTATTTAGTTATGATTGGTTGTAACTGGTAGTAGTAGTAGTAGTAGTAGTAGTAGTAGTAGTAGTAGTGGTGGTAGTAGAAGTAGTAGTAGTAGTAGTAGTAGTAGTAGTAGTTGTAGTAGTAGTAGTAGTAGTAGTAGTAGAAGACATAGTAGTAGTAGTAGTAGTTGTTGTTGTTGTTGTAGTAGTAGTAGTTGTAGTAGTAGAAGTAGTCGTTGTAGTAGTAGATATAGTAGTAGTAGTAGTAGTAGTAGTAGTAGTAGTAGTAGTAGTAGTAGTAGTAGTAGATATAGTAGTAGTAGTAGTAGTAGTAGAAGTAGTAGTCGTAGTAGTAGTAGATATAGTAGTAGTAGTAGTATGAGTAGTAGAAATAGTAGTAGTAGTAGTAGTAGTAGTAGTAGTAGTAGTAGTAGTAGTAGTAGAAGTAGTCGTTGTAGTAGTAGTAGTAATCATTACAATAACAACAACAAGGTGAGTTCTAGATGGCCACGTGGTGAAGCCATTTGTATCAATGTAGATAGCTCTTAAACGGGAATGAAACATGAATGCGTTAATTACCTATAGTTTTTTGATAATTATTGTGTTGTTTTCTGATCGAAATTTCGGAACAGGTCGGTTTTAAAATATTTTCCGTTTTAATAGATAAAGTTCAGTTTAGAAGATGAACTTTGGTGGTTGTTTCGTGTACGACACACAGACAAACAAGCCGATTGTACAGATGAGGGTGGGTGGTGATACAAACTAAATTTATACATCATACCGTTTTGTGGACTTTGTGAAATTGTGAAAGTGAGCAACATTGGAGAAATTACTAGCGGCACTTAGTATATATAAAAAGACGGCTGTTTACACATAGATAAGAGAACTTGTATAATGATTCAGTTCGTTTATTTGCTTCATTTTTTTCAAACATTGGCAACATGATGCAATGCAAGACAACCTCATATATATAAATATACATAATCACATACACATTTACATATTCGATGCGATGTAATCGTATCTCCAAAATACATACATACATAAACGTACATAAATGCGTATAAAATGTCTTAAGGAGAAACATGAAGACAGTGACCTTTATGTAAGTTTACAGTGTTAGGTTTCCAACACGAGTATTTTTCACACACTAGAATCAATACACATTGAATATACTCTTTATGTATTTATTGTGATGCAATATACATAAGTCATCGCTTATTAGATAGCATAATTCAATATGTTAACAGTTACGTTTCAACAGTAATACATTTGTGAAACAGATGCTTTGTTTGTATTTATATATAAATGCAATTATATTATTAATGTTTTTTGTGTAATGACTCAGAGAATTCCACAATCGCACTACGTAGACACAAAGACTCATCGATCTCACTATGGAATGAACGGGTACTCTGAATCATAACTAGCTCTCAATGAGTTCGTCGTTTCCCGCCTAACGAATAGATGCTGAATGTTTGATGGCAAACAGCATTAGTAAGCTATGTACATAAATACTAACGTTTTCAGTTCTATTATATCTAGCAATTTTAAGATATGTAATTGTTGAATATTTATTATTATTTGCAACTTTTTAGTTGGATTGTATATACATTAACCATAAATTCCCCAAATTCACACAACTATCATGTTGTTACAAGACGACACAACATCAGGCCTATAGCCAGGGGGAGTTCACGGGGTTCACGTGAACCCACGTTTTGGTGAACCCCCCTCAAAATTGCATCTTTAAAATGTGAACCACTAATTAAATTCCATGTTTTTCAAAAGTGTTAACTCCCCTCCTAAATGCTGCTGGATAGAGTTCAAGCATTACAAGAAAGCCTGATTTGTGCAGATGGAAAAAGGAGAACCGCTGTCTATTAAGTGATCATCAATGAATGTATGGGAACCTGGCTGAGGGTTCTGTCCCCAATGCCACGAGTGAAATATAATATCTTAACATATTAAGCGATAGATCAAGGAACCATTATTTTGTTATTAAAATGTTATGCACGCGCGTGACCCCGATCACGCGTGTATGTGCGTGTGTGTGTATGCTACTGTATGTGTAAACGTATGTGTAAGCGCGCGTGTGTGTGGGCGCGCGTGTGTGTGTGTGCACGCGCGTGTCTGTATAGGGTGTATGTGTGTGTGGGTGTGTGTGTGTGCGTGTATGTGGGTGGGTGTGCGCGCGTGCGTGTGTGTGGTGTCTGGTATGTGTGTGTGTGTGTTGTGTGTGTGTGTGTGTGTGTGTGTGTGTGTGTGTGTGTGTGTGTGTGTGTGTGTGTGTGTGTGTGTGTGGGTGTAAGTGGGCGTGAATGTGTGTGTTCATGTGCGTGTTCGTGTTCGTGTTCGTGTGCGTGTGCGTGTGTGTGTGCGTTGTGTGTGTAATATACAAAGAATCTTTCGATTGTGACTAATAATATACAAAAAGAGTGGATGCTAAAAATTATGACTATGTTAGTGAAATTACTACTCTATGTTGGAACAGTTAACAAAGAAAGAGAGTTTGTTAAATTGTTGTGATATTTGTAAACGGTCTGCTGAGAAATGAGTAATCAAATAAACTCGTTCCCTCTGGAGAAGTTGGTTCCACTAGGAAGAGGGACTGATCTAACAGGGGTTTCACTCTGTGTCTGTGTTTGTGCGTGCAAGTGCGTGTGCCTGTGTGTGTGTGTGTGTGTGTGTGTGTGTGTGTGTGTGTGTGTGTGTGTGTGTGTGTGTGTCCGCACGCGGGTGGATAATCCATCTTATTCCTAAATATAGGCAGCTGTTCAAACATGAAAGCCCCAGAATCGAAATCCATAATCATAAACAAGTATATATATATAGAAGCGTTGTTAGTATACAAAACACAACAACGTACTTCAAAGAACTATTATAAACCACATACGAAAACTATTTAAGTCTTATTCGTTGTGACGTATTTTCAGGTCAACGAAGAAGGTTGAATCGCACGCTACAGACGACGTGAAGTAACAAAGACATACAATGATGCAGTTCGATTGTATTGAGAAGCCGCTAAGTAGAGTCTTCTACGTTTACGGCCGCTTCATCGCCCGCCACCCAATATGGTTCCTTGTTTGCCCTCTTCTCTTGACTGCGACACTCGGATCAGGCGTTTTAAATTTCCACGCAGAATACGACGTAGAGAACTTGTTCACCCCATAAGGTGCCCGGTCGAAAGAGGAACGCTCCACATTGCAACAAATTTTCACTGAACACGAGAAATCAGAAAACTTTAGCGTCATCAAAATGACAACTCTCGGTCAATATGACCGCGTGATCGTGACGTCGAAAGAGAAAGACAGAAACGTGTTGAAAGAAGACATTTTCAACGATGTGGTACAACTTGATCAGGATATTCGAAATATCACAGTTGATGTCGACGGGACGACGTACAGCTACAGAGATCTGTGCACAGGATCGTGTGAGAATGCGACCGACACGCTTATTATATTGCATGGTGTTATGAACGTAAATCTAAACGATTTGGCGTATCCCGTACACAGGATTACGCGAGGGCCACGCAATTTGACATTCTTCCTCGGAAGCACCATTGGCGGGGTCAGTACGACGGCAGATGGCCACACTGAAGCAAAAGCATGGTCGCTGCACTATTACCTCTTGTCACATGAAAATGCCGAAGCTGTAATGAAATGGCAGGAGAAATTCCTATCAGTCATCGTCGACAAAAGTTACAAACACATCACCGTGACTCGTTTCACTGCTCACTCTCTCGAAGACGAAATGAAGCGGAACGCTGATGCAGTCTTTACGTTGCTGCCTATATTGTTAGTAATTCTAATCGCATTTACCGTCGGATCCTGCATGAGCGCAGACTGGGTGCGCAGTAAACCGTGGCTTGGACCTCTCGGCGTATTCTCGGCCGGTCTCGCTATAGTCTCGGGGTTCGGTCTCGTGCTCCACACTGGTGTGCCTTTCATTGATATCGTCGCTTCAAGTCCCTTCCTTGTTCTTGGTAAGTCCGTTTTTGCTTCTCTTATCAAAATATTAATCTGTTTCAGCGAAAAATTTGAAGATAGTTATGACATAACATTTGTTTATTGTAATTGTGCGTGTTTTACTTGCGTGCGTGTTCTAATTGTGGTTTTTACCTTCATATGGCAGGAATTGGCGTCGACAACATGTTTGTCATGCTAGCAGCATGGCGTCAGACCGACTTCCGGTTGTCCGTTGAAGACCGCATGGGCAAGGCGTTCTCGAAAGCGGCGTTGTCGATCACAATCTCAAGCCTTACGGACGCTCTGTCGATTGGCATCGGGACAATCACGACATTCAGATCGGTGCGAATCTTCTGCACTTTCACGGTGCTCGCCGTTTTGTTCGACTACTTCTACCAGATCACCTTCTTCGCCGCCTGCATGGTGCTGACAGGACACCGAGAGGCAAACAACCAGCATGCAGCCACGTGCATGAAAGCTGTGCCCAAGTCACTAGCAGGTAGATATATATAATTATATATAATTATATATATATATATATATATACATATATATATATATATATAAATATATATATACATATATATATATGTATATATATACATATATATATATATATATACATATATATATATATATATGTATATATATATATATATATACATATATATATATATATATATGACTTTGGAGTTAGCGAAATAATACACAAGCAGGCATATACTGGAATGCCTTTCACTTATTCCAAATAGATAGGCATCCTCTGTGGAGGCCCAGCCAAAAGTTACAATCAGGTAGGCTGTTAGCAGGAAGCCATAGCAACAGCCACTATCTATTTACCGTGACGATGATTCATATACCAGCTTATGCATAGCCTCAACAATAACGAATGGGCAGTATTTACAACCATAACGGTATTTTGGACCTGCGTCATGACTTGTTCCAAGTCTCACCTGTTTATATTGAAAATAATAAACTACTATCTTCGTGTGAATATAGAAAGATGCGAGTGCACAGTTAGTGTGGTTTAAAGTTAGCGTATCAATATAATTGTCTACTATTTTACGTATAAAGTAAAAATACAACCAAGTCACATAAACAATGACAAGGGACATGTAAGTTGTTATAATAATTTGTATACACGCCATCTGACAAATATGCCTCCATAATCTCTACCAATACCACTATGATAGCGAATACTTTTGTCTGACAGGACACCGCAGCACCATCTTCCGCCACTTATGCACGGGCGGATACACTGAGGAGGAAAAAGAAGACACCAAAAACACGGCCGACGTGAGAGCAATGACATTTTTCAGGGTCTCGTGGGTAGGATTGCTGTCAACTCGACCCTTCAAGATATTTCTCCTTCACGTCTATCTCGTGTATTTAGGTTTTGCTGTATGGGGATGCTTAAACGTTAAAGAGGGTATCACTTTTGACAGACTAGCAGGAGACGGTTCTTATGTCGCTGACTACTACGATCAAGACACCAAGTACTTCCGTGAATACGGACATTGCATCAACGTGGTTGTCGGCAAGGAGCTTGCACTGTGGAACCCGACCGAACGAGACAAGATCGAAGAAATGATACAGGAATTCGAAGAATCTGTTTATTTCCACGGCAATTACGTCACAGCAGCGTGGATTCGTGATTTTACTACTTTCATCGGAACCGACGCTGTAGACTTTGGAAACTTCTCGGTAATATTTGATAATTTTTTGTTAAAATACAGCCGTCTTGGCGTCAATTGCAAAGAGGATATTATTCGGGAATCCGGAATAGTGAAATACTCACGATTCTTTGTGTTTTCAAATAAGACTGACACGTCAATACTAGAAAGCAACATGATGTCTATTGCTCGAGCGATCGCTGATAAGCACAAAGATCTGAATGTGACGGTATACCACCCTATGTTTATATTCTACGACCAATACCTTGCCGTTTGGCCAAACACGAGACAAAATCTAATTATTGCGACGGCCGCCATGTTTCTTGTTTCGCTGTTTCTCATACCACATCCGGTGTGCAGTTTGTGGGTGACTTTCAGTATCGTGTCCATCTGTACCGGGGTCATAGGTTACATGACGTGGTGGGGCGTCAACCTCGACGCGATCTCAATGATCAACATTATCATATGCATCGGCTTCAGTGTTGATTTTTCAGCACATATAACTTATTCCTTCGTGTCGACTGAAGGCGACACTGGTAATCAGCGAATGCGCAACGCCCTCCATGCTCTCGGCTACCCCATAACGCAGGGTGCGCTGTCGACAATTCTTGGTGTGTCTGTGATGGTCTTCGTTCCCTCATACATATATCGTACCTTCTTTAAGACGATGTTCCTAGTCATCTCGCTTGGTGCTTTCCATGGGCTGCTTATTATCCCTGTGCTTCTGTCTGTATTTGGGCCAACAAAAATAACGAAGAAGCGACATTCTGTGTCTCCCATAAACCAACCAAAGCTCCCCTCGATAATGTATGGTGTGGATGGTCATAGTGACTGGGATTATGGCTTCGGTGCTCCCCTCGGATACTGGGATGATTTTCACTATAAGATCCCGGCATTCCCGCATAAAATGGGATGTCCGGTGAGATACTGCAGTATCAAAAATAATCCCCGGAGCAGAGGCCGTGGAGCTAGAACCAACCCCGCGCCATTGCCATACGCTAACGGTAGCATGCCCCCCGGATATGAGGTGTCGGGACACCGCAACGGCTGGCCAGGAGGAAACGGATACCTGACGTCGTTAAGCGGCAGAAGTCGGCAACAAGACAAATGCATCGATCCACATGAGTACACGCCAAGAGAGGCCATTACATTCATTTTACCACGAGACGACAATGCTGGGCCACGCGACCACAGACCTTTAGTGGATCCCCTAAACATCGCGTAGGGCCGCTTTGTCGAGAACAAATGGCGAATGACTGGAACATATATTGATCAACTTGGGAATCTCAACTCCACCTCGCCCCCACCCCTGCGCGCGGACGCACACACACCCATGCAACATGCACACACGTGTGTATATGCACACACACACACACACACACACACACACACACACACACACACACACACACACACACACACACACACATAACATAAATACATACATACATACATACATACATACACACATACACACATACACACATACACACATACACACATACACACATACATGCATACGTACATACATACATACATACATACATACATACATACATACATATATACATACATATGTAAACACACACACAAGTACGTATTCAGGAATGGACGCAAACACCAACTCCGCGAATACACAAACACACAATGAATACAAATGCACCCGCATGACTACTACGCTTTATGTTACTCAATGCTGATTGCTAAAATTAATTCGCCTTAGGATAATATGAAATATACGATAAATGACCAATATTTTTAAATTGTTATGGAGTCAACAAAAAGGAACCATATTAGCTTTCAATATGTTATTCAGAAAAATCATAGGTGGCCTCAAACTCAGAACCTCCACTCCGTGAAGCGTCTCATACAATACTCAGTCGTTGGATTACATTGAAATCTGTGGAAGCGCAGTCGAGTAATTGTGTACCCAGTTTGTTAGTTGTGGTTGTTAGCGAGCGGTTTTTTGTCTTCAAAGCTGGATGACGGAATGGTCCCTAGCGACTGGAAATGACTTCACCAGAACTTCGTGTACAACACACCAGGGTTGTGGATTGGGAGACTAATGAACTGGCGCAGTTGTACTGTACTTTCTTGCGAAATATTTACTGGTTCTAGTCGTAAATAAGAGTAACGTACATCAATAAGAATTAAAACGATAACTATTATATAATTGTTTTCTTTATGTTATTTGTTCGATATATGTTACAATAGGTTTTGTTTCCAAGAGCACACTACACTGTAGGTAGAACATATTGGCATTCTACAATAGTGGCATTGCTGCAATGTAAGTATGTCAATAAATAAATACGAAAGTACGTACGTATTAATGTATATGTATGTACGTATGCATATTATTTGTGTATGTATGTATGTATGTATGTATGTATATATGTATGTAAGTATTCATGATTGTATGCATCTATTTATGTACATGTGTACGCGTGTACGCAGGTATGTATGCACGCATGTATATGTTTTGTATGTGTGTTCTGTATTCTGTTTAACACATTTTGTGTAACTCAATAAACGATGCATTAAATTGACTAGGTAATAACTGACACTGCCAAGCGTTGTGAACTGATTCTTCTAAACCGCAAGTTAACCCTCCTCCGCGGTCACATTTCCCACCCCCCCCCCACCCCCAAACCGTCTTTCCCACCGACCTCGAGGTACCTCGGACAGAATGCCCGATCCTTTCCACGCGATCCCTCCCACCCTGTCCTTCCCATCGATCCCGCCCACCCAATCTCTCATATCCGATCTATCCGACCCGATCTCTCCACAACCGAACCCTCCTACCCGAAACCTCCTCCCGATCTCTCCCACCCGATCTCTCCACACCCGAACCCTCCGCGACCCGAACCCTCCCACCCGATCTCTCCCACCCGAACCCTCCCACCCGATCTCTCCCATCCGAACCCTTCCACCCGATCTCTACCACCCGATCTCTCCCATCCGATCCCTCCCACCCGCTCTCTCCTACGTGATCTCTCCCACCCGATCCCTCCCACCAGATCTTTCCAACCTAATCTATCTCACCTGATCTCTCCCACCTAATCTCTCCCATCCGATTCCTTCCAACTGATCCCTCCCACCCAATTTCTCCCACCCGATTTCTCCCACACGATCTCTCCCACACGATCTCTCCCACCCGATCTCTCCCACCTGATCTCTCCCCACCATGTCCCTCACTCCCGATATCTCCCCACCGAATCATTCCCCACCAGGTCTGTCCCACCTGATCTCTCGCCACCAGATCTCTCCCACCTGATCTCTCCCTACCCTGTACCCCCACCCGATCGCCCCCACTCAATCTCTCCCACCCGATTCCTCACACCCGATCCCTCTCACCCGATCTTTTCCACCCGCTCTCTCTCACCTGATCTCTCCCACCCGATCTTTCCCACCTGATCTCTCACACCCGATCTGTCCCACCCCATCCATCCTACCCGATCCCTTCCATCCGATCCATCCCACCTGATCCCTCTCACCTGGTCTCTCCCACCCCATCTTTCCCACTAGATCTCTTGGCACCTGACCTCTCCCCGCACGGTCTGTCCCACCCGATCTCTCCCCACCTGATCTCTCCCACCCATTCTCTCCCCACCCACCCGATCTCTCCCACCCTGTCCCTCCCACCCGATCACCCTCACCTGATCTTTTCCACCCGATTCCTCACATACGACCCCACTAACCCGATCTTTCCTACCCGATCCCTCCCACCCAATATTTCCAACCCGATAGCCCCCACCCGACTTCTCCCACCCGAACCCTCCCAACCGATCAATCCCACCCAATTTTGTCCACCCTGTCCCTCACACCGGATCTCTCCCCGCCCGGTGTGTCCCACTCGAACTCTCCCCACCTGATCTCTCACCACCGGATCTCTCCCCACCCGATCTGTCCTACCGAAACTCTCCCACCTGATCGCTCCCACCACCACCCGGTCTCTCCCACGCGGTCTCTCCCATCCGATCCTTCCCCACCAGATCCCACACACCAGATCCCTCCCGCCCGACCTCTCCCACCCGATCCCTCCTCGCCCAATTCCTCACACCCGATTTATCCCACCCTGTCCCACTCCCCCGATCTCTCCCATCCGATTCCTCACTTCCGATCCCTCCCACACAATCTCTCCTGTCCGATCTATCACTCCCGATCGCTCCACTCCCTGTCCCTCCCACCCGATATCTCGCCACCGGACCTTTCCCCACCTGATATCTCCCTCCCTAGCCCTCCCACCTGATACCTCCCACCACCACCCGGTCTCTCCCACCAGATCTCTCCCATACGATCCTTCCCCACCCGATCCCACACACCAGATCCCACCCGTCCAAGCTCTCCCACCCGATCCCACCCCACCCAATTCCTCGCACCAGATCCCTCCCATCCGATCTCTCCCCACCCTGTCCCTCCCCAAACTGATCCCTCCCAACCCCTCCCGATCTCTCCCACCAGATTCCTCCCACTCCACCCGTTCTCTCCCAACTGATCCCTCCCCACCCGATCCCTCACACCAAATCCTTGCCACCCGATCCCTCCCACCTGATACCTCCCACACAATCTCAATTTACGTACTTAAGCACAAACATGCACGTATGCACAAACGTACACACACGCGTACACAAAAACACGCAAGCACGAATGGACGCAAACACCAACTCGGCGTACACACAAACACACCATAATTACATGCGCAAACAGACTAACAGATGCACCCGCATGACTACTTGTTGTATAGAAGTGCAGTGTGGCTTATGCTGCGTTCCAATCACCTCGTGAAATCGTATTCACCACTCGTGTTCACCACCACGCCTACCAGCAGCGCGTTCCAGTGATTGCACGTAGTGCGCATGCGCAGGTATTGTTGATATTAGTTACATTTTGTACGAGATAGTTGA
This sequence comes from Paraescarpia echinospica, assembly GCA_020002185.1. Lineage (NCBI taxonomy): Eukaryota > Metazoa > Annelida > Polychaeta > Sabellida > Siboglinidae > Paraescarpia > Paraescarpia echinospica. The sequence goes on along the minus strand of CM034534.1, from coordinate 20,446,196 downwards.
CCAAAATAAACATGGACATTTTTTAACGTTGTTGTGCAGTAGCCTGTGCATACTATGTCCACATCTTTACAAAGATGAAATACGCTACGGCTATTATTAACGAAATCGAATGGTAGCGCAAGAGAACGAGGTATGAAACATTTATTATTGAACAAACTGTAATATCGCCCGCTTACATGTTCTTACGGTCATTGACATTGCTCGTCTTCTTTTTTTCTTCAGACGCTTCATTTACAATGCAACCATTACCCACATTAGCGAAATTATAAACTGTAAATGTAATTAGTCTACGCATGGCGTGAGCCCTTACTTAAACATTATTTTATGTGAAATTTTGAAGAAAAACAAACTCTGCATTACTGCCTGCATATTAACTACTATCCATTATTTACCTAATCCTAATTATGTTATGCGACAACCTAATTCCAAGGCAGAGCTACAACTGTATATTTTACTGTCATATTACTATTATCCCTAATTAGAACTCATATTAGTATATATTAAAATTGCAGTAAGTTTTACATGGGTGTTAATAAAATTAACACTGAATTGCACAGGATACAAAACATATATGTTAATATCAGATTCATTTGATTTACCTTGATAATAAATGTTGCCCTTTACAAATGTATTACTTGTGTTACTACAATTTGAATTATTAATTTAAGTGTGTAAATCCTTTTTTTAGAAGATTGTTTGTCTTACTTCTACGAGAAGACAGGCATCCTGTGATGGTTGTGAAGACGGTTCATTCTGACCTGTTACTTGTGATGGACGAACACACCTTCAGCAGACACGTGTCTCAACAATGCCTAGTTCAAACGCTTTGTGAACTTTCTTCTCGAAACTGACCAGGACATACCCGTTGAATATGGAGGAATGCCATGAATACCCATTGAGAAGAAAGCTCTCGTATTCTTGTGGTACATGGCAAACACAAGCACTTTGCGAAATTTCGGATTAATTTAACATTTAACAGAGCACAGCACATCGAATAATAGCAAAGATACTACAGGACATTCCCTACTTTTCATATCAGCACATTCTTTGCCCGAACAGTATTCAGAAACAGCACAGCACAAACATATTTTCATCTTGTGGTATCTCAAAAACCATTGGTGCAACAGGTGGATGCCGCATCAGAATTTCTCGTCTGCAATGCCATGGCGATGACTATATTAACAGAAAGGGTTATTATTCTGTTCTTCTACAAGGTATATTTGATGAAAGTCCCAAATTCATTGATGTGTTTGTTGGTCCCCCAGGTAGAGTACACGATGCAAGAACGTTTCATGTGTCACCCATTTACAGTGCCAGACAGCATCGCCTGGGAGATAAATGGATAACTCCTTGGCGACAGTGCATATATTTATCATGATTTTCCTTGCATTGTTACACAGCTCAGATATAACAGAACACTGACTGATGATTAAATTCTACGAAATTCAGCTATATGTCGGGCACACTTTATTACATAGAATGCATTTGGTCGACTCAAGTGTAAATTCAGACGAATCAAGGATATTCACAATGTGAACTTAATTATCATATTTCACATAATAACTGCTGCTTGTGCTCTACATAACATGTTAACAGAGGATATGATTCAATGTAATGAACATCCAGATGGATGCCCAAGGTTTGATGACAATAATGAGGTAGTAGGAAGTCAATTAACATTCTGATTATACCTCTTTTGTCTGAATCTACATTTGAAATGTATCACCTAGTCCACTACATATATCTTATTTCTTACTTAAAATGATCTTTGTAGTATTGTGTGCATTTTATACGACGGTTAACATTTCATAACCGGACAATCAAATAATATTATGGTTTTACCTTCAACGTATTCAATTAGTACATTATTATTTCAGTGTTTCCTAAAGCCTATCTCTATCTTTGTTTCATCGTCAGTGAACAGTTGCCAACTTTCACATGTCTCTTTCTATGTTCATTGATTTTCATGAACCACTGGCATTTCATCAACAAGATTTGAGTTGGTTTTTTTAAACAGCATTTCTTTGTATATATTTATTAACATATTTTGTTTATTTTCTTTAAGGACTTTATCTTGTTAGATAATGCCGTGGTGATGAAGTCATCATATGGCACCAAAGTAAGCGATGTGTTTGAATGTTTCAAGGGTGTGTGTAAATTATTTAAATATAACTGTAGTTACAACTAGTGACATGTTAACTACCTTAAATTGTCACATTTAATATTACTGTAATTCCTCCTCTGTGCATAGAATGTACTACAATTGTATACATGTTAAACAGTATTACTGTTCATGTTATGAAGTATTTACATTTCAATGTAGTGACATATTAACATTGTAATTTTCAATTAGACTGTACTTTTCAGACCTATTTATAATATACTGTAGTTGAGTAACAGCTCATAAATTATAATTGTTTTCTTATGAACAATCATATATATGTCTACACAATACGTAGGAACTAATTGTTTAACTTATATTGTTCATATATGAATTATTAAATATAGCCTTGCCTAACATTACTTTCATTATTGTATTATATAGGTAACTTCAAATTTCATATGAGTACATGGTTACTATATTTATAAAGTGTAATATGTGTAAATGTGTGCTTCATAATCTTGCATGTGTAATACTACAGAACATGGATTATTTCATGTTAAGATAATTTACAAACAAGTCTGTATGTGATAGACATGTAAATGTTATGTTCACATTGCATGAACAGTAAACACGGGCTTGGCTGGTTTGCTTGTGAAGAATGCAATGATGTTTACCAGAGAGGTGATGGCATATCAGCTAATGTCACAATAAAATATCTGCACTAATTTGCAGACATAAATTTACCCATGTGTACTGTATCAATGTATGTCTCCGCTTCTTTATTTATGTGATATGTCATGCATGACAGGTAGTTGCCAAAGCATTGTGGCATTTGGCTGATACCAAAATATACAATTAAGGGTCTTTATAGTTGTGACAGCAGAGTCACCCGCATGCAACACTGATGTGTGTTATATACATAACAGTCACACAAATGTTTCAGTGTAATTATAATATTTTAATTAAATGTTGATATATACATCATGCAGATATACAAATACATGCTTCACAACAGTCGTATTATTGACATAATTCAATAATTTTGACATTACTACTTTAAATTGAAAGTGTGAGTTGGCCTTTTATTGTAGATGGGGACATGCACATTTAAATTAATCATATACAATGTTCACAATCACGTATATATATATATATATATACAGATATGTACATATTATTAAGGATGATGTGATATTACATAAATCGGTTATACTTATAAAAACAACCTATATTTCTGGAAACATTGATACTTGACATGACTTAAGTCATAACAACATTATAAAATATATAATGTATGATTTCATGACAAGTAACAATTTATTTTAAAAATTAAAACGTTTTCATTCTACCAGATTTTCCAAAAATAGTAATATTTTCAAAGTTTTGTTATCCGTTATTATGCTGCTTATGTTTATGACAACTTACATATTCGTAATCTTTGTCTATACAGCAAATCAGGCGACGTTAAGGTCAAATATGAACAATATGATATACCACACGAATTTGTTATCCATACTGTTTACATGTTGCACGTGGCAATGACATGGGCGATATTACAACAATATAAGTTGTCACACAAGAAATACAGCGAATCACAATAACTTAGCATGATCTGCATTCTTCTTGGCATCGGGTTTGCTTGTTCTGGCTTGATCATTGTTTTATTGTAATGGTTATCGTATCAATTTGTAAGATCAGAAATAATTTGTACCCATGATCGATTTGACGTTTAGCAAGGTGAAGGTCGTCCACTATTTACGACTCGTGAACTCGGGCACCTTCGTTACTTTCGAGTTCACGACTTGTGAATACGACTTGTGTGGTGTCTGGAATGCTATTTACGAGTCGTGAAGTCGTATTCACGACTTCACGAGATGATTGGAACGCAGCATTAGAAGTGCAGTGTATTTTGGGCGTGTCCTTTATTGTTCGGCGGTCGTCGTCGGCGGCGACGTTGGCACAATGCCGCGTTGTTATGCAATGACATTATGCGAGGTTGACCTGTATGTGGGACACTGGCTTGTTGTGGGCAGTCAGACGTAAAGCGACGTGTGTGTGAGTGCTGCAATTAAAACGTTCTCTCTCTTCATCAGTTAGTTGTTTTCTGTTACTTTGACGCTACACTACTACAATTCCTTTTACTGCATGCCTATTGCTAAAATTATTTCGCCTCAGATAAATATGAAATATATGATCAATAATAAATATTTGAAAATGTTGGTTGGCTCAAACTCAGAACCTAACCTACGTGAGGCGTGTCAGACAATACTCAATCGTTGGCTTTCATTGAATCACGTGGAAGCGAAGTCGAATAATTGTGTACCCAGTTCGTTTGTTGTGGTTATTAGTGAGCGGTATTTTGTCTTCAACGGTGGATGACGGAATGACCCCTAGCGACTGGAAATGACTTCACCGGAACTTCGTGTACAATACGCCAGGGGACCAATGAACTGTAGCAGTTGTACTGTACTTTCTTGTGAAAGATTTAATGATTCGAATCGTAAATAAGCGTGACAATATAACTAAAAATTAGACGATAACTATCATATAATTGTTACATTAAGTTTTGTTTCTAATAGCACACTACAATGTTACTTAGGTACACCATAGTGGCATTCTACAAGAATGGCATTGTTTCAATGTAAGTATGTAAATAAATAAATAAGAAAGTATGTACGTATCAATGTACATATGTATGTATGCATGTTATTTGGGTATGTATTTATGTATGTATGTATGTATGTATATATATGTATGTGTGTATGTATGTATGTATGTACGTATGTATGTATGTATATATGCATGCATGCATGCATGTATGCATGTAAGTATGTATGTATGTATGTATGTATGTATGTATGTATGTATGTATGTATATATATGTATGTGTGTATGTATGTATGTATGTACGTATGTATGTATGTATTTATGTATGTATGTATGTATGTATATATATGTATGTGTGTATCTATGTATGTATGTACGTATGTATGTATGTATGTATATATGCATGCATGCATGCATGTATGCATGTAAGTATGTATGTATGTATGTATGTATGTATGTATGTATGTATGTATGTATGTATGTATGTATGTATGTATGTATGTATATATATGTATGTGTGTATGTGTGTATGTATGTATGTATGTATGTATGTATTTATGTATGTATGTATGTATGTATATATATGTATGTGTGTATGTATGTATGTATGTACGTATGTATGTATGTATATATGCATGCATGCATGCATGTATGCATGTAAGTATGTATGTATGTATGTATGTATGTATGTATGTATGTATGTATGTATGTATGTTTGTATGTATGTATGTATGTATGTATGTATGAATGTATGTAAACAACGGGGACATACTGCGTTTTATGTGGAAGTAACAACACATGCAGCGTAGCTATTGGCTCATAACATGTTTGGTTACGAGGCTATGTGACTCGCGCATGCGCGTTAGACACCAGTATTTAAGCAATAGCAGCAGCGGGATCGATCTCATTCATTCAACATTATTGGGGAATATTCACAGCGTTTTTTCGGCTTATTTAGATTTCGATTTATGTAGTTAGAATGTAGTTGTGCTTTATGCTAGATGAGTGTGTTCGTGTAATATTGATCAAGTTTAGGTTCTGTTCGGGTTATTTTATGTGTTGTAGTTGCGGGTAGGTGAAATAATTTCATCCGAACACGTGCGAGCGGGCGCCGCCATCTTGCTTCGACAACTACCATCACATCTTTACAGGAGGATAGGTTAAGTATGGCGTCGAGTCGGGAAGTTGTGTGGATCGTAGGCGATTCACACGTTTTCTGGCTTGGGCAGTTTGTTGCGGCTACGGAGGTAAGATTTTCCGGTTCCTTGTTAGAGTGTGTAGATTGCCAGATAGCCTTCCACGGGTATCGTGGAGGGACTGTGGCTTCCCTAGCAGGCAGTAGGGACCTGAAGAGGAAGTTGGCCGGCGGTGTCCCTAGTGTGTGTGTTTTAAGTGTTGGTGGTAACGATTTAGACCACGTCGGGCCCCCGCAGACATTGCAGGTAGGTATGCGGTTGTATGATTTCGCCCAGGAGTTGGTAAACATGGGCGTTAATCGGGTGGTTATATGCCAGGTTGTACGCAGGCAGAATTGGCGGCAGATAACGTACGAGGAGGGTTCCGCCAGAGTAACCGAGATCAACGAATTTCTAAAGGCTCTCTGTGACGATTCCCGGTTATCGTTTTGGCACCACAAGGGTTTCTGGAACATTCAGAGACCAATTTTTCGTCAGGATGGGGTCCATTTTAACGATTTGGGAAACCATAAGCTCTTTCGTAGCATTAAGGGAGCGGTATTTAGTACAGTCAAGTTGATCCAGCAGTAAGTGCTTGGCAGTGTGGGTGACTGGTTTGCCGGTATAGCAGTACTTTTATGGGTAATTCGATGACGGTAATTGGTTGTATCGGTCATTGCTATGGAAATGTGTGGGCTATTATTAAAAATTGTCATAACTTTGTATTTTTGATGATTCGCCGAGCAGTGGTCGGGTACGTTATACGTTGAGATGTATTGGAATTAACCGCCATGCAATATGTTGAAGGCATGGAATACAACAAAATGGGCTCTTTGTTCCTCTTGTTTAGAATTTGACCACCATACAAGTCATTAACCGCCATGCATAATTTTGGAGGCATGGATAGCTCGAACTTAACCGACATGCAAACTTTTGGAGGCATGGATAGCTCGAACTTAACCGACATGCAACATTTTGGAGGCATGGATAGCTCGAACTTAACCGACATGCAAAATTTTGGAGGCATGGATAGCTCGAACTTAACCGACATGCAAAATTTTGGAGGGTGGATAGCTCGAACTTTAATCATTATGCAAACAACTTGTAGGCAAAATCACCAGTTATTTATGAGAGGCTTGAAAATGTGTGATATTTGGTATCATAACTTAACCGACATGTGAAATGTTGGAGGCATGTATAGTGTGCTTTGCTTAGACTGGAGACTTTTAAATTGATGAGACCTGACATAGTATAACTTAACCGCCATGCAAAGTTTTGGAGGCATGCTTTAGTGTTTAGCTTGGATCGCCATGCAATAATCAGAGCCGTTGCATTTTGTATGGGAATGAATATGGTCAACCGTTGTTTTAATTGTCAATAATATTTCAGATGCCCCCCATTAGACAGTCTCAGCGCCAGAGGGCGAGAGAAGCACAAGCCAGGGCGAGAGCGGCACTGGAACAACTGCCACAGGGCGATGTTGGACCAGTCAACGCGGCAGCGGAACCCGTCGATGCTGCAGCTCACCTTGCTACAGCGGCAACATCCTTGACAGCGCGGAGGCACTGGGAGGCTAACATTGAACGTCGTCTTGACGCCACAGAGCAACTACGTCGCGAGATGCGCGAGATGCGAACTCTACTACAGTCTATAATTCCACCAGTAGTAGCAGCCTCGACTGTGGCCTCAAGTAGTCAGGGTGCTGCGGTAGCGTCGACTAGCCAACGCGGGACGCCACTTACGACGTTTCCAGTCGCTTCGACTAGCCGTCAGGGGGCAACACCAGGTGTGTCAGCGCCCGTGACATCGGCGGTTGCTCCCCCATGGCCGTCAGTGGATGGCATGGTGCAGACGGTCGGCAGCGCCGCGTCAGGTATTGTTGATACGATAAGGGTTCTTCCGGGAGATGTACAAAATAGTGTAGCTAGTTTAGTGTTGCCAACATTAGCCTTGCATGCGCATGTGTCAGAGAAAGTTAGAGACAGGATTTGGGCAGGGGAATTTGTTGATTTGTATACATTGCTGCCAGAGATTAGCCTTGATCAACAGGATTATAAGCTTACCATACAACACTGGGGGGGGGGAGGATGGTAATCATGCAGTGTGTGTGACCCCTAAGGCGAAAACCCAGATCCGTTCGTTCAGTCAGTGGTCTAGAGCATTCCAAATTTTCATGTCTGTGTTTTTGGTGAAGCCAGGGAATGCTATGATGGCACCAAAGATGCTGAAGTATTTGCATGTGGTTAGAAACTTGTCGGAGCGTGGTGGGAACTGGCGTGGATATGATGAATCTTTCAGGACACTGATGCGCAGTGAGGGATGGGCCTGGGATTGTATCAGTTATGAGTTGTGGTTTAGTGCAGTGCAGCAGCCGTCTCCCAGGGTGGCACCACAGGTTGGGCCTTCCTTTCTCAACAGGGGTACAGGTAGCCGTGCAAACCGGGACTGCTGGGCCTTTAACCAGGGACGTTGTATGCGAAATCCCTGTCCGTTCAGGCATCTCTGCAGGTGGTGTGGTGGTGCCCACCCTGGGTTTCGGTGTCCCAAGTCACACATCCGTAAATCAGCCAACCCCCAGCGCACATTGCCCAAACCTTGATAGTGCCATGCCCTCGTCAGTGTCCCCAACAGCTCTAAGGGATGTTTTAGTAGGTTATGATGTTGTGAAAAGCCAGTATTTGATTGACGGGTTTACTTCAGGTTTTGAAATTGGGTGTTTGAGTGTTCCAGTGCAGAAAGGGGTTGTCAAAAACATGAAGTCTGCTTTTGAATTTCCCCATGTGATAGATGTGAAATTAAAGAAGGAGCTAGAACTGGGTCGGATTTTGGGCCCCTTTCGCACCCCATCAATTAATCCTGCTTACAGAATATCACCGCTAGGGGTTGTTCCTAAGAAAGTTCCAGGGGAGTTTAGAGTAATCCATAATTTATCTCATCCAGATGGTGAATCGGTTAACGATTACATTCCTAAGGAGTTTTCAACAGTGCAGTATGCAACCATACATGATGCTATTTCTTTCATTAAAGAATCTGAGTCAATAGTTTTTATGACTAAGGTAGACATAGAAGCAGCATTCAGAATTATACCTATTGCTCCGAAAGATTCACCATTGTAGGGTTTTCAATGGAGGGGACTTTATTACATGGATGCTGTGTTACCTATGGGCTGTTCAAGTTCTTGCTCTATTTTTGAAGCTTTTAGCACAGCACTGGAATGGGTTGCCATGAACAAGCTGGGTGTAACAAAAGCCATCCACATAATTGATGACTTCCTGTTTTTGGCAACTTCTCATGCTAAGTGTCTTAGTGATATGCAGGCATTCATTGGGCTATGTGGACAACTGGGGGTCCCATTGGCACCGGGAAAGAAAGTTGGGCCTTCTACAGCTCTGCAATTTCTGGGAATAACGTTAGATACAGTAAGCATGGAGGCACGTTTACCAGAGGATAAGTTAGTACAATGCAGGTTGCTGATACAGTCATTCTTGAACAGAGAAAAAGCCACTCTTAGAGAGATTCAACAACTAGTAGGGATCTTGTCATTCAGTTGCTCGGTAATTCCTGGAAGAGGGTTTTTGCGAAGGTTAATTGATTTAATTTTACATGTCAGTAGACCACATTTTCACATTAGGTTGACTAGGCAGGTGAAACTAGACTTGTTGACATGGCAGGAATTTCTGTCAGGTTTTAACGGGAAAGCCTTCTTTATTGATGATAACTTCCTTACTGGGGACTTCTTGCAGTTATTCACTGATGCATCAGGGGGCATAGGTTTTGGGGTGGTATGTGGTCCAGAGTGGTTTTGGGGTAGGTGGCCCATGTCATGGAATGTCCTTAATATCACTGTGCTTGAGTTGTACCCGATTGTGGCGGCTGTAGAGACGTGGGGAGGATCCTGGGCTAACAATAGTGTGTGCCTTTTCACTGATAATGAGGCCTTGGTCGCTATAATTAATAAACAAACATCCAAGGAGCCATGTGTGATGGCGTTGTTAAGAAAGCTAATTCTGTCTTGTTTGCGTCGCAATATTAACTTCACAGCTCGTCACATACCAGGTCGTGACAATACATTGGCTAACAAATTATCCCGTTGCCAGATACACGAATTTCTGACGTTGGCTCCATGGGTCAATTCCAAGCCAGCGATGGTGCCATTCCACGTCTCCCCAGCCGCCTTAGGGACACTGTTAAGGTCCTGATGCATGCGTCCCTGGCATCGTCATCGAAAGCGCAATACGAGCGAGCATGGGCAGAATTGGTAGGCTTTTTCCAGTGATTAGGCACCATTCCTGGGTTACCTGTGCCTGTTGCCATGATAATGGGTTTTATTGCTTATTTACATAATGCAGGGTATGCACCTGCTTCCATTATTTCTACAATCTCTGCCATTTCTAACTTTCATAAACTTAACGGTTTGCAGGACCCCGCTAAGAATGTTATTATTGCCAAGCTTTTAACAGGGGCACAAAACCTTGGAACGGTGTCTGATGTCAGATTGCCAGTGACACAGCCAATACTAGTTCGCCTAATTAGCGCACTGCCACATGTAGTTACATCACATTATAATCGTACCATGTTAACAGCTATGATGGTCCTCGCATTTAGGGGCTACTTACGGGTAGGGGAGATGGTCCCCCGTTCTAACAAAATGATGCAAGGTTGCCTGCAGCTCAGAGATATAGCTTTGAATGGGGATTTGATCACCATTTCTTTTCGACATTTTAAACACAGCTGTAGACATGGCCCTCAGTCATTGCAGGTAGATGGGCAGTGTATGATTGGTACTGCAATATATCCAGCTAAGTTGCTCAGATAATTTCTTGTATTAAGAGGTACAGATAGGGCTTCACTATTTTCATATGCAGATGGTTCTCCGATGCTGCGACGCGAGTTTGATATACTGTTGACGCTGCTGCTCGAGTTTTGTGGTTTAAGTAGTAAGGTTTTCAAAGGGCATAGCTTTAGAATTGGGGCAGCAACATCAGCTGCATTAAGGAGCGAATCGGATGCTCAGATTAGAGCTGCAGGTAGATGGGCGTCAGATGCCTTTATGAAGTATATTCGTATTTCATAAGAAACATAACTAATCTGGTTTATGGTTTCGGGATATGTACCGGGGACTCTGACAGTGGCGGAGTCTCTAGGTATGTCTTCTGTGACATAAAGCAGGTTGGTGTATATATATATATATATATATAGCTTACGCTCTGGCAGTGGCGGAGCCAAAAACTACTATTTCAACATTTATGAATGCCCTAGTAGTGAGATATGGCTTAGGCTCTGACAGTGGCTGAGCCAAAAGCTAATGTTTCAATAGTTAGGAATGCACTAGTAGTGAGATATGGCTTAGGCTCTGACAGTGGCGGAGCCAAAAGCTAATATTTCAACAGTTATGAATGATGCAGCTCTATATATGGCCCTAGTAGTGTATGGCAACAGGTAAGCTTAGACTGACAGTGGCAGAATTCTTCAGATATCATGATTTATGCTTGATTATTTGCTCATAGTATGCGTATACCCTAGTAGGATGTTATGGCAGCCCTGACAGTGGGGGTTTGACCGAACGGTTTGGTGGGGGTCGGTCACATTGTATAGTTGGGGTGACCTGGTGGCGGAGTAACCCCCACACATGTGGTGAATAGTGTATATATTGGTGGAGTGACCCACACACATATGATGAATTGTACGTAATAGACAGTAGTGCTTAGCAGTCAGGGGCCGGCATGCTTGCTGTCGTTGTCACAATGGATGTGTATGTAACAATTTATAACAATATACAGTCAATAAAATTGCATGTCATTAATTTGGCCTAATTCAATCGATACCTGACTTGCGTTGTTCCTTCTGCATAAATGAATGTATGTAAACAACGGGGACATACTGCGTTTTATGTGGAAGTAACAACACATGCAGCGTAGCTATTGGCTCATAACATGTTTGGTTACGAGGCTATGCGACTCGCGCATGCGCGTTAGACACCAGTATTTAAGCAATAGCAGCAGCGGGATCGACCTCATTCATTCAAAATTATTGGGGAGTATTCACAGCGTTTATTCAGCTTATTTGGATTTCGATTTATGTAGTTAGAATGTAGTTGTGCTTTATGCTAGATGAGTGTGTTCGTGTAATATTGATCAAGTTTAGAATTCCCACCCTCCCTCCCCTTTAACAGTGGGTGACTTTTAGCAGGGCGGAGTGACCCCCACACATGTGGTGAAGGCGGAGTGACCCCCACACATGTGGTGAATAGTATATATATTGGTGGAGTGACCCACACACATATGATGAATTGTACGTAATAGACAGTAGTGCTTAGCAGTCAGGGGCCGGCATGCTTGCTGTCGTTGTCACAATGGATGTGTATGTAACAATTTATAACAATATACAGTCAATAAAATTACATGTCATTAATTTGGCCTAATTCAATCAATACCTGACTTGCGTTGTTCCTTCTGCATAAATGTATGTATGTATGTATGTATGTATGTATGTATGTATCTATGTATCTATGTATGTTTCTATCTATGTATGTTTCTATGTATGTATGTATGTATGTGTGTGTGTGTGTGTGTGTGTGTGTGTGTGTGTGTGTGTGTGTGTGTGTGTGTGTGTGTGTGTGTGTGTGTGTGTATGTATGTATGTATCTATGTATCTATGTATCTATGTATCTATGCATCTATGTATGTTTCTATCTATGTATGTTTCTATGTATGTATGTATGTATGTGTGTGTGTGTGTGTGTGTGTGTGTGTGTGTGTGTGTGTGTGTGTGTGTGTGTGTGTGTGTGTGTGTATGTATGTATGTATGTATGTATGTATGTATGTATGTATGTATGTATGTATGTATGTATGTATGTATGTATGTATGTATGTATGTATGTATGTATGTACGAAGGTATGTATGATAGCCTATATACATGTATATGTTTTATATGCCTGTTCTGTATTCTGTTTAACAAATTATGTGTAACTCTATAAACCGATTCACTTATTTTACTAGTTAACCACTGACATTGCCAAGCATTCTGAACTGTTTTATTACAGCAATCTGTGACATTCCAAATTAATCTAAGCCGCCAGTCAACACTCCTCCGCGGACAATCAGGGTTCCTCGGACAGAATGCCCGATCCTTCCCTCGCGATCCCTCCCACCGTGTCCTCCCACTCGATCCCGCCCACCCGATCCCTCTCACCCAATCTCTCTACGCCTGATCCCTCCCACCCGATCCCTCCCATCCGATCTCTCCCACCCGATCACTCCCACGTGATCCCTCCCACCCGATCTCTACCACTCGATCTCTCCCACCCGATCCCTCCCAACCCAACAATATCTCTCCCATCCGATCCCTCCCACCCGATCTCTACCACCCGATCTCTCCCACCCGATCCCTCCCAACTCCACAATATATCTCCCATCCGATCTCTCCCACCCGATCTCTACCACTCGATCTCTCCCACCCGATCCCTCCCAACCCCACGAGATCTCTTCCATCCATCCCTCCCACTTGATCTCTCCCCACCAGATATCTCCCAACCGATCTCTCCTAAGAGGATGTCTCCCCACCTGATCTCTCCCAACCAATCTCCCTCACCCGATCTCTATCAACAGATCTCTCCCCACAGGATCTCTCCCCACCCGATCTCTCTCCCATCCAATCTCTCCCCACCCGATCTCTCCCAACCGATCTCTCCCCACCATATCTATCCCAACCGATCTCTCCAGACAGGATCTCTCCCCACCCGATCTCTCCCACCCGATTGCTACCACCCGATCCCTCCCCACCCGATCCTTCCCCACCAACAGATACCATGACAGACACTTAAACACCATGGATGCATTACTCCGCCATCCCAAATGCGTTGGTGTGGGAGAAATTGGCCTCGATTACCATCGACACCAGATATCAAAGGAGCGCCAGAGCCAACAGCAGATGTTGATGCCACAGCTTAAATTGGCAGCCAGATATGCCAAGCCGATCGTGATCCATGTACGGCCATGCACGACTGATAATGCAAAGTGCCTGGAGGATGGCCTGAACATAATGACGGAAGTCCTCCCAAAGACGCAAAAAGTGCATATCCATTCCTCTTGCTGGAAAAAAAGAGGATATCACGGCATGGTTGCGGGCATTCCCCGAAGTGAAATTCGATCTGTCTGGTACCCTGCTCAGAGTAGGATGTGGAGGAGCGAAGGAGGAGGAGGTGGTCTGTAGTATGGGGCTCAACAAGATCATATCTTCCACCACCAGGAACAACTGGCCCGAACCACCCATGGAATATAATTACCGTAGCAGAGAGGGTGCACCCTTGGCCAAAAAAAACTATAAATTTGGTATAGAAAACTACAGGATTTTTGCGCATAGTTTTTTTATAGAAAACTATAGGAAATTTTCTATAGAAAACTACAGGATTTTTGCGCATAGTTTTCTGTAGAAAACTATAGGAATTTTTTTATAGAAAACTTCAGGATTTTTGCGCATAGTTTTCTGTAGAAAACTATAGGAAATTTTATATAGAAAACTACAGGATTTTTGCGCATAGTTTTCTGTAGAAAACTATAGGGAATTTTCTATAGAAAACTACAGGATTTTTGCGTTTTCTATAGAAAACTATAGGAAATTTTCTATAGAAAACTACAGGATTTTTGCATTTTCTATAGAAAATATAGGAAATTTTCTATAGAAAACTACAGGATTTTTGCGTTTTCTATAGAAAACTATAGGACATTTTCTATAGAAAACTACAGAATTGTTGCATTTTCTATAGAAAACTATAGGAAATGTTCTATAGAAAACTACAGGATTTTTGCGTTGTCTATAGAAAACTATAGGAAATGTTCTATAGAAAACTACAGGATTTTTGCGTTTTCTATAGAAAACTATAGGAAATCTTCTATAGAAAACTACAGGATTTTTGTGTTTTCTATAGAAAATTATAGGACATTTTCTATAGAAAACTACAGGATTTTTGCGGTTTTCTACAGAAAACTACAGGACATTTTCTATAGTTTTTGTATAGAATATTCTATAGGACATTTTCTATAGAAAACTATAGGAAATATCCTACAGTATTTTCTATGGAATATTTCCTATAAGAAATACCCTATAGGCTATATCCTGTCAAAAATATTCTGTATGACATACTCATTAACAGACGTGCACGTTAATCTTCAAATATTTGTATTATATTATATATTCAAATACATTAATCATACAGGCAATCTACAGTAATATCCAAAGTAGTGGTAAGAGGTCCGCCATCCCCGGAAGTGACCTAAGATCAAAGGCTTTTTCGTTTTTTATAAGTAGAATTCCTACGTTTTTTATCAGTATGATTTAGCAAACGTCAAAAGTGATTGATGGGGGTCATGAGAAAGAGGGTGTCGCCATCTACTGAATAAAGATGGAATAAATAGGGTGAATGACGACCTCTAGTGACTAATCAGGTACTAATTAGGGTAATTAATTAATTAATTAATTAAGTACTAATTAGTAACAAATGAGTAGCGCAATTATCGGAGGAGAACGTTAACAACGACAAAAAATAGTAAATAGAGACCAATTAGTATTCATTACGTGCACGGGAGGTGGGAAAGATTTTAGAGTGAAGTGACACCCCTGGAGATCAGCGAGTTTAAAATAATGACGCGCGGGAAGGTTCTAGAACCTTCTAGAAGCTTCTAGAACGGTGCGGTGGTGGAGGTGGGGCCGCGCGGTTTAGATTACGCCTGGTGGCCTGGTTTTCACGACTCACTGGCAAATGGTGGTGTCGAATGTCAGGCTGCAGGATTTTATGTGCATTGGTTTGACGGATAAATGTTTTTCGAGGCGCGCGCTTGTAATAAGCTTCTGGCACCGATGTGTCAGTGCTGGCTGCGGCATGGAAGGCCGGATTTTCGTGGTGCGCGCTTGTAATAAGGCTCTGGCGCTGATGTGGATATTCCCTGTCAGTGCTAGCTGCGGCACCGCTGATGGATACGCGTGCAATTGCGGTGCAATATCGGAGCTGTCAGATTGGCCTGTGTGTGTGTGCGCGTATTAATATAGGTGGAATTATTCGTGTGTTATTGCAGTTGGTGGTCGGCGCTGTCAGATTGGTCTGTGTGTGCGCGTATTTAGCTTGTGGCGCTAAATGTGTAGGTGGAACTATATTCGTGTGTGCGTTGGAAGGCGAAAGGAAACACAATAAACGGTGAGAAATAAATTTTATTGGTTACAGTTGACGACGGAAAGGGGTCATGGGGGTGGGCCAAAGCCGTTCCGGTCGGAGGGTTGTGGCGGAAAGCCTAAATGAACGGAAAGATGCGCTGGGACGGGTGGGGCAAATGAGGAGGGGAGAATTTGGGGGCGTGGGAATATATCGGCAAAGGAGAATGGCTGTGTCTCTACCGCCGCCGCCTCTGGTAGGGGGTTGTCGGCATATAGAAATTCTAAATCGGTGAACCCACTGTAGTCGTCATCGAAATTTTCTGCCGGCTCTTCTTCTTCTGATTCTTCTTCTTCTTGTTCTTTTTCTCGTCGGCGCGGCTCAACGGCTAACAGGGGCTGGTGGGGGCGGCGTCGTGGCGAGGTGAATGTGATTGCGTGGGGCGCAGGTCCTATGTAGTGCACTGTCATTCCCCGCCCGATATTGTAGCGTCCATGTGCCAGACTAGGGTCGATCACGTAGATGTGTCGGCTGGGGGAATGAGGAAAAGTTCAATTAGTGACTACTGGCGCGCGGGGGGTTCATCTGTGGAGAAGGAAACAGTGTTAAGGGGTGTGATGTGGTCCATTCCGATGAGTGTGGTTGTGACCTCCCATAAGGAGCCGATTGACAAGTTCGGGCGCCAGCAATAGGCGATATCTGTGGAGAAGGAAAAAGTGTTAAGGGGTGTGATGTGGTCGGCGACGTCCAAGGTATAATGTGCCCCCAGGCCTATCGGCGCGCGGTCTTCTATCAATCATAATCAGATCACCGGGGGACAAATTTATTCTAGATCTATTAATGAAGCCGTTTCGGTGCGAGGGCCTCGCAAGGGTTTGCCCGCGCCCTATATGTAGTGTGTCGAAGCCGGCGATGTTTCGTCTGCAAGTATGAAAAAGTATTAAAGTAACGGCGCGTCTCTTTTTAGCCTGTAAAAAAAGCATTAAGTCTGTAGTGGGGCGTTTGTAAATAGTGGGGCGCACGGAAAAGCAGCTATAGGCTTTATCGAAAGTAGGCGTCTGCAAATAAAGGTAAATGTTAAAGGTAAAAGTTAATAGTTAAGTTAGTGAACGTTATAAAAGAAAGCAGTAATGTGAGTGAGGAAAGTCAGTGTTAGTTAAGTTAGCAAAACGTACCTGGTTTGTGGTTGTTGAGAGTCGGCCGCATAATTGCCAACTTGATCGGTCGGCTCCATAGTGAGAAATGAATTGCGCAGTTGTTGCGCCGCTGTTTTGCGCGCGGTAACGTGTTGCGCCCTAGACACGTACGCCATAGCCTTACATAAGGGGCTGACGTCACTGTTTATATAAAGCGCTTATGTAACTGTTTGTAAGTCTTTAAAACGGCCGTTAAAGGTGAAATGTGAGCAAACTAAGCGGCCTATAATAGTCAGTGGGGCCTAGAGAATCTTATGGTAACTTTATATTAGGAAATGAAAGTGGCGTTCTGTTAGTGCACTAGGCTGACCGAGAGATTGTTTTCAGTTTTAGTAACCTTGTAAGAGTCGGCTGCTTTGCGGCTCGCGTGCACTCGCTCACGGGGGCCGCGTGTGGGCCGCGTGCAAAGCGCTTATATAGGGACTGGGCGGAGAACGCTTTCTCCAGTGTTTCCTGTCTACAGCCCCTGTCTCCGTCTCCTCCAGTCTTATTGTATATGGGTGAGGGACTGGTACAGTATTGTAACACTAGTTCTGTTCTTTCTCCAGTGTTTCCTGTCTAAAGCCCTTGTCTCCATCTCCTCCAGTCTTATTGTATAGGAGTGAGGGTCTGGTACAGTAATGTGACAATTGTTCTGTTCTTTCTCCAGTGTTTCCTGTCCACAGCCCCTGTCTCCGTCTCCTCCAGTCTTATTGTAGGGGTAGTACAGTATCTTAACTCTTGTTCTGTTCTTTGTCCAGTGTTTCCTGTCCTACAGCCTCTGTCTCCATCTCCTACAGTCTTATTGTATAGTGAGGGTCTGGTACAGTATTGCAACACTCGTTCTGTTCTTTCTCCAGTGTTTCCTGTCTACAGCCCCTGTCTCCATCTCCTGCAGTCTTATTGTATAGGGGTGAGGGTCTGGTGCAGTATTGTAACACTTGTTCTGTTCTTTCTCCAGTGTTTCCTGTCCACAGCCCCTGTCTCCATCTCTTCCATTCTTATTGTATAGGGGTGAGGGTCTGGTACAGTATTGTAACACTTGTTCTGTTCTTTCTCCAGTGTTTCCTGTCTACAGCCCGTCTCCATCTCCTCCAGTCTTATTATATATGGGTGAGGGTCTGGTACAGTATTGTAACACTTGTTCTGTTCTTTCTCCAGTGTTTCCTGTCTACAACCCTTGTCTCCATCTCATCCAGTCTTATTGTAAAGGGGTGAGGGTCTGGTACAGTATTGTAACACTTGTTCTGTTCTTTCTCCAATGTTTCCTGTCTACAGCCCCTGTCTCCATCTCCTCCAGTCTTATTTTATAGGGGTGAGGGTCTGGTACAGTATCGTAGCAATTGTTCTGTTTTTTCTCCAGTGTTTCCTGTCTACAGCCCCTGTCTCCATCTTCTCCAATCTTATTGTATAAGGGTGAGGGTTTGGTACAGTAATGTGACAATTGTTCTGTTCTTTCTCCAGTGTTTCCTGTCCACAGCACCTGTCTCCATCTCTTCCAGTCTTATTGTATAGGGGTGATGGTCTGTACAGTATTGCAACACTTGTTCTGTTCTTTCTCCAGTGTTTCCTGTCCACGGCCCCTGTATCCATCTCCTCCAGTCTTATTGTATAGGAGTGAGGGTCTGGTACAGTAATGTGACAATTGTTCTGTTCTTTCTCCAGTGTTTCCTGTCCACAGCCCCTGTCTCCATCTCCTCCAGTCTTATTGTATAGGGGTGAGGGTCTAGTACAGTATCTTAACTCTTGTTCTGTTCTTTGTCCAGTGTTTCCTGTCTACAGCCTCTGTCTCCATCTCCTACAGTCTTATTGTATAGGGGTGAGGGTCTGGTACAGTATTGCAACACTCGTTCTGTTCTTTCTCCAGTGTTTCCTGTCTACAGCCCCTGTCTCCATCTCCTGCAGTCTTATTGTATAGGGGTGACGGTCTGGTACAGTATTGTAACACTTGTTCTGTTCTTTCTCCAGTGTTTCCTGTCCACAGCCCCTGTCTCCATCTCTTCCATTCTTATTGTATAGGGGTGAGGGTCTGGTACAGTATTGTAACACTTGTTCTGTTCTTTCTCCAGTGTTTCCTGTCTACAGCCCGTCTCCATCTCCTCCAGTCTTATTATATATGGGTGAGGGTCTGGTACATTGTAACACTTGTTCTGTTCTTTCTCCAGTGTTTCCTGTCTACAACCCTTGTCTCCATCTCCTCCAGTCTTATTGTAAAGGGGTGAGGGTCTGGTACAGTATTGTAACACTTGTTCTGTTCTTTCTCCTATGTTTCCTGTCTACAGCCGCTGTCTCCATCTCCTTCAGTCTTATTTTATAGGGGTGAGGGTCTGGTACAGTATCGTAGCCTGTCCACAGCCCCTGTCTCCATCTCCTCCAGTCTTATTGTATAGGGGTGAGGGTCTGGTACAGTATTGTAACACTTCATCTGTTCTTTCTCCAGTGTTTCCTTATTGTAAAGGGGTGACGGTCTGGTACAGTATTGTAACACTTGTTCTGTTCTTTCTCCAATGTTTCCTGTCTACAGCCCCTGTCTCCATCTCCTCCTCCAGTCTTATTTTATAGGGGTGAGGGTCAGGTACAGTATCGTAGCACTTGTTCTGTTCTTTCTCCAGTGTTTCCTGTCTACAGCCCCTGTCTCCATCTTCTCCAGTCTTATTGTATAAGGGTGAGGGTCTGGTACAGTAATGTGACAATTGTTCTGTTCTTTCTCCAGTGTTTCCTGTCCACAGCACCTGTCTCCATCTCTTCCAATCTTATTGTATAGGGGTGATGGTCTGTACAGTATTGCAACACTTGTTCTGTTCTTTCTCCAGTGTTTCCTGTCCACGGCCCCTGTATCCATCTCCTCCAGTCTTATTGTATAGGGTTGAGGGTCTGGTACAGTAATGTGACAATTGTTCTTTTTTTCTCGTGTTTCCTGTCCACAGCCCCTGTCTCCATCTCCTCCAGTCTTATTGTATAGGGGTGAGGGTCTGGTACAGTATTGTAACACTTCATCTGTTCTTTCTCCAGTGTTTCCTATCTACAGCCCCTGTCTCCATCTCCTCCAGTCTTATTGTATAGGGGTGAGGGTCTTGTACAGTAATGTGACACTTGTTCTGTTCTTTCTCCAGTGTTTCCTGCCTACAATCCTTGTGTCCATTGCCTCCAGTCTTATTGTATAGGGGTGAGGGTCTGGTACAGTAATGTCACAATTGTTCTGTTCTTTCTCCAGTGTTTCCTGTCCACAGCCCCTGTCTCCATCACCTTCAGTCTTATGGTATAGGGGTGAGGGTCTGGTACAGTAATGTGACAATTGTTCTGTTCTTTCTCCAGTGTTTCCTGTCCGCGGCCCCTGTCTCCATCTCCTCCAGTCTTATCGTATAGGGATGAGGGTCTGGTACAGTAATGTGACAATTGTTCTGTTCTTTCTCCAGTGTTTCCTGTCCACAGCCCCTGTCTCCATCTCCTCCCGTCTTGTTGCATAGGGGTGTGGGTGTGGTACAGTAATAGAACAAGTGTCACATTACTGTACAAGACACTCACCCCTATACAATAAGACTGGAGGAGATGGAGAAAGGGGCTGTAGATAGGAAACACTGGAGAAAGAACAGATGAAGTATCTCCTCCATTCTTATTGTATAGTGATGAGGGTCAAGTAGAGTATTGTAACACTTGTTCTGTTCTTTCTCCAGTGTTTGCAGTCTACAGCCTCTGTCTCCATCTCCTACAGTCTTATTGTATAGGGGTGAGGGTCTGGTACAGTAATGTGACAATTGTTCTGTTCTTTCTCCAGTGTTTTCTGTCTACAGCCTCAGTCTCCATGTCCTACAGTCTTATTGTGTAGGGGTTAGGGTCTGGTACAGTAATGTGACAATTGTTCTGTTCTTTCTCCAGTGTTTCCTTTCTACAGCCTCTGTCTCCATCTCCTACAGTCTTATTGTATAGGGGTGAAGGTCTGGTACAGTAATGTGACAATTGTTCTGTTCTTTCTCCAGTGTTTCCTGTCTACAACCCTTGTCTCCATCTCCTCCAATCTTATTTACAGGGGTGAGGGTCTGGTACAGTAACGGGACAATTGTTGTGTTCTTTCTCCAGTGTTTCCTGTCCACAGCCCATGTCTCCATCTCCTCCAGTCTTATTCTATATGGGTGAGGGTCTGGTACAGTAATGTGACAATTGTTCTGTTCTTTCTCCAGTATTTCCTGTCCACAGCCCCTGTCTCCATCTCCTCCAGTCTTATTGTATAGGGGTGAGGGTCTGGTACAGTAATGTATCTCTTGTTCTGTTCTTTCTCCAGTGTTTCCTGTCCACAGCCCCTGTCTCCATCTCCTCCAGTCTTCACCACAAGCCCAATGCACAAGTATCAGCTGTCAACGAACGCCTGCCTATGGCCAACTAGCGCACATAACACACCGCGTATGCTGGCGCACAGCCAGCTGACAGCCAAAATAAACAAACCCCGCTTAACGCTTAACGCTCATACACTGCATAAAGTCTGACAGTACACGTCGACATACGATACCCCCGTTCGGCAGTGAGGTACGTGATACTTATGTCTTAACCACTATTATGTGCTATGTGCTGACGAACATTCAGGAGCGCGCGGCGTTGAGCTACTTCTACGCCAAACGTCGCGTGCTCGACGACGGCGTCACTACGGCGCCGATACTCGTATAAACAACCTACCTAACATAAGGACTATCCCTACCTACCTACCTACCTACCTAAGGGGTCACTTTTTTATCTCTCTTTTTTTGTGTGTAAAATAAAAAAGGTTCAGGAGCCCCCACGACGGGGCCCCAAAACGCCCGTAGGGCGTTTTGGGGAAGACTGGAGGAGATGGAGACAGGGGCTGTGGACAGGAAATACTGGAGAAAGAACAGAACAATTGTCACATTACTGTACCAGACCCTCACCCATATAGAATAAGACTGGAGGAGATGGAGACATGGGCTGTGGACAGGAAACACTGGAGAAAGAACACAACAATTGTCCCGTTACTGTACCAGACCCTCACCCCTGTAAATAAGATTGGAGGAGATGGAGACAAGGGTTGTAGACAGGAAACACTGGAGAAAGAACAGAACAATTGTCACATTACTGTACCAGACCCTAACCCCTACACAATAAGACTGTAGGACATGTAGACTGAGGCTGTAGACAGGAAACACTGGACAAAGAACAGAACAAGAGTTAAGATACTGTACTAGACCCTCACCCCTATACAATAAGACTGGAGGAGATGGAGACAGGGGCTGTGGACAGGAAACACTGGAGAAAGAACAGAACAATTGTCACATTACTGTACCAGACCCTCACTCCTATACAATAAGACTGGAGGAGATGGATACAGGGGCCGTGGACAGGAAACACTGGAGAAAGAACAGAACAAGTGTTGCAATACTGTACAGACCATCACCCCTATACAATAAGACTGGAAGAGATGGAGACAGGTGCTGTGGACAGGAAACACTGGAGAAAGAACAGAACAATTGTCACATTACTGTACCAAACCCTCACCCTTATACAATAAGATTGGAGAAGATGGAGACAGGGGCTGTAGACAGGAAACACTGGAGAAAAAACAGAACAATTGCTACGATACTGTACCAGACCCTCACCCGTATAAAATAAGACTGGAGGAGATGGAGACAGGGGCTGTAGTCGTGGGGGCTCCTGAACCTTTTTTATTTTACACACAAAAAAAGAGAGATAAAAAAGTGACCCCTTAGGTAGGTAGGTAGGTAGGTAGGTAGGTAGGGATAGTCCTTATGTTAGGTAGGTTGTTTATACGAGTATCGGCGCCGTAGTGACGCCGTCGTCGAGCACGCGACGTTTGGCGTAGAAGTAGCTCAACGCCGCGCGCTCCTGAATGTTCGTCAGCACATAGCACATAATAGTGGTTAAAACATAAGTATCACGTACCTCACTGCCGAACGGGGGTATCGTATGTCGACGTGTACTGTCAGACTTTATGCAGTGTATGAGCGTTAAGCGTTAAGCGGGGTTTGTTTATTTTGGCTGTCAGCTGGCTGTGCGCCAGCATACGCGGTGTGTTATGTGCGCTAGTTGGCCATAGGCAGGCGTTCGTTGACAGCTGATACTTGTGCATTGGGCTTGTGGTGAAGACTGGAGGAGATGGGGACAGGGGCTGTGGACAGGAAACACTGGAGAAAGAACAGAACAATTGTCACATTACTGTACCAGACCCTCGCCCATATAGAATAAGACTGGAGGAGATGGAGACATGGGCTGTGGACAGGAAACACTGGAGAAAGAACAGAACAATTGTCACATTACTCTACCAGACCTTCACCCCTATACAATAAGACTGTAGGAGATGGAGACAGAGGCTGTAGAAAGGAAACACTGGAGAAAGAACAGAACAATTGTCACATTACTGTACCAGACCCTAACCCCTACACAATAAGACTGTAGGACATGGAGACAGAGGCTGTAGACAGAAAACACTGGAAAAAGAAC
>CM034534.1:20254890-20421525 GCA_020002185.1 Paraescarpia echinospica | reverse complement strand
ACTATGGTCTAACTAAGAAACAGTGCAATGTGCTATTGGAAACAAAACATGATATAACATATATCAAACAAGTAACGTAAATAAAACAATTGTATAATAGTTAACGTTTTAATTCTTAGTGATATAGGTTACTCGTATTTACGACTCGAACCAGTAAGTATTTCGCAAGAAAGTACAGTACAACTGCTACAATTCATTCTTCTCCCAATCCACAACCCTGGCGTGTTGTACGAAGTTCCGGTGAATTCACTTCCGGTCGCTAGGGGTAGCCACCAGTCATTCCGTCATCTAGCGTTGAAGACAAAAAACCGCTCGTTAACAACCACAACTAACGAACTGGGTACACAATTACTCGACTGCGCTTCCGCAGATTTCAATGTAAGCCAACGACTGAGTGTTGTATCAGATGATTCACGTAGTGGAGGTTCTGAGTTTGAGCCCACCAATTATTTTTTTAATAACATATTCAATGCTAGTATGGTTTCCTTTTGTTGATTCCATAAACATTTTTAAATATTTGTCATTTATCGTATATTTCAAACTATCATGAGGCGAATTAATTTTAGCAATCAGCATGCAGTAACAGAAATCGTACTAGTGTGTGTGTGTGTGTGTGTGTGAGTGTGTGTGTGTGTGTGTGTGTGTGTGTGTGTGTGTGTGTGTGTGTGTGTGTGTGTGTGTGTGTGTGTGTGTG
This sequence comes from Paraescarpia echinospica, assembly GCA_020002185.1. Taxonomy (NCBI): domain Eukaryota; kingdom Metazoa; phylum Annelida; class Polychaeta; order Sabellida; family Siboglinidae; genus Paraescarpia; species Paraescarpia echinospica. The sequence continues at coordinate 20,420,831 of CM034534.1, read as the reverse complement.
TGTGTGTGTGTGTGTGTGTGTGTGAATATTTATATATGAATGTACATATGTATGTACGTATGTATGTATGTATGTATGTGTGTATGTATTTATATTAGTGTGTGTATATGTGTGTGTGTTTGTGTAAGTGTGTGTGTGTGTGTGCACATACACACGTGTGTGCATGTGGTTGTATGTGTGTGTACGTGCGCGCGCGCGCGCGCAGGGGGGCGGTGTAGGCGATATTACCAAATTGATCAATATCTGCTCCAGCCATTCGCCATTTGTTCTCGACCAGGCGGCCCTACGCGATGCTTAGGGGGATCCACTACTCTCACTAATGGTCCGTGGTCGCGTGGCCCAGCAGTGTCGTCTCGTGGTAAAATGACTGTACTGGCCTCTCTTGGCGTGTACTCATGTGGCTCGATGTACTTGTCTCGTTGCCGACTTATGCCGCTTAACGACTGCAGGTATCCGTTTCCTCCTGGCCAGCCGTTGCGGTGTCCAGACACATCATGTCGCGGAGGTAGGCTGCCCATGGAAAGCACCAAGAGAGATGACTAGGAACATCGTCTTAAAAAAGGTACGATATACATATGAGGGAATGCAGACCATCACAGACACACCAAGAATTGTCGACAGCGCACCCTGCGTTATGGGGTAGCCGAGAGCATGTAGGGCGTTGCGCATGCGCTGATTACCAGTGTCGCCCTCTACCGACACAAAGGAATAAGTAATATGTGCTGAAAAGTCAACACTGAAGCCGATGTATATGAAAATGTTGATCATTGAGATCGAGTCGAGGTTGACGCCCCACCACGTCATATAACCTATGACCTCGGTACAGATGGACACGATACTGAAGGTCACCCACAAACTGCACACCGGATGTGGTATGAGAAAGAGCGAAACAACAAACATGGAGGCCGTCGCAATAATTAGATTCCGTCTCGTGTTTGGCCAAACGGCGAGGTATTGGTCGTAGATTATAAACATGGGGTGGTATACCGTCACGTTCAGATCGTTGTGCTTATCGGCGATCGCTCGAGCAATAGACATCAAGTTGCTTTCTCGTATTGACGTGTCAGTCTTATTTGAAAACACAAAGTATCGTGAGTATTTGACTTTTCCGGATTCCCGCATAATGTCCTCTCTGTGGTCGACGCCGAGACGGCTGTATATTTAAAAAAAATATATATATAATATTACTGAGAAATTTCCAGAGTCTACAGCGTCGGTTCCGATGAAAGTAGTAAAATCACGAATCCACGCTGATGTGATGTAATTGCCGTGGAAATATACAGATTCTTCGAATTCCTGTATTATTTCTTCGATCTTTTCCCGTTCGGTCGGGTTCCACAGTTTAAGCTCCTTGCCGACAACCACGTTGATGCAATGTCCGTATTCACGGAAATACTTGGTGTTTTGATCGTAGTAGTCAGCGACATTGGAACCGTCTCGGGCCAGTCTGTTTAAAGTGATACCCTCTTTAACGTTTAAGCATCCCCATACAGCAAAACCTAAATACACGAGATAGACGTGAAGGAGAAATATCTTGAAGGGTCGAGTTGACAGCAATCCTCCGCACGAGTCCCTGAAGAATGTTATTGCCCTCACGCCGGCCGTCTTGTTGGTGTCTTCTTTTTCCTCCTCAGTGTATCCGCCCGTGCAAAAGTGGCGGAAGATGGTGCTGCGGTGTCCTGTCAGACAAAAGTATTCGCTAACATAGTGGTATTGGTAGAGATAATGGAGGCATGATTGTCTGATGGAGGCGTGTATACAAATTATTATAACCACTTACATGTCCCTTGTCATTGTTTATGTGACTTGGTGGTATTTCTACGTTATACGTAAACCAGTAGCAACAATTATATTGATACGGTAGCTTTAGACCACAATAACTGTATCTCCTCCCATGTATCGATGTGCACTCGCATCGTTCTATATTCATGCGAAGATAGTAATTTAGTATTTCAAAATAAACAGGTCAGGCTTGCTCCAAGTGGTGGCACAGGTCCAAAATACTGTTGTGGTTATAAATACTGCCCATTCGTTATTGTTGTATAAGCTGATATATGAAACATCGTGACGGTAAATAGATGGTGGCTGTTGCTTTGAGCAATGGTGTTTGTAATTGGAGCACGCTTGTGATTTGTAATTGACCCTCTAGAAAGATACTATATGTTTCATGACATGTACAGGGATTCTCTGTTAAACCTTTGTGTACTTGTGATTTGGGCACGGGCGTCCTGCTAACAGCCAACCCGATTGTATCTTTTGGCTGGTCTTCACACAGTATGCCTATCTATTTGGAGTATGTGTACGGCATTCCAATATATGCCTGCTTGTGTATTATATCGCTAACTCCAAAATCATATATATATATATATATATATATGTACTGGAAATAATTAACTGGTACACTTGAAAATTGCTTGATTTTCTTACTTCGGTTAAGTTTGATCTTTTCCAGCACCAAATAATTTAGCATCATTGTGGAAGTAAGTTATTTATAACATATCTACGGTAGTCTAGGACATCCTATGGATGGTCTAGGACAGTTTTTGTAAGTAAATATCGATATTTGACGTGTTTAGTGACAGCATCTTGCACTTGTGGTAGATTTACAGAATACTCTAGAGTCTGTCTAGATAAGATATATTTTAGTTTATGTGAATTTTTTTTATACGTGGGTGATAATATGTGATCTTGCTATGCTGATTCGTGAGTTCAACTGCTATCACCCTTGTTTTCAGAGGTTATATGCCATACCTAATGATTATCTGATTGATATTTAAAAAAAATATTTATTTAAATTTCCTGGATAAAATTAATAATATTATTACAAAATAAAATGTTATGGTTGCAAATACATTACAGAAAAAAGATTTGTCAAATAACATAATAAGACTTTTTGTTTCGTGAATAGAAAAGATGTGCGGAAACCAACGAATGACTGATAAGCGACGCTCGGTTGTGGTACTACACAGAAATGGTGCCAGCATGAGGGAAATTGCAAGGAAGTTGAGAATTTCCAAGAATACAGTTGCTAGCATTGGGCAGAAGCACCGGAATACTGGTTCTGTGAAAGATCTTCCGGGGAGAGGCCGAAATAAATGAACTACAAAACGGCAAGATCGGCCACTCATCCGTACGTCCTTGAATGACCGTCGCTTGACCTCCAGTGACTTAAAGTAACGTTGGCAAGATGAGTGTGGACTTAACGTTTCTAGTCGAACAGTTAGGAACAGATTAAAAGTGACAGGATTAAGGGGTTGTGTTGCAGTTAAGAAGCCCCTGTTCTCTGCCAAGAACCGAAAGGCACGGTTGCAATGGGGAAGGAAGCACATACATTGGTCTGGTGATGACTGGCAACGTGTTTTGTGATCAGATGAAAGCAGCATTGAGCATTTCAACTCTTCAAAGAGAGTTTATGTGAGGAGGAGACAGGCAGAAAGATTTAGTGAACAATGCATCGTCCCAACTGTGAAGTTTGGCGGTGGCATACAAATGCTATAGGGTTGCTTTAGCGGCCAAGGTGTTAGTTTCCTCCACAGGGTCGACGGCACGTTGGGCCAAGCATAGTACATCAAACTCCTTAAAAAGGGCATGTTGCCATCTGCAGATCAGCTGCACGGTAGTATCTTTCAACAAAACAATGCACCATGCTACAAAGGAAAGAAAGTCATGGACTTGTTTGAAGATAAAGACATCACAGTAATAGACTGGCTAGCCCAATCTCCAGACCTAAACCACATCGAGAATCTGTGGCAAAACCTGAAAGTGCAGGATCATAACTCCAAGCCAAGTTCCCTGGAGCTATGTACTGTCTGGCAGAGTATAACAGACGCCGAACTCTTAAAACTAATTCATTCAATGCCTAAGCGTGTCAAGGCTGTTATTTCAGCCAGAGGAGGTGCTACTCGATATTGATATATGCTACAAATACAGAATGGAAAAAACATTAGAATGACAATTTCTGAAATCCTAAAATTTATCTCATTGATAAAGCTAAACTAAAACAGATTATATTTGCCATTGCCAAAAACGATGTTTATTTACTGCAAAGTCGTGAATATTGCCTTGCATAATCACTGTCCGTGTTATTTTTGTTTGGTACTGTATATAAATATACATATACACACCATTGGCGGAGTCAGTACAGGTATATATATATATATATATATATATATACCTGCTAGTGACGTGGGCACAGCTTTCATGCACGTGGCTGGATGCTGGTTGTTTGCCTCTCGGTGTCCTGTCAGCACCATGCAGGCGGCGAAGAAGGTGATCTGGTAGACGTAGTCGAACAAAACGGCGAGCACCGTGAAAGTGCAGAAGATTCGCACCGATCGGAATTTTGTGATTGTCCCGATGCCAATCGACAGAGCGTCCGTAAGGCTTGTGATTGTGATCGACAACGCCGCTTCCCAGAACGCCTTGCCCATGCGCTCTTCAACGGACAACCGGAAGTCTGTCTGACGCCATGCTGCCAGCATGACAAACATGTCGTCGACGCCAATTCCTGCCATATGAAGATAAAAAACGCAAATAGAACACGCGCGCAAGTAAAACACGCACAATTACAAAAATCAAGTATTGTTTCAAAACCAGCTTCACATTTTTCGCTGAAACAGACTAATATTTTTCATAAGAGAAACAAAAACTTACCAAGCACAAGGAAGGGACTTGAAGCGACGATATCAGTGAAAGGCACACCAGTGTGGAGCACGAGACCGAACCCCGAGACTATAGCGAGACCGGCCGAAAATACGCCGAGAGGTCCAAGCCACGGTTTACTGCGCACCCAATCTGCGCTCATGCAGGACACGACGGTAAATGCGATTAGAACTAATAACAAAATAGGCAGCAACGTGAAGACTGCATCAGCGTTCCGCTTCATTTCGTGTTCGAGAGAGTGAGTGGTGTAGCGAATCACGGTGATGTGTTTATAACGTTTGTCGACGATGACTGATAGGAATTTCTCCTGCCATTTCATTACAGCTTCGACATTTTCACAAGACAAGAGGTAATAGTGCAGCGACCATGCTTTTGCTTCAGTGTCGCCATCTTCCGTCGTACTGACTCCGCCAATGGTGCTTCCGATGAAGAATGTCAAATTGCGTGGTCCTCGCGTAATCCTGTGTACGGGATACTCCAGATCATTTAGATTTACGTTCATAACACCGTGCAATATAATGAGCGTGTCTGTCGCATTCTCACACGATCCTGTGCACAGATCCCTGTAGCTGTACGTCATCCCGTCTACATTAACCGTGATGTTTCGAATATCCCTGTCAAGTTGTACCACATCGTTGAAAACGTCTTCTTTCAACACGTTTCCGTCTTTCTCCTTCGACGTCACAATCACGCGGCCATATTGACCGTGAGTTGACATTCTGATGACGCTAAAGTTGTCTGATTTCTCGTGTTCAGTGAACAGATGTTGCAATGTGGAACGTTCCTCTTTCGACCGGGCACCTTCTGGAGTGAACAAGTTCTCTACGTCGTATTCTGCGTGGAAATTTTAAACGCCTGATCCGAGCGGACAAACGAGGAACCATATTGGGTGGCGTGCAATGAAGCGGCCGTAGACGTAGAAGACTCTACTTAGCGGCTTCTCAATGCAGTCGAACTGCACCATTGTATGTCTCTGTTACTCCACGTCGTCAGTAGCATGCGATTCAGCCTTATTCGTTGACCTGAAAAATACGTCACAACGAATAAGTCTTATTTAGTTTTCGTATGTGGTTTCTAATAGTCCTTTGAAGTACGTTGTTGTGTTTTATATACTAACAACGCTCCTACCATTACACTTTTTTATGATGATGGATTCGGATTCTGGGGCTTTATGTTTGAACAGCTGCCTATATTTAGGAATAAGATGAATTACCCACGCGCACGCGCACGCACACATACACACATACGCGCGCGCGCGCACACACACACATACACATACACACACACCCGCTAATATAAAGTCTTGAATATAAAGCGCCTCATTCTGAGTGAGTTGAGTTATTGTAACATAATGGTACAGGCCCGTAGCCAACATTTCACAATGGGGGGTTCACATTTTAATAATTCAGACTCCAGGGCCGTCTCAAGTTCATGTGGGGTTGTATTTTCTCACAATGCAGAGAGCCCCACATGTTCACGTGGGGGCTCATAATGCAGAATGTTACATTTCTAACTGGAAGAACAATGACGTGGGTGTCGTTTCGTCTTATATTCTGTCATCTTATGTACAAACACTACATTAGCACCCCCGCAGGCCCATAACGAGGTCTTTTTTCAAACAAAGTGGGACTCATGTGTGGTCTGTGGAGATTTGTCCCATTTTTTGCATGATTAAGCCTAATTTACACCCAATTGTATTCATAAAAGCCAACACGCAGGGATAGTATGTTGTTAATATAACTGAATTATGTACTCGAAACCTTTCGCCGTGTGTGCAATTGTTTTGAATATGTTCATTTTAATATAATAAACGAGGCATCTAGGAGTTTGGGTGTGCCCAAGTTATGTTTCAGAATAAACAGTTAAAGTGTGACATTTACTAATATATTACATTACCTGATCTGATGTATAAAATTCCATAATTTATCATAAACATAATTAAGTTAGTAAATTAACAAACCTTTATACAACATGCCCGGTAAATAGAAGATTAGACGAATTATTGTCCTCTTGTGGAATTTCAATTAAATTCTAGGTGTAAAATAGTCAAGTACTATATCTTGTACACCACACTGACTCCAGGAAACACAAACTGTATTTTACAACTATATGGAACACAAAATGGACATAATAATTTATAATAAAGGCCCTTCACACATTCTTGCCTCCTCGTCAGCGATAAGGCTCCAGTTTCTGAGATCTACAAACATACAACTAGCAACGACAGTATTTCGGCAACCACACAGCCACACAAATTATACGGTTTCTCATCAGCACGTGCATTTTAAAATAGGTGAAGCTAAACTTCATTTTGTATTGGTTAAATACAATTATTCATCGAAATTCGCGTAACAGCTCAATATAGTCAGGTTCACAATGTTAACATTTATACTTTCGTTAATTGTTTTTGGAGATTTGCAAACCTATACATTTTTGGAAACGATATGATATAGTGAATCTGAAAACCAATGTTTACATTTTTAAAGGTATATATGGCGGCCATCTTGGATTCTTAAATTGGTGGACACTGAAAACCTGTATTTCTCAAAATCTCAGCTGCTAAACCACCCAGCCTTTTGATTGGTGTGGCTAAACCTACATATTGAGAGGCAAGGAATCCAACAGGATCAATTACAGTCACCTAATCATAATGAAATTACTAGTTTAGGACAGTTATACAAATCATAACTGAATAATATACATGTAGCATAGCGTATAGACACACGTGTTTCGTTCACTTTTTTGAGATTTGTAAAACTGTATATTTTTGGAAACGTTATGATATAATGAATCTGAAAACCAATGTTTACATTTTTAAAGGTATATATGGCGGCCATCTTGGATTATTAAATTGGTGGACAATGAAAACCTGTATTTCTCAAAATCTCAGCTGCTAAACCAAGCAACTGATGTGTACGGTTCTGCGACAACCAGACAGATCCTGAAGTATGCATACTACAAGCGCTCCCTGTCTGCCCACATATACTCATATGTGGCATTGTATGAGATGGCCCTGGAGGTGTTCTTCAAGGACAACCCACACTTGAAGGACGTATGTCTGGAGGCAACAACTGAGATTGAAGATGTCTTCTCAGAGGTGAGCAAACACAACAAGGCTGAATCTGTGAAACGTGCCAACACCCATCTACTCCAAGCCTTGGCCGATGATGACGACGTGAAAAAGATCCAGGAGTGGGAGGCACAAAGATCACATAATGCCATATTCATATCCCTGCTGATGTATTTGCATTGAGTGGAGACGATCCTGGTCTTTGTAGCAGTATCCCGTAACGCAGACCTAAACCTCCACATTGAAGCAGGAGAAGAATTAAGCAAGCTTTTTTTTCCTATGGGCCGAATAAAGTACAAGAGACAATCGCCACGTTACATAGCTGACAGGCACGCACTAACGGCTGACCACCCAGATACGTGGAAGGAACTTAAATTAGGTGATATATCACTCACCAAGACTGCCATCTCATTTGTCTGTGAACATCTGACCAAGCTCATGAAGGTTCATTCTGGTCTCACCGGAATCTCCAACAATGCCAATGCAAGCTTCTTCCGAGCTTCTCCCGAACTGTCTTGTATAGCAAGCGAGTTCAATGGTCAGTTCAATGTCAAAGACAACAAAGCTATTGAGCATCATGATCTGTCCGCGAGTGTGGTCAAGCGGGAGCATGATGCCATCAGCAAGATCAAGGCTGCCATAATGAGTCATGGCAATCCATTCGCTGTTCAAGGTCGCACGCTATTCAACCTGATTACTCTTGCGTACATTCCACGCGAATACGATCCACAGATCCTGAACATGGACGAGACTGGACAGAAGCTGTATGATGACTATGTGGCAGAGAGGATAAATGGGAATGTCAGCCTGTGGGAACCTCTCAAGAAACAAGATATACATGTCTGGCAGCAAGATGTTTGCAGTCAAGATCCGTGACAAGACAGTAGATATGCGGGAAACCAAGGACCTGTATGGCAGACTGATGGTCCTTGCCAGGTCAAGCAGAGATATTGGCAAGAAGCACTGCATCAGCAACTATGAGTTCACCCTGACGCCAAGGGCACTGTTTGCACCAAGCGGGTCAATGTTGCCATGCAACGACAAGTCCAAGCGCAAATGAGCAGTTGGCAACAATAGAAACTCACACCAATAACTCTCAGACGACTACAATCGAGACGCATGCTAATGTACCAGATGATGGAGCCTTGGATTCGGCATCTGCTGAAGTCGATCGTCCCCATCTAAGTAGGAAGATTGCTGTCGTAGATGGTATGGCGGTTGTCCAGAAACTGACGAAGAAGAAAGCAACCATACCGACAGTGAAGTATCTCAGTGAATGTCTCAGTGACAAAGTGATGGACCTCACAAGAGGCTATGATGAAATAATTCTAGTCTTTGACACTTACAAGGTGGTTTCACTGAAGAGCACAACCATGGAGAAGAGACATGGAGGGAATGACCCAATCCAGTATCAAGTCCGACACGATACCAGCATAAACCACACCACCATGAGCCGTTTCCTATCCCATGACCAGACGAAAGATGATCTCACAGAATACCTGGCTGATAAAACTGTACAGTACAACGGAGATTCCCCCAAGCTGGTTATCACTTCAGCATCTGGGCGAACAAGGAGCAACAGGGACATTCACTTTGAAGACAACAACCATGAAGAAGCAGACACCTTAATGATCTGTCAAGCTGTCTTGGCCTGTCTTGGCAGCACAAAGCCGCCCAAGGGAAGATGTTGAGCTAGTGTTCTTCTCGCCAGACACTGATGTCCTTGTGCTGATCATAGTTAATTATGAACTGCTGCCGAAGATACCTCGATGTTGTTGGGGGTGCTTGCTGATTGAGCCATTCTGGACAGCTCTCGGTGCAGAAAGGGCCAGGCCATTGCCAGCATTCTATGCCTTCTCTGGAGCCGACAATACAGGGAAATTTGCAAGAATAGACTAGGCTACTTGGTTCATGATCTTTCTTGAGGCCGGCGCTGACGTGGTCAATGCCCTTGTTATGTTATCAGCAGCACTTTGAAAATCGTGTATCCTAATGACTAATGTGCAGTATACCGGGTCACAACAGTGTTATAACAAAACCAGACACATATTTGAGATACACGCAACTGTGTGGTGATGCTGGTATGATAGTTATAATTAATTATAATTAATTTAAATATAGGCACATACTTGTTTCTAATGTACACATGTGTTTATACGCTATGCTACATGTATATTATTCATTCATAACATTTATAACTGTCATAAACTAGTAATTTTGTTATGCTTGGATGACTGTAGTTGATCCTGTTGGATTCTTTGCCCTTCAATATGTAGGTTTAGCCACCAAAATCAAAAGGCTGGGTGCTTTAGCAGCTGATATATTGAGAAATACAGGTTTTCAGTGTCACCGTTTTAAAAATCCAAGATGGCCGCCATATATACCATTAAAAAAGTGCAAACATTGGTTTTCAGATTCATTATATCATAACGTTTCCAAAAATATATAGTTTTGCAAATCTCAAAAAAGTGAACGAAACACGTGTTTATACGCAATGCTACATGTATATTATTCAGTCATAACATGTATAACTGTCTTAAAATAGTAATTTCATTATGGTTAGGTGACTGTAATTGATCCTTTTCGATTCTTTGCCCCTCGGCATGTAGGTTTAGCTGCCAAATTCAAAAGGCTGGGTGGTTTAGCAGCTGAGATATTGCGAAATACAGGTTTACAGTGTCCACCATTTTAAGAATCCAAGATGGCCGCCATATATACCTTTAAAAAATGTAAACATTTGTTTTCAGATTCAACATAGCATAACGTTTCCATAAATGTACAGGTATACAAATCTAAAAAAAATTAACTCAAATACACAACAGACCTCACTAATATTTGAAAATTATGATTTATCTTAAGCGAGATGAGTTTGTCTACCGGGTTTGCTGCTTGTAAGAAATACACTCGCTACACATCTTAAGTTGTTGATTGTTGAGAATAGCCTCTTTGATAGTCGGTAATTACCTTAATCAACATACTAAAACTACTAGCATGCGATTCTATGATGGCCGAGAAAGGCCATCGCGTTTTTGTGTGGCAACCTGCAGCGCCATAGGGCGATGACGCGATGCGCGATGCGATGGGCGATGCGATGCGCGATGCGATGGGCGATGCGATGGACGATGCGCGATGCGATGGACGATGCGCGATGCGATGCGCGATGCGATGGACGATGCGCGATTCGATGGGCGATGCGATGCGCGATGCGCGATGCGATGCGCGATGCGCGATGCGATACGCGATGCGATGCGCGATGCGATGCGCGATGCGATACGCGATGCGATGCGCGATGCGATGCGCGATGCGATGCGCGATGCGATGCGCGATGCGATGGTATACATTATAAAGGTGCCGCAATGAGCATGCGTACGCCGAAAACGAGACTTAGGCAGCCATTTGTTTTTTATTAAACGCATTCCTTTTTGTGTTCAGAGCATGTGATGATGGCTGATGACGCTGACTGTACGTATACGGTTACATATATATTTGGTTTGCGCACAGAATGTGTTGTGTTCGTACTTCTATATGTTGTGACGAAAGTCTGGGGCAAACATATTTCATAACATGACATATATGTACTTCTTCTACCGCTCAAATTGCAGTTTTTAAATTGTTTCCATCTGGATATCCTTGGTAGAAAATATACAACTTATTTTGTATACATGGGAAGAGACGACACTTTTTTCAACTTTCGCTTATTGCAAATGCCGTTCGTTTGTGTCCAAGTTTATGTTTCAATTATTATAAATAGCTACAATATTCGAAGTCGGTTTAACAAGAAGCAGGTACATTAAATCATCGAAAAACAAACTGAATTTAGTCGTCATTTGCGTCACATGTTTTTTTTGTCTACAGTTTAATTGTTTCTTTTTAGTTAAGTGAATCGAATAGCTGAGGCACAGTATGTATGTATGTATGTATGTATGTATGTATGTATGTATGTATGTATGTATGTATGTATGTATGTACGTATGTATGTATGAACAATTAAAGAGTGATGGAATCGTACCACTTAATTGGTGAGATGCGCATGTTACAGCCGTGCCACGGTGCATCAGGATGGACCGGGGAACTGAGAACGTCTTCATGGAGGACATACAACGAGCCTTCAGATGGGACCACTTGGATGGCATGGTGCGTGACAGCAGTGTGGTGTATGGGAGTTCCCATAGAAACCAGGTGTATACACCTAAATAATATATATATATATATATATGTCTGTCTGTCTGTATGTCTGTCCGTCTGTCCGTCTGTCCGTCTGTCCGTCTGTCTGTATGTCCGTATGCCTGCCTGCCTGCCTGCCTGCCTGCCTGCCTGCCTGCCTGCCTGCCTGCCTGCCTGCCTGCCTGCCTGCCTGCCTGCCTGCCTGCCTGCCTGCCTGCCTACATACCTACCTATGTATATATATATATATTTATATACATATGTATATCTATATATAAGGTAATTAGTATTAATATGAATACATTTGATACGGTACATACACATGTAAAATTTTAATTATATATATATATATATTAATTTTTTTACATGGGTATGTACCTTATCAAATGTATGCATATTAATACTAATTACCTTCACACGTTTGAATTTTCGATTAGTTGTTTCATAATTACAGTGAGAACATGATGTATATTTTAAATGTCTTTTTCAGAGAATTGAACGTTGGTGGCTGTCGCTTCGACGCAGTGGGATGGACTGGTGGATAAATCTGATGAAAGACTTCGAGTCTCAAGGAATCATTTCAACCGACGATGATATTAAGATGTAAGCAGTATTTTGTACACTTCTGAAACAGCGTGAGTCTTTGTACAAACGAACGGGGTAACTAACATAAGCAATTCAAAGCAAGGACCCAGAAAGACTAACTTACATAATTGTTTACGCAGTGTTATGTACAGCATGTATTACTTACAACAGTTTTTTTAAACAAGACATGCACAATATCGGTAGGCCTGATTTAATTCTACAATACAATTCAAGCAGCTTCGTTCATTTTAGGGAGTGCTTGCGATTTTGCTTCACCCAGCTGATTCAAGTCGACCTCGACCAGATTGCTGGAGAGTGGAATCAGCACCATCTCGCGTAAGACGCACAAGCGACACGGTCGTCCGAGGAAAACCAGACCTGCTGTATTTCTTGCCAGAGATTTATGGTAACGTAGCATTTAAATTGATGTACATTAATGCTATGCAATTTGCACACATACGCATAAGGCATTTTAAGTTTACCGTGCATATTTGACGTACATATTTAATAATTGTATTCATCCCAAAATCCCTAGCAATAGAACCTTTTCCTAAGTCACCAGTTATATTAGCAAACCAATGTATGTACCTCATTACAGTATGTAACATAAATTGAATATTGTCTTTCTCTCTCTCTCTCTCTCTCTCTCTCTCTCTCTCTCTCTCTCTCTCTCTCTCTCTCTCTCTCTCTCTCACTGTACACAACACACACACACACCACACACCACACACCACACACCACATTCCACATTCCACACACCACACACCACACACCACACACCACACACACCTGTGAACATCTCCAGACAAGCTGTGTGTAGTTTTAAACAAGGCTATTATTTTTAAGGCATCATCGACTTAAGCAATGTGTTTATATACAAACGTTGATATTATTACGTTTACATTGTTGTGTTCCCTACGTTTGATTGAAACGTTTATTCTGTTGCACAATGCACGTTATAAACATTTACTAAGTTGTTCATAACGCTGCAGGTACAGTCGACTACAAAGTCGAAGTCGATCAGGAAGACATCAGAAACGTGAAGAGGATGTGACGGAAACCCCGTGATTCAGGCTGTCGTGTTGACACTGAACGAGTCTTCCAGGGGCTGCTGGATCAACATGGACGAAACAAGCCGCAAGTCGTCCAGGAAGCGATCGAGCTGTACCGATGGCTTGTACCACGTGTCACCGCCAAGCGCAATAGATGTCATAAGTGGCGAACTTGAACTAGAGGACATGAAGTAACGCTACTACTACGCTACTCTCACTCCTATTTTGCATGTTTTAATAACATAGACTATATTCACTTTATTTTACATACTGTAATGATGTACATACATCGGTTTGCTTAATGGTACTGTTGTGATTCAGAAAAAGGTTCCTATCGCTCCGCTAGGGATCTTTGGGATGAATACAAGTATTAAATATGTACGTCAAATATGCACGGTAAACTTAAAATGCCGTATACGCATGTGTGCAAATTTCATAGCATTAATGTACATTAATTTAAATGCTACGTTACCATAAATCTCTGGCAAGAAATACAGCAGGTCTGGTTTTCCTCGGATGACCGTATCGCTTGTGCGTCTTACGCCTTCGTTCGTTTTTTATAAGTGCCAACTATACTCTGTGTTAATGATTTCTCCTAAAACGTGCGGTGCAAACAAATTTAGCGAATATGCACAAAGAAGCACGGTGTTTCAGAAGTGTGTACAACATATTACTTATTGTATGTTAATATAATCGTCGATTTAAATGATTTTTTAGACTCGTAGTATTTCATCGTTCAGTTTTCTAAGAAAGATACTTCTGATATACATCATGTTTTCACTGTAATTGTAATTTCACTGTAATTTTTGTATATATATATATATATACGTGGTATATATGTATATATATATATACATATATATGTATATATATATATATATATATAAATGACGTGTGATATAATGTGTTTACGAAATCAAAACGTGTGATGCTAATTACTATGACCATGCATACCGCTGATACCGTACATACTTACGTGATAATGTAATTTCTCCGTACTTACAATGAATAAATAATGTAAACCAATACTCATTCAATATTTTTATTGTTGAGGTGTATACTCTTGGTTTCTATGGGAACTTCCATAGACAACAACAACATGTCTTACGACATATCATCAAGGTGATCCCATCTGAACGATTGTCCTCCAAAAACACATTCGCCTTTCCTCGTCCCGTTCTGATACACCTTAACAGCTATGTTACACGGCTGTAACACAACTGAATTTGTTAGACTAGAGAGCAATGTCGTTTTCTATATGATTCAGCACAAACGAGTATATCAAAATTGTAATTTACACCTGGAAGTGCCGATGCACTAAAGTGGGGGTTAAGTAGCACTTTCGGTTAATTGTATCTCTTGTCTGGCAAGTGGATTACACGATGTGTCAAAGTCGGTGCGTCTGTGGAGACGATAATCCCTGGATCAGAAGCTATAATTAGAACAGCACCACCTCCCAAAATTGCAGCAATAGACTAGAATGATGCTACTTGTTTACATCATCTGGTCGTAGTTGCGCCTGTGGTTAATTGTGTCTTTGATATGACTAGTCGACACAATTGTTTCTGAACAAGCATAAGCATGAGTCAACTAAGATGGGCAGGGCTTATAGAGAAAATGGGAGAAGAACGGATGGCAAAGAGAGCAGATGCACAGAGACTGGAAGGGAAAAGGAGGCGAGGAAGAACTAGACTGCGATGGGAAGACTATGGAAAAAGAGATTTTGAAGGATTGGGAGAAGGGTGGAAAACGAGAGCGAACGATCTGGTGGAGAGAGCTGTGCAGGATCAGCGAGAGAAATTTAAAACAAATCAGACATCGAGCATCGGAATCGAGGCCAGTTTCACCCCCTGACAGACAGGGATATATGAGGAGTTCAAATTCATGCTTGTAGAGAGTCTCAATGTAGATATTTTGGGGGTGCAAATCGAGGTTTTTGAAGAGCCTGAAGATGGAGTTATTTCGGCGAGCCTAAATGGGTGTGCAAATTGTGATGTTGGAGAGCCTTAATGTGGCTGTTTTGGCCAGCCTCAAGAGGGAGCGTGCAAATCGAGGTTTTGGAGAGCCTCAACCCACCAAATATCCGACAGCAGTGTTTTGGGTTTGGCTTTGTTGTTTGGGCTTGTACAAATTCGTGACCTTAGGCAACACTGGATGCCTTTTATGTTCAACGCATGTGTCCATGGTTGATGACTTTGAGTGTGCGTATACGGTTACACATCTAGTTATTGTGCACAAAAGATTATGTGATTGTACTTCTAAATATTATGATAGAAGCCTAATGCGATTGAGTTTATACTAAGATAAATGGGGGCATGCGGGCAATCACTTTAAAAAAATGTAATCTAGGTTCTCTCACCAAAACCGGAGACCAAAAATTAATTACTTCATAGCACGAGGTGTGTACCTCTTCTACCACTCCCCATTTCATTTTTGGTTTCAACTGAATATCCTTGATCGAAAATATAAACGATAATTTATGTACCTCCACACATGAAAAACAGGGATGTTGAACGCATTTTTCAGTTGAACATTAACCGTGGGCTTTGAAGTATACATTTCTTGAATATTTATTCATTAATGACATTATATATTTTCATAGGTGTACATGTCATGTTCATTATGCCTTACATAAATATAATAATAATATATATATATATATATAACTATAATCAGTTAGACCCTACTAAACTTTAGTGTCTTTAGTTTATAATAAAATATCTAAATCGTAAACTAAAATAGTATTGTCTCTAATTATTTTACCAAACCTACATATAAAATGCACAAACGAGGTAGTGAATCGTTGTTCCTAGAGTGTAGTTTCATTTTTGCTAAGGGATCATCTCGGAACATCGATGTCCGATATCAAGCGAAATTATTTTTGTTGGGGGGACTGGGGTCTGAGGCAGTTTCACCTGGCGTCGGACATCGACCGACACTCTTAATTATACTGGTATCATCATATTAATATTTTAAAAATTCGTCTGAGGTGGGTGGGGGGGGACTGAGGCAAGATGAAAGTAATTTCGTCTGATATCGGACATCAACGTTCTGAGATGACCTCTAAGTGAATCGAATTGTAGACGCACCGCGCGCACCGTGCACCTCCTAGTAGACTTACTACAAGTTAACTTCCTGTCAATTTTGGTTGTTTATTACGTGGTCCAATAGCGCTGGTAGCCTGATTTGAGTGGGCCTATTTATTGACACCGTGTTATTCATATTTGTATTTCGGCGCAACGCTGCTTTTATGTGCTACTACGGAACCCAGATTAAGTAATTAAACATCACTGAATTTGCATCGAAGATCGTCTCACGGAATATGTGTCAGTTTTTTTCCAGACATGGAAATGTTGGGGACAGAGGAGTAAATCAAGAAGCATAAATTATGAAAAGTTTATATTTTAATTTATATAAGGCATAAATAACATGTTTGCATTCTGAACAGATATTATGTCATTAATTAATAAATATAAACAAATAGGCTTCAAAACTGTTGGTTAATGTTAAACTGAGAAATACCTTAACCATCCCTGGTTCATCGTGTCTGCAGGTACATTAAATAGTGTTTATATTTGCGATCAGGGATATCCAGATGGAAACAATAATTATTTAACAAATAAAATGTTTTTCCGAAGAGGCTGCCTGCCTGGCACCCGTTTTTGTTTGGCTAAATTAAATCCCAGTAGATGTCCGAGACAATATTTAGAAGTACAATCACATAATCTTTTGTGCACAATAACTAGATGTGTAACCGTATACGTACAGTCAGCGTCATCAGCCATCATCACATGCTCTGAACACAAAAAGAAATGTGTTTAATACAAATAAATAAAAATGGCTGCCTAAGTCTCGTTTTCGGCGTACGCATGCTCATTGCGGCACCTTTATAATGTATACCATCGCATCGCGCATCGCATCGCGCATCGCATCGCGCATCGCATCGCGCATCGCATCGCGCATCGCATCGCGCATCGCATCGCGTATCGCATCACGCATCGCGTATCGCATCGCGCATCGCATCGCGCATCGCATCGCGCATCGCGTATCGCATCGCGCATCGCATCGCGTATCGCATCGCGCATCGCATCGCGCATCGCATCGCGCATCGCATCGCGCATCGCGCATCGCATCGCGTATCGCATCGCGCATCGCGTATCGCATCGCGCATCGCATCGCGCATCGCATCGCGCATCGCGTATCGCATCGCGCATCGCATCGCGCATCGCGTATCGCATCGCGCATCGCATCGCGTATCGCATCGCGCATCGCGTATCGCATCGCGCATCGCATCGCGCATCGCGCATCGCATCGCGCATCGCATCGCCCATCGCATCGCGCATCGTCCATCGCATCGCGCATCGCATCACGCATCGTCCATCGCATCGCGCATCGCATCGCGCATCGCATCGCATCGCATCGCGCATCGCATCGCGCATCGTCCATCGCATCGCCCATCGCATCGCAGCTGCAGGTTGCCACACAAAACGCGATGGCCCTTCTCGGCCATCATACGATTCAACCTTATTTGTTGACCTGAAAAATACGTCACAAAGATTAAGTCTTAAATAGTTTTCGTATGTGGTTCCTAATAGTTCTTTGGAGACTCTACTTAGCGGCTTCTCAATGCAGTCGAACTGCACCATTGTATGTCTCTGTTACTCCACGTCGTCAGTAGCATGCGATTCAGCCTTATTCGTTGACCTGAAAAATACTTCACAACGTATAAGTCTTATTTAGTTTTCGTATGTGGTTTCTAATAGTCCTTTGAAGTACATTGTTGTGTTTTATATACTAACATCGCTCCTACAAAAACAAATTTTTATGATTATGGATTCGGATTATGGGGCTTTCATGTTTGAACAGCTGCCTATATTTTGGAATAAGATGGATTACCCACGCGCGCGCGCGCACACAGACACAGACACATAGTGAAACCACTGTTAGATCACTCCCTCTTTCTAGTGCAATCAATTTCTCCAGAGGGAACGAGTTGATAAGATTACTCATTTCTGAACAGTCCGTTTACAACTATCACAACAATGTGACACCCTCTCTTTTTTTCTTAACTGTTCAAACATAGAGTAGTCATTTCACTAACATAGGCGTCATTTATGGCATCCACTCTTTTTGTATATTATTAGTCACAATCGAAAGATTCTTTGTATATTACACACACAACGCACACACACACACGCACACGTATACGCACACGAACACGCACACGCACAAGCACACACACACACACATGCACGCCCACACACACTCACCCAAACCCAAACCCACACCCACACACACACACACACACACACACACACACACACACACACACACACACACACACACACACACACACACACACACACACACATACACCCTATACACACACGCGCGTGCGCACACATTCACACATGCGCGTTCACACACACGTTCAATTGTTCCTTAATCTATCGCTTAATATGTTCAGATATTGTATGGAAATGTATACCAATAATAGGGATAATTTGAAATTATTATGACCATGGTAGCGTTTTATGGGACTGTTAGCACACATAAATAGTTGGAATTAAAATTTGCATGACAAGATACAAAGCATCTTTCGATTGGGATAATATATAAAAAGACATAATATATCAAAATAGTGGATGCTATAAATGATGACTTTGTTAGTGAAATTACTTCTCTATGTTGGAACAGTTAACAAAGAAAGAGAATGGGTTAAATTGATGTGATAGTTGTAAATAGACTGTTAAGAAATCAGTAATAATATTAACTCAATTCCCTTAGAAGAATTTGGTTACACTAGGAGGAGGTACTGATATGAGTGCGTGTGTGTGTGTGTTTGCGTGTGTGTATGTGTGTGCGTGTGTGTGTGTGTGTGTTTGTGTGTGTTTGTGTGTGTGAGTGTGTGTGTGTGTGTGTGTGTGTGTTTGTTTGTGTGTGTGTGTGCGTGTGTGCGTGCGTGTGTGTTTGTGTGTGTGAGTGTGTGTGTGTGTGTGTGTGTGTGTGTGTGTGTGTTCGAATTTTGTGCTGTGGTTTCGACCCTTGGGCAAATTCGTTCAATCTGCGTTGCACTAGTTCACTCAGCTGCATGAAAGAGTACCTGACTATAGACATTGGTGGATATGTGTGCACGAATATCCTTCGAGTATTAATTGCAGCGTGGCTGGATGTTTCCCAGAGAAGTCGAGATGGTGTTCCATTAAACAGGTCTGCCAGGGAGTAAAGTGTAAAGCGCTTTGAACAATCATGGGGACTGGTTATTGCGCTATATGATAATTTACCTTTACCTTATTATTCTTATGAAATATGGCAACATTCTTATTATTTGGAAAATAAGAGGTGATAGTGATTTTCCCATTTTTTCTTATTGGTATAATTGTCACAGCTCACGCGATTCAACGGTAATCTCAAGATGGTTTCATTATATGACGTAGCACAACATGGTGATTATGCTGATGAGTTAGTGTAAAGTTCTGACTATTGAATACGAGCAATATTATGTTAATGAGTATGTTTAGCATGTCAACCGTGGATGTTTTTATTGCAAACGACTTGTGATTCATGGAACAATTATATAATTTCGTGTAGCTTCAACTCAATCTTATAATTAGATGGGGATCGATTACATACAAAACGCTATAAGTCGGTGATCGTAGTTTGACCATGACAAAACAAAACCGATAAGAGAAATTTAGACGGGTCACTCCATTCAATTTGATGATAGATCGCCGTTAAGACGATGTTTATAACTAAATTATACACAATTATTCTTAAATATGCACATCCATCTCCAATGTTTTGGTTGTAATCGGCTTTCATTGACCAAGTCTATAATATGGTAAGGTTTCAACTCGACGTTGAAGTTAAAGGGGATCGATTGGCTATAGAAAAAAGACTACGAGGTGAACATAGATATCCCGAGAACAGTAATTTCGACGGCTCACTCCATTCATTCCAATTGTAGAAGGCAACGACTATAACCCCGCCCCAAAAGGGATACACTGCGTGTCAGTTCACGGGCAAGTGCGTGACCTACGGGTTCAACTTGACTGGATAAAGTCTAAAGATAACATTATACTGGATGTTGGCCATCCAAGTCTGTAGAAGTCACGATTATTTTCATGAACAACGTGGGCGTTGTCAATATTCTCTTTAGTGAGTTCATAAATCATGGCCAGATTTGGACATAAACAGTAGTACAACGAATATTTAAAGATAAATATTAGTATTATGAGCACAGGCGTCGGAAGGGTGGGTTTACAGGGCAGTATCCAAAGTTGGGCTTAGCTCCCATTAATTTTGTAGATGTTTTAGTGAGCCTCATCAGGGTTCTAAAGCGAGCGATCAATGTCCAACTGCATCCCATTCCCCCATCTTTCGATATCATACCAGCTGATAGAAGCGAAATGCTGAGGCTGCGAGCTCACCCTTCCAATATTAATCACGTAACGACGCCTACAATTAGTTAACAAATACCACGCTAATAACTATATTTTCCAGATTTTATCACGAAACTAACTTAAACATTAAAATATTTTTCGATTTCTTTACAAATCGTCGATCATCTGACCTACTTTTTGTTTCTAGTGTCAATACTAACATTGGAATAGGGATTTTTCTGTTGCTACACCAACACTTTGGAATATGCTTCCTCTTAGTGGTAGATCAGTAGAACATATTACAAAATTCCGTCGTCATTTAAAAACTTATCGTTACAACGTTGCTTATCCACCGTAGCTCCCTAGCGCCTTGATCCATCTGTTGACAACTGGAATACTGCTTATGGATTTTTATATTGACCAATTATTTTGTTTTTATGCGCCTCTGAGCTTGGTTTCCAAGGATTTAGGCGCAATAAAAGTTATCTTACTATTAGTAGTATTATTATTATTACATTAATGATTTGGAATAGTCTGTGTTATTCTGAAATATATCAACTGGAGACATTAGCTCTCATCTAACAACAAAATTCTACTTCAAATGTCTACGACGTTTTGGCGCTTGCATCATGGAAGCGGATTATTTGCGTCAACGTTTATACATCGTAGCTTTTTGTGTGGCGTTGCATAATATATTTAAGCTGCTGATTCAAAGTGTCATCTCATAGTTGATGCACCCACAGTAGGAGAAGGTAGGGACCCATGAATCATTGTTCACGTTTTCGGCGGTAAACCGAAACACAATACAGTTTTTTTAACATACAAATTACACTATTATGTAAACAGGTATGTCCTGTGGGATGACCATTAAATTTGTGAGGATGGGATAAGTCAATTTCAAAATATATGACGATTAGTGGAAACACGTGAAGTGGCTCAGGGACCCCAACCATGGGGCCCCGTGAGCCACTAAGAGGGGTCCCTATAGCTATAACAATATTTTTACATTTATAACTTATCAGTGAGTTCAATATGACATTTTATTACACCAATTACATCTAGTATGTAGGCTTCGAGTTATTCACCATTACTGAAATTAATATATATTATTCAGGTTTTACAATATCTGCATGCCACTCATTAATACTCTTCCTGAGGATACTATTCCTCGACGAACATTTGCATACATGTCAGTTACGTAAAGCTAAGTTGTACTTGTTAGTTATCCCATAGTGTCTTTACTATTCTTTGTCACCTTTATATTCCTACATGTTGACGGATGTTGGCGGTTTTCGTGATTACAGCAATATTGTATGGAGCGCAGTGGTGCAGTTGCTAGAACTTCGGACTCTCGACAGAGAGAACTCGTTTTCGAAATTTGTGCTGCGGTGTAAAACCTTGGGCAAGTTCCTTCTCTCTACTTTACGATTTGGGAAAAACATATCGTTGATTCACAGAGTAGTGTTCTTAAACTCTAAGCCACCGTGTACATTTTTCGTAAATTTAGATTATCGCTGCTGATACTGAAGTAAATTCTTACCTTTGAATGTCGACAGACGTCTCTACGATTGCACTTCAAAGTATAATCTAGCCAATCAACAAGTAATCATATAAGTAAAAATGTCAGCTACTACCTGAATGGACGGAATAGCAATTCACTTAAATTTGAACGTATTGAATAAGAAACGATGTCTAAAACAACAAAAGCTATGCAATTGAAAACATGTTGTGAGTATGATGATATTTCGTCATAGTTATTAACATTCGTTGAACCTGCGGTGATACAAAATCATTAACACTAATTACAAACTAAATATTTCTACTGATATCTTCCCTGGTAAACTTAAATAAAATAATTTCGATTTTTAAAAATGACAATATCCTGATCGGCAAATACACGCCAATATCACTTTTACCGGTTATATAAAAGTATTTGAAAAACAGCTCGACAACGCAAATATGTTGTTCAAAAAACAGTACAGATTTAGAACACGACATAGTGCATAATTTGTTGCCTTTGAATTAACCGATAGAATAATGGCACATATAAATCAAAATGAAATTGCTATAACATAATTAGTTGAACCTTTTCGACGGATCATAAGATGTTACTATCTTATGATCTGATGATTATTATCTTATTAGAATATTGTGGCGTAAAAGGGAGTAATTTAAGTTTAACTACAAATTATCTCCGAACAGTCGCAGAAGACACGAATTAATGTGTGTGCATTCGATGGACGTCCTTTTAACTTTCGGTACCAACCATAAAACCATTAAGAACATTTAACCAGCGAATTATTTCGTAGAGATAACAACTTTATTTTTCTTCCAAACGGTTCTATATTAATGATGCAAACCGTCTTGGACACGATAACATACCCACGAACATACATACCACGCAACCTCGATAGATGTTTTCCAATAACACGTATGTGTTCGTGAAACATTAAAGGCTATATTTTATTTGTATGCACAGTATATTGTATAATAACTTATATTGAGTTCGCCAACCTGCAACTGCTGTTATAGTGACAACGTCGAACGCAGCACACCCAATAGAAACTGCTTATGCAGCTTGCAGTCACGATGATACGACTGCCATTGGCCTTGAAACCGGACGAACACGTTTCCTTTGATACTATCCGTCGTCGCCATTAACACAGTTACAATGTATAATCGATTGTCGTTTTTGTCCGCTCAAGCTTGTCGGCTATGCGTGTTAGTGTAATCGGAGCATGGCACATCTTTCAAAGCGCGGGGGACCGTTTCAGTGTTATGAGCTCATAACCCCGGTATTACTTTTTAAAATGGATTTCATTCCTTAAAAGGCCGTAGTATGTTCCTAGTTTTTCATGTATTAATTAACATAATGTTCGTAAGATTATACTAGCTATGTTGAATTATACTGTACGTAAGCCCGCAACAAAGTTCGCAATTATAAGGCATGACCACGTACTAAAATAGTAAACAAAACATACAGTTTCAAAACACGGCCGATTCGGGCTGAGTTGACTGTTATACCCTTTGATGTTCAACGATGCTCACGGTCACCACAGCAGATTTCCAGTTACAAATTACTACGCTCGCTATTTCCGATTAGACGGACAGACTACGGCCCGTTAACAGCGATCTTGTATACTGCCAACTGCCAACACCAGGACGCGCCACAGGGATTCTTTTGCCGATGTGTCACGGGAAGTTGTCCTCTCGGTAATATGGCCGCGGTTTTTGCATTTTGAAAAAGATTAATAAATATAACAGATGATTATGTTTAATGATGGATTTTCCTTAAGAGCTCGTTATCTCAGTGAAACGGTCCCCAGGTCTATTAGCATACATGGGCAGAGAGTCGACGGCGACGACAGTGACCCCTCGTGCCAGTGTATGTAGTTCAAAACACTACTCAATTAGAAAACACTGGTCAAGTTCAAAACAATCACCCTTTAAAACACTCCAGAGTGTTTTTTCAACTTAAATTGAAACAACTCTATGGTGCGTTGGAATTAAGTTAAAAACGAGTCACCCGTAATGGCGTCACTCATTATATGTTTTATTTCACAAGGGATCTTAGTTAGACTGTTCCGATGCACATATACATGTAAATTTATACTTATAGTTGAAAACAACAACAAAACAAAACTTGCTGTCAAATCACTGCAACTAAACTAAGTAGTCGTCGTCTTATCGTGGATTAACCATATTTATGACAATTATTAAAGTAATGTAACTGCATAATTGGCTACGGTGCGTTATATTATTATCATTAGTTTAATAATAATAGTACAGGAGGCATTAGGCAATAAAAGTAATAACGTGAGTTGAATTTTTTGTAATTTCCTGTGTTTCGTTCAGTGGAAAGCGAATCCTCTATATAGGGCAAATCGCATCCACTTTGAAATGTACAATGGAAACGTTGTTTGCACACATTAATCCATTAACTATGTACCACAAATATTTCCAGAAGGAAACCTCATTTATATGACAATTGACTATTAAATAATCATGCGCTTGTGTTGTAATCATGTTACACAATATCTCTAACTAACTAAGGAATATAAATCGATGTTGGATATTAATAGGCTCAATGGTCCGATAAATGTAAACAAAATTTATAAATGTGTATGTAAAACTAGCATACCGTATACACCGGTTGTGCCCTTCGCTAAACAAGACGAAATTTGTAACATAAATCTGTTATATTATTATGTTACTGTATTATGCAGGCGTGTTCTTTCGTAACAAAATAAAGTTCAGACGTTCAATTTACCATTCAATCAATCATTCATTCACATATCGTCCTTATTTGAACACACCAAACACACTGCACCCTTGAGCATTTTTATAAATATCAGTGGCGCCATATTTTAACAAATATTCTATTTTCGTCATCATATCAGTAATTATTGACAATTCCTAACTCGATGAATGCATGCCAGTTAGAGTGCATATCACCGGTAACGCGTAACTTTCGCAATGTTGAAATCTATGTGGGGAACAAAGTTATAATAGTCCCAACGCAAAATTGAAATATGAAGCTAGAACGAAACTATATCATGGTTACGACGTTATTAACACGGTAACAGGGGCAGTAAATTGCATACGAACGCGGAAAATACACGATTTCTTGAAACAAACTGCGGCTAGTTGTGTGAGTCTATCAACCAGAAATTGGTTTGGGGAGTTACCAGATATGGACTGCTATAAAAACAGACACAGGTAAATCGATGATACACGAAGTTTGTTTTGAATATGATTGTAGAGCAGTAAGGTCCATACTACTAGTAACGCGTAACTTTCACACACACACACACACACACACACACACACACACACACACACACACACACACACACACACACACACACACACACACACACACACACACACACACACACACACACACACAGGAGGGTCATGAAATTTGTGAGACTGGGATAAGTCAATTTCAAAATATATGCACATTAGTGGAAACATATGAAGTGGCTCAGGGGACACCAACTATGGGGTCCCTTGAGCTACCACGTGGGGTCCCTTGAGCCATACACTTTTACATATAGAACTTATCAGTGAGTTCAAAATGTGATTTTTATTACAACAATTATATCTAGTAAGTGTGCTACGAATTATTCATCATTACTTAAATTGATATATAATACTCAGGCTTTATAATATCTGCATGTCACTCATTATTACTCTTCCTGAGAATAATATGCCTCGATGAATAATTTGCATAAATGTCAGTTACGTAAAGTTAAACTGCATTGTTAGTTATTCCACACTCTCTTTACTATTCATTTTCCCTTTTATATTCCTACATGTTGGCACATGTTGGCGGTTTTCATGATTACAGGAACTTTTGTGGAGCGCAGTGGTGCAGTGGTTAGAACATCGGACACTCGACCGAGAGAACCCGTGTTCGAATTTTGTGCTGCGGTAGCGAACCTTGGGCAAGTTCGTTCTCTCTACGTTGATCCAGTTCACTCAGCAGTGGGAATGAGTTCCTTGCTATAGACAATGGTGGCTATTTGATTAAAAATAGTATTCGCGCATTAATTGCAGCGTGGCTGGATGCTTTCCGGAGAAGTAGAGTGTTCAATCGAACAGATAAAGTGTAAATTGTTTTGAGCAGTTCTGAGGACTGGATACTGTGCTATATAAGAACTTATGTTTTTCTTTTCTTTTTCTTTTAGTGATGTTATTCTCTTGATACGTTATCGATCTGGATGCATGTTAATTAGCTTAACTGCCGATTCAGATACATTAGATGACCTAAGCAACCGGCATTTCACGCATTACCCTTCTTTTTAGGGACAATTATTTTTACAGTTCAATGGACGTTCCAAATTAATACTTTTTATGTGATATTAAGTGATATGTTAATTACCAACCGAGTAACAACTTACTCCCTTTTTTTCTCTATTTCTGTTCCGAGTTTACAGGAAACCGTTTAATTTATGTTATTCTAACCATAACGGATCGTAATATGCAGATATTCGAACGTTATCAACATGGACTAGCATCGGCCTCGAACGTTTGAATATATTCACATAACATGTATATCTTATTGTCACTAAGCAATTACCAATAACATTACATCACTTATGGTAGTTGTATAAAGAAAACAATATATTGACATAACATGTATATCTTATTGTCACTAAGCAATTACCAATAACATTACATTACTTATGGTAGTTGTATAAAGAAAACAATATATTGACATAACATGTATATCTTATTGTCACTAAGCAATTACCAATAACATTACATCACTTATGGTAGTTGTATAAAGAAAACAATATATTGACATAACATGTATATCTTATTGTCACTAAGCAATTACCAATAACATCACATCACTTATGGTAGTTGTATAAAGAAAACAATATATTGACATAACATGTATATCTTATTGTCACTAAGCAATTACCAATAACATCACATCACTTATGGTAGTTGTATAAAGAAAACAATATATTGACATAACATGTATATCTTATTGTCACTAAGCAATTACCAATAACATTACATCACTTATGGTAGTTGTATAAAGAAAACAATATATTCACATAACATGTATATCTTATTGTCACTAAGCAATTACCAATAACATTACATCACTTATGGTAGTTGTATAAAGAAAACAATATATTCACATAACATGTATATATTATTGTCACTAAGCAATTACCAATAACATTACATCACTTATGGTAGTTGTATAAAGAAAACAATATATTCACATAACATGTATATCTTATTGTCACTAAGCAATTACCAATAACATTACATCACTTATGGTAGTTGTATAAAGAAAACAATATATTCACATAACATGTATATCTTATTGTCACTAAGCAATTACCAATAACATTACATCACTTATGGTAGTTGTATAAAGAAAACAATATATTCACATAACATGTATATCTTATTGTCACTAAGCAATTACCAATAACATTACATCACTTATGGTAGTTGTATAAAGAAAACAACAACACATAAAATATTTACTCAAAAATACGTTTTCAGTTAAACACATGTATTCGTGAATTGACGCGCCGTTAGTCTTCCATAATTAGTGAAATGGCCGTGATGTTATAAGATGAGAAACATCTAATAAACGTTAACAAAGTTACAGCCGGCGGCTCAAGGATCCCCTATGATCTTGCGTTTCAATATCACCTTACTGCCTGTTTGTGACTGCAATCCAGTGTAGTCGAATTCGACATTGCGTGCAACTGATGAATGAAGCGATCCTCGTGCATAAATGTGTTTGACTGACAGCTGAACAATGTCGGCGCATCAGTTTTCCGATTTTGGAATAACGTTTCAGTACAAGCTGTCGTTGTTGGTAAATTATAGGGTAGTCGAGTCTATAGAGCACCCGACCGTCGATCGAGAGAACGGTGGCGCTAATACACCTGCGACGCTTTTGAAACTTAGGCTATTGTGTTCACCTAGAGTAGCCCGTTTCTTTCTGAACATACATTAATTGCTGTAGGTCCGTTTCTGCCTGATGGGATATATGAAAAACATGTCGTTGACTCACAGGGTCAACGACATGCTACCGTATACGTTTGATGTGTATTTAGATTATTGCTGCAGATACTGAAGTAAATTCTTTCCTCTGAAAGTCGACAGACGTCTCTACGATTGCACTTCAAATTATAATCTAGCCAAGTAACAAGTAATACTACAAATAAAACATGTTTGATGCTACCTTAATGGAGGTATAGCAATTAACTTAAATTTGAAAGTATTCACGAAGGCATCATCTCTAAAACACTAGACACTATTCAACCGAAAACAGGTTGTGGTATGATGGTATTTCGTTACAGTTATTAACAATCGTTGAACCTGCAGTGTTATAAAATCAATAACACTAATTACAAACTAAATATTTATATTGGTATATTCCGTGATAAACATAATTAAAATTAAATTCGACTTTAAAAAAGGAGACAATAGCCATTTCGGCAAATACACACCAACAGCACTCTTATCGGTTATATAAAAGTACTTGAAAAACAGCTAGATTATTTTTTAAACGCAAAATACCTTGTTCGAAAAACAGTACGGATTTAGAACAGGACATAGTGCATAATTTGCTGATTTTGTATTAACCGATAGAATACTGCCACACATGGATAAAAACGAAATTTCTATAACATAATTATTTGGACCTTTCCGGAACAGTTAACCCTAGATCATACGTTATTACAAGACAATTATAATATTATGGCATAAAATAAGTAGTTTAAGTTTAATTAGAAATTATCTCGGAACAGACGCAGAAAACACGCATAAATGTATGAGCAGTCGATGTACGTCCTTTTAACTTTCGGTACCAGCCATCAAACCGTTTAGAACATTTAAACAGCGATAAATTTGGAAGAGATAACAGCATTACGTTTCTTCCAAGTTCTATATTAATTATGCAAACCGTCTTGGACACGTTAACATACACAGGCACATACACACCACGCAACCTCGATAATAGTTGGATTCTTTACAATATCGTGTATGTGTTGGTGATATATTAAAAGCTAGTTATTCTGTACGCATGCAGTACTGCATAACAACTGAGTTCACCAACCTGCAAATGCTGTTATGGTGACAACGTCGAACGCAGCACACCCAATAGAAACTGATCGTGCAGCTTGCAGTCACGATGATACGACTGGCATTGGCTTTGAAAGTCGAACACCGGACGAACACTCTTCCTTACGTAAAGCCCTTCGTCCCCATTAACACAGGTGCGGTGTACCTGCCATATATGGAATCTATAATCGATTGCTATTTGTGTTCTGTAAAGCATGTCGGCGATGCTGTAATCGGAGCATGACTTTTCTTCCAAAGGTTAGGGGACCGTTTCAGTCTTATGAACTCATAACCCCGGTTTTACTCTTTAAAATTGATTTCATTCCTTAAAAGGACTTAGTAAGTTTCTAGTTTTCTATGTATTAATTTACATAATGTTCGTAAGATTATACTAGCTATGTTAAATTATCCCGTAAGAAAGACCGTACAAACGGTCGCAATTTTAAGGCACGACCACGAACTGGTGCATGTTCAAATAGAAAACAAAACATCCATTTTAAAAACAAGCTTTATTGGCAATACGGCCGAGTCGGGCTGAGTTAACTGTTATACCTTTTGATGTTAAAAGATGCACACTTTCTCACGGTCAACAAAGCAGATTTCCAGTTAGAAATTAATAAGACCGCTAATTCTGGGTAGAAGACCAGACTACGGCCCTTTAACAGCGATCTTGTATATTGCCAACTGCCAACATCAGAGCACGCCACTGGGACTCTTTTGCCTAGGTGTCACAGAAATGTTGTACTCGGTAATATGGCCGCGGCCGTTTGCATTAAAAAATTCATTAATTTAACAGCTGATTCTGTTTAATGGTGGATTTTCCTTAAGAGCTCGTTATCTCAGTGAACCGGTTCCCAGGACTATTAGCATACATGTGCAGAGAGACGACGGTGACGACAGTGACCGCTCATGGCAGGGTAAGTAGTTCAAAACACTATTCAAGTAGAAAACACTGGTCAAGTTCAAAACAATCACCCATTAAAAAACTCTAGAGTAGTTTCAAATTGAATTGAACCGCGTAAATGTAAATGCTAAAAAAACTGCCATTTTGGTGTAGGCCTTGTGTTTTCCCATAATGGCTGGTGCTACGCTAAGCACCCGGGGAACAATCAAACGTGACAGAATCCACTCATCATATGACACTATTTTAGTTTGGTTTTTTTTATGCAGACCTACCAAATAATATCAGCGCCAACTTTGTCATTTAAACAAGACACATGAACACTAACTTGAATCTCTTTAAATTAAATATAATAATAATGATAAGTTCTACATCAAACCGTCCGAGACTATGTTTTTCGACTAATTTATGTGCTATATATCACCCACATCATCAACTTTAATAGTAACAAGAACATGAGCATAAAATACACCCATAATTCACCTAGATGAATAGAAGACGTGGCAAAGTGGTGTTGATGTTTATCGCTTGCCTTGTGGCCTTCACCGAGACATAATTCGACAGTTCTGTTTCTGATCACGGAACTTAAATCAAGGGATTTGGATGCCCCATCCGTCTTGATCGCGACAAGCAATCGACTAGAAAGTAGAGAGGTGAGGGGGTTTTGCCTGTACGTAAATGAACGCTGGTGCAAAAAGATCATTGTGCGTGAACAGCTCTGCGCCCCAGAAATTGAACTGTGTCACTACGACTTCTGTGTCTACTACGTGAATTTCTCCTCAATTATTTGTGACTGATCTTACAAACACCCCAGAACCAAAGAGGACCGAGGTGCCCAGCATATTTGTGATGTGACACAAAAACTGGACGCTTTGTCCACCGATGCACCCAAGTCCATTCTGGGTGATTTATACCAGTGCACCCCAAACAAAAGAATGCCTACCTACCACCAGTATGTCACGTGCCTAACCCGCGTGCTCCGGACGATTGCCTTGTGATACGGTTCGGTGCCTAATGCGTGTAGGTCCGTAGCCAAGCCACCGATCGGCGACACCGATCACAATACGGTTCATTTGGTTCCTATTTACATATTATTATGTCTACTGAAGCTCGCTAAATGTGTTATGAGACAGGTCAAGGTGTGGAAAGAAGTCAGCATAGCTGGACTACAGGGCTGTTTTGATTGTACTAACTGGGATGTTTTTCGGGATTCCTGTGATAACCTGAATGGACTTACCAACGATGAGACCAGTTATCTTTCTTTATGTGTCGACACTGTTATACCCGCAAAGAAGTAAAAAATGTACCCTAACAACAAACCTGGGTTTATAAACAACCAAACAGGATTGAATAACAATAAAACTACTGCAACAGACAAATGGCCAAAGCTAAATCAAATTATTACACAAACATGGTCTCGAGTAACTCAGATAACCCACGTCAGCTATGGAACTGCATAAATCATATTTTACATAGACGGCCGCCTCCATCTCTACCTAGTCATGTGTCAGTCAAATCTCTGTGTGACTCGTTTTCTAGTTATTTCAAAGATAAAATAAGTCTTATACGTTCTGCTTTTCCATGTCACATTTTAAGTACTGTAAATGTGGACTCCCCACAAGTAAATTCTCCACTTGTATTGTTTGAGCCAGCCACAGTTGATGAAGCGAGGAAAATAATAATGTCCTCCCCAAATAAGTCATGCGATCTCGATCCATTACCAACCATACTACTAAAAGCATGTCTTGACTCTTTACTTGGTACAATAACGAATATCATAAATGTATCACTAAGTTCGGGTAAATTCCCAGATGATTTTAAACACACACTTGTAAATCCTGTTCTCAAGAAGACTTCTCTGCCAAAAGATGATTTCAAAAATTATAGGCCAATTTCTAATCTTAGCTTTATTTCTAAAATACTTGAGAAAGTCGTCGCAAGCCGTCTAAGGCGTCATATTAGCTCAACGTGTTTATCCAGTGTGCTCCAATCAGCATACAAACAATTTCATTCTACTGAGACTGCTCTCCTAAAAGTACACAATGATGTTATATTAAACATTGATAAAGGCAAAGTAACTGCACTTACCTTGCTTGATCTGTCTGCCGCCTTTGATACCATTGATCACAACACTCTTGTCAAACGTTTATCTGTGTGGTATGGCATATCTGGCACAGCTCTGACCTGGTTTTCTTCATATCTAACCAACAGACATCAATGTATAAAGATAGATAATTACTTTTCAACCTCACCCCCACTTCTTGGGCCTTTGCTTTTCACTCTCTACACTACGCCACTCAGGCTCTGTAATCAAAAGTCATAACTTGGATCATCACCTTTATGCAGATGACACACAGATCTACATTTCCTTGGCCACGCCCGATACAAGTCATTCTCTAAACCGACTCAACGATTGTCTCCAAGATGTTTTTTCATGGATGACCGATAGTAAATTAAAGTTAAATGCAGACAAAACTGAATTCCTCATCATTGGTACTCAAATGCAGCGAGGTAAACTAAATGACTTTTTTCCAACATGCATCCTGAGTCAAACTATCACACCAGCAGCATCAGTACGGAATCTAGGAGTGACCTTTGATTGCGACTTCAATTTTAGACAACACATATCCCAAACGTGCCGTTGCTGTTTTTATTATATCCGTGATCTTCGCCGCATTCGCCGACATATGTCGCTTTCTGTCGCTAAGACTATCGCAACAGCTCTTGTTAGCAGCAGATTAGATTATTGCAATTCCCTCCTTCATAATATTGCTATCAAGGATATTTCAAAACTACAACGCGTCCAAAATTGTTTAGCAAGGGTAGTTACACAATCTCCTCGATTCTCCCGCTCAGTGCCACTTCTAAAATCACGGCATTGGCTCCCCGTGCGATATCGCATTATGTTTAAGATC
Source organism: Paraescarpia echinospica (assembly GCA_020002185.1). Lineage (NCBI taxonomy): Eukaryota > Metazoa > Annelida > Polychaeta > Sabellida > Siboglinidae > Paraescarpia > Paraescarpia echinospica. The sequence goes on along the minus strand of CM034534.1, from coordinate 20,387,493 downwards.
TGCACAATCACCTACCAAGCCCTTTCATCCGAACAACCTAGTTATTTACACTCAATGCTCACACCAGCCAAACAAGCCAGACAACTTCGGTCGTCTAGTTCGAAGTTGCTATCTGTTCCTAGAGTTAAGACAAAGGCTGGAACTCGAGCTTTTTCAGTTGCCGCGCCAACTATATGGAATTCGCTTCCCGTTAATGTTAAATTAGCAGAAAATATTGTTACATTTCGTCGTCACCTCAAAACCTATCTTTTCAATATCGCCTATCCTCCCTAGCTTCCTAGCACATCCATCCATTTGTTGACGAATTTCGCCTAGCACACGAGTACGAGAATGCTTAATCCTTTGGTTTTGGTGCGCCACTGAGCTCGGATTGTCTGAGGATATTGGCGCTTAGGAAGTTATTTATTATTATTATTATTATAAAAGGGCTTAATTTCAGGCAGATTTAGCTGCATGAAGTTCAAAGGAATGTGAGATCAGAAATTAGGAAAACAAGAGAAAGGTATAAAAACAAAATAGAACTGAAGTTCAAAACAGGTGATATGAGAGCAGTTTGGGAAGGCAATAAGACTATGAGTGATATGCAGCGATATAGACAACATTCCATTCGCTTATCTCCATTGGGGATAAAGATGCGTCAGACAGGACCTCGAACGTTTGACATGAATTACTACACCCCATGCGAAGACACATGTCAAAATAACTTTGTTCCAGAGACATGAAGACTAGCAACCTTTATCAAGGGGAGAAACAGGTGTTATCTGAAAGGCATCCTGCAGGTCGGCCTTGGCGATATAGGCTCCTTTACCCAACGACACAAGCTGTTTGACACAATGATCTAACATTTGGAAAGTGACCGCTGTGAAATCGTGAGGTATGTGGAAGTTACCAGAGTTGGACCTAAGGAAACTAAGGTCATGGAAAGCCGAACAAAATCACCCTGCACTTTTTTAGGAATTAAACATAAAGGAGAGTATACCATGTTTGTTAAAGGGTCACATGCAAAGGGTCCCGCAATTCTATATTTTTCTTTCTTCGGTTTCTGACGCATTATATCAAGGTTATCCCTGACCGACCTGTGATTCTCATAATCATGATTAGGTGGAAATGTTTGGATACTGGAAGGAATGCTGAAACCCTCGTTGAAACCTGAAACTAAAATGTCAGATCGCTTCTTGTCATACGCCTGCAACAGTAGAGACAAAACCTTGGGATTTACCGGCGTCTGTAACACATGCTTCGCTGTTGTTGTCGATGGTGCCTGGATTGCTGCATTACTGTCTGTCCCTGTGAACAATTCAAGCTGTTTTAATGACTGCAGTGTGGTGGGTCTTGTTCAATCACAATCACAATACTTTATTGTCCCTTGGGAGGGAAATTCATTTGGAGTGTAGAGCAGCATATTAAGAAAAATAAAACAAATGTACATGCAATATAAACAATGTAAAAATAAAAAGAATAAAAGTAATAAAAGTTATATCGGTTAAATAAATAAATAAGTTAAATATGTTACAACAGTTTAAAAAAAGTCAAATCATCTCAGGCTCACTCAGTGTCAAACTGGCAGGGAAGACTGCCAGAGATGGAGGGGAACGAAGGTCAGTTACTTATTCATTAGTCTTATTGACGAGGGAACAAAAGAGTTTCGCGTGCGGTTCAATTTGCAGTGAGGGAGTTGAAAGCGGCGGCCAGAAGGAAGTAGTTTATAGCACGGAAACAGGGGATGTTCGGGGTCTGAGGAGACGTTTTTTGTTGCTAGCAGTCCTTGCCCTGCAGACCACCCGGCTGTGGCCTTCTTTTCTGCAGAAAGGGCATGCATGTGCGTACTGACATTCACCCTTTTTGCACTCTCTCTTGTTGAAGTAGTGGCAGAAACGGGTGGGACGGCGCGGTCGTTTCTGGTACCATAGTCGCGAAAGGGCTGGGATGTTAACGATGAGTTTTCTTTTGCATTCCAGCATGTCTTAACATTGGAGTAGTTGGGGTAGCTGAAAATATTCCAAGGAGCACCCGTCCTCTCGCTCCTGACTCGGAAACGGTAGTCATATCCAAGCCACACGTGGGAAACCTTCCGGGCGTGCAGAGTCAATATGTGATCCATATGTGGGGTCAATACAGAGTTGGTTATCCCATTGGCGACCATGTTAACGTTTTGTCTGATTATAAGAAAACGCGACCTACAAAATGTCTTCTCACCTGCTGTTATCATCATCTCATTGATATGCTGATAGATTTTTTAGAAAAATTGCATAGTTCTAGCTCTCATAAAATGCCTGTATGTGTGACACCCGTCAATATTTACAAATGCCGGCAAGCATTACAAACAGGTCAAACAGGCAAATTGCTGTCAAATATCCTTCTGCTTATTCAAATCATCTAAAAATCCACAATTTTACAGTCAAAACCTCCTACAATCACAAATGAAAATATGCCTACTCAAATGCACTTATGTCATAGCATGTGAATTTTGTAAATAAAATCATTTTTTTAAATACACTTCACTTTTCTTCTGTAACCAAATAGGAAGTCTAACTAGAACATGACCCCATCTATATATATGGAGGAGGTGCTGGCTTTCTTATATCACACCAGTTCAAAGTTAAATTACATTCTAACCCTGCATACTGAAATTTCAGATTCTTCTTTCTCCGCATATTTTGTTTGTATCTATCGCCCTCAAGGACATCCGGCAAATTTCTTTAAAGTGAGTCAGAATTTTTCATTCTTGGTGATTTTAATCTACATTTGGATATACCTTCTACAACTACAACTACGTTTGATGATATTTTGGCATCACTTGATTTGAAACAACATGTTACCTTTTCGACACATATACATGACCACTGGCTTGACCTCTTGATAACCCGTTCAACTTGTAATAATATCCAAGCACCTACTGTTTCAGATGGGTTATCAGACCACCATACTGTCATTGCTAATGTTAACGTTTCTATAACCTCATTAGAGTCGAAACACAATGAGACTTACAGAACCATTCATAGGGTTGACATTACGGCTTTAATGGCTGATATCCTTATATGTGACCTTATCGCAGATAAAAATAACCATTTATCTGACTTATATAAACAGTACTGTCAAGTACTCAATGCATTACTTGACAAACATGCACCAATAAAATCCAAATGGGTGTCAGACAGGCCACGGGCTCCATGGATGACTTCCGAAATTATACTATCAAAAAGGCGTCGTGGTTATTTAGAGAGTGTATGGCGCAAATCGCGCTCGCCATTAGATAGGTCGCACTATTCTAAGCAATATCACCTCTGTAACAGACAAATGGCCAAAGCTAAATCAGATTATTAAACAAATATGGTCATAAATAAGTCTGATAACTCGCGTCAGTTATGGAACTGTATCAATGACATTCTACACAGACGGCCTACTCCATCGCTACCTGATCATGCGTCAATTAAGTCTGTATGTGATTCGTTCTCTAGTCACTTTAAAAATTAAATCAGTATTATTTTTTCTGCTTTCCCACATCATAATTTAAGTAATGTCAGGGTGGACTTTACACAAGTAAATTCTCTACTTGTATCATTTGAACCTGCAACAGTTGATGAAGTTAGGAAACTAATTATGTCCTCCCCAAATAAATATTGTGCACTTGATCCATTTCCGACAATACTGCTAAAAGCATGTCTCGATACACTAATTGGACCTGTAACAAATGTTATAAATACTTCACTTTGCTCTGGCTGTTTTCCTGATGATTTCAAATACACCCATGTCACACCACTTAAGATGTCATCTCTTCTTAAGATGTCATCTCTGCCTAAACAAGACCTAAACAGTTATAGACCTATTTCTAACCTCAGTTTTATTTCCAAAATATTAGAAAAGGTAGCAAGTCGTCTAAGATCTCACATTAGCACAAATGTCTTAACTAATGTGTCATAATCGGCATATAGAGAGTTTCATTCAACAGAGAGTGCTCTCTTAAAGGTTCATAATGATATTAACGTGAACATTAATAATGGTAAAGTGACTGCACAGACCTTACTAGATTTCGCTGCCGCTTTTGACACGATTGATCACAACATTCTCATTGAACGCTTATTAACGTGGTACGGCATATCTGGCACAGCTCTAAGCTGGTTTTCTTGACATCTTACTGATAGATACCAAACTACAAAGACTGGGAACTGCTTTTCAGCTGCACTATCGGCTTTATTTGGTGTTCCCTAGGGTTCGTTTCTTGGGCCTTTGCTTTTTACTCATTACACCACACCTCTAAGCTATGTTACACAAAGACATAACGTGGATCATCATCGTTATGCTGATGATACTCAGATCTACATTCCGTTGGCTACCCCGGATACAAATTGCTCCCTTAACCAACTTCGTGATTGCCTTCAATATATCTTCCACTGGATGACTGACAGCAAGTTGAAATTAAATGCAAATAAAACTGAATTGATAATTATTGGTACTCCAATGCAGCGTAGTAAACTGGATGTTTTTTTCCTACGCGTATTTTGAATCAGCATATCACGCCAGCAACCTCGGTGCGGGATCTAGGAGTGATCTTTGATAGTAACTTCAATTTCCGGCAACTCATATCTCAAACATATCGCTGCTGTTTTTATCATATTCGTGATCTTCGCAGTATTCGCCGGTATACTTTATGTTGCTAAAACTATTGCAACAGCGCTTGTTAGCAGCAGACTTGACTATAGCAATTCGCTCCTTTATAATATCACTAGCAAGGATATTACAAAACTTCAGCGTGTCCAAAATAGTCTAGCAAGAGTAATTATAAGATCTCCTCGTTTTTCTCGCTCTGTACCACTTTTGAAAACTTTGCATTGGCTTCCTCTACGATATCGTATAATATTTAAGATCTGTACCATTACATACCAGCACTGTCCAGAAAGCAACCATCTTATTTGCATTCATTGCTTATTCCTGTAAGAAAACCTATCCTGCTTCGATCATCTACGTTTTTGCCAGAGTCAACATTAACATAGGAACTTGGGCTTTTTCTGTTGCTGCACCAACTTTTTGGAATTTGCCCACTCTTAGTGTTAGATCAGTTGAAAATATTAAAAAATTCAGTCGTCATTTAAAAACTTGTCTCTACAACCTTGCTTATCCACTGTAGCTCCCTAGCACCTTGACCCATATGTTCACAACTGGAATACTACTTATGGATTTTGAGATTGAACAATCCTTTTTTGATGCGCCTCTTTCTTTGTTAAGTTATATTCATACAGACATATTTATTATATTCGTCATGGTGGCCTGCACGTCAGCGATCTTGTAAGTCTTAGTGCAGGTCTCCATAGATCAATCATCATGTATACTTATACTAATGTATAAAGTGTATTATTACGTACATAATTGATCTGAAATGTATGTATCTATCTATCTATCTATATACCGTATGCTGAGGGACTATCTGGCACCCAGTAGCCCTGGGACAAAAACAGTTCCTCTTTCTCACAACAACCTAGCAGGTTTTATCACACATGTGTACTCTTCTGGTTACTCGTCTTCAACAATAGTTTCTACAGTGTCTGCTATATCATTCGGCCACAAAATAGTTGGGTTGACCGTTCTACGAGTTCAGAAAAAGGTCAGTTTCGTTGAAGTCCCGTCGACCAATTGAACATTCAATTCTAAATTATACTGTCCTCGCTACCCAGGCAGTCATAAAGGATTCCTATATGCAGCGAGCTGGGGCGGCCATGGCAATCCATGGTTTCCTCCGTACACGCGAAATTACGGTTCGCCCACGTGTATCAAAGGGAACGCCTGTTGTCTTAAAAATCAAATCTCAATCTGTCAATTGCCCCGTGCATCACAAGTGTTGCTACTCACGCTCTCGTGTCTCCAGACCCGGTCCATTATTTTTATTTGCTGATCACAGCCCGGTGACTAGGTCATATTTCTCCAAACAACTCTTAGACTGTTTGGCGCACGCAGGGTAGAACCCTGCACTTTATAAATGCCAATCGTTCCGCATTGGGCTGCGATTACAGCCGCCGCCAAGAGTTGTACTGACCTATAAATTCAAAGCTTGGGCTGATGGAAGTCCGCTGCATTTCGCCGCTATAATCGCATATCTATGTTGCATACGTAATTTATCCCGCAACGGATAGTGTGCTTCGCCCACTTCGGAAGACTGGTCTTCGCTTTTATCCTGTCATTCCATTCGGTTTACGTGTTAGCCACAAATCGCTAAGTTCGTGTTTCATACAGGTTCATCATGTCCTATCGTATTTCTCCTCTCAATCCCGTCTGCTCAGCCGGGACTGAGGGCTAGGGTGATGTTAGGAATGGTGCAGGTACATAATAGTGTTACTGTCATAGTTGATAATATCTTTTCGCCATCTACAAGAAGCGGTTCCTTACGTCAATACAATTGCACTGTTGTAATTTATGCCGTGACATTTAACCATAGGCAATATATATTGCCCATTTACGACTTGCAAACTGTTTTTGTTATTATACACATCAAATTAGCTGCGGCCATTATGACTGTACCTGCAGTGTACTAATCATTATAGCCCGACAGAAGACATAAAATATTTTTTCGGTTTGCGTGCGTGTTCTGTTTGCTTTTTTTATCTTCATATGGCAGGAATTGGCGTCGACGACATGTTTGTCATGCTGGAAGCATTGCTTCAGACCGACTTCCGGTTGTCCGTTGAAGAGCTCATGGGCAAGGCGTTCTCGGAAGCGGCGTTGCCGATCACAATCACAAGCCTTACGGACGCTCTGTCGATTGGTATCGGGACAATCACGAAATTCAGATCGGTGCGAATTTTCTGCACTTTCACCGTGCTCGCCGTTTTGTTCGACTACTTCTACCAGATCACCTTCTTCGCCGCCTGCATGGTGCTGACAGGACACCGAGAGGCAAACAACCAGCATCCAGCCACGTGCATGAAAGCTGTGCCAAAGTCACTAGCAGGTAGATATATATATATATATATATATATATATATATATGTGTGTGTGTGTGTGTGTGTGTGTGACTTTGGAGTAAGCAAATTAATACACAAGCAGGCATATACTGGTATGCCGTTAGCAGGAAGCCCGTGCCCAAACCACAAGTGCACAAAGGTATAACTGAGAATCCCTGTACATATAGTATCTTACTAATGGGTCAATTACAAATCACAAGTGTGCTCCAATTACAAACATCATTGCTCAAAAGTATAAAAGAGAATCCCTGTACATGTCACAAAACATAGTATCATAATATTGGGTCAATTAAAAATCACAAGCGTGCTCCAATTACAAACTTCATAGCTCAAAAGTATAAAGGAGAATCCCTGTATATGTCACAAAACATATACAATCTTACTAGTTGGTCAATTAAAAATCACAAGCGTGCTCCAGTTACACATATCATTGCTCATAGCAACAGCCACCATCTGTTTATCGTGACGATGATTCACATGTCAGCTCATACATAGCCTCAACAATAACGAAGGAGCAGTATTTATTACCACAACGGTATTATGGACCTGTGCCACCACTTGGAACAAGCCAGACCTGTTTATAATGAAAATATTAGATGACTATCTTCGTATGAAGATAGAAAGATGCAAGTGCACATCGATACATTGGAGGAGACACAGTTATTGTGGTTTAAAGTTAGCGAATCAATATAATAGTTGCTACTGTTATATGTAAAACGTAGACATACCACAAAGCCACATAAACTATGACAACGGACATGTAAGCGGTTATAATCATTTGTATACACGCCTCCATCAGGCAATCAGGCCTCCTTTGTGTCTACCAGTACCACCATGTTAGCGAATACTTTTGTTTGACAGGAGACCGCAGCAAAATCTTCCGGCTCTTCTGCACCAGCGGATAGACTGAGGAGAAAAAGGAAGACACCAATAAGACGGCCGGCGTGAGAGCAATGACATTTTTAGGAACACTTGAGGAGGATTGCTGTCAAATCGACCCTTCAAGATATTTTTCCTTCACGTCTATCTCGCGTATTTAGGTTTTGCTATATGGGGATGCTTGAACGTTCAAGGGGGTATCACTTTAGACAGACTAGCAGGAGACGGGTCCTATGTCACTTACTACTACAATCAAGACACCAAGTACTTCCGTGAATACGGTCATTGCTTCAACGTGGTTGTTGGCAATGAGCTTGCACTGTGGAACCCGACCGAACGAGGCAAGATCGAAGAAATGATACAGGAATTCGAAGAATCTGTATATATTTCCACGGCAATTACGTCACATCAGCGTGGATTCGTGATTTTACTACTTTCATCGGAACCGATGCAGTAGACTTTGGAAACTTCTCGGTAATATTAGTTTATCTAGACAGACTAGCAGGAGACGGTTCCTATGTCGCTGACTACTACGATCAAGACACCAAGTACTTCCGTGAATACGGACATTGCATCAGCATGGTTGTCGGCAAGGAGCTTGAACTGTGGAACCCGACCGAACGAGACAAGATCGAAGAATTGATACAGGTATTCGAAGAATCTGTATATTTCCACGGAAATTACGTCACATCAGCGTGGATTCGTGATTTTACTACTTTCATCGGAACCGACGCTGTAGACTCTGGAAACTTCTCGGTAATATTAGTTTATTTTTTATTAAAATACAGCCGTCTCGGCATCGATTACAAAGAGGACATTATGCGGGAATCCGGAAAAGTTAAATACTCACGATTCTTTGTGTTTTCAAATAAGACTGACACGTCAATACGAAAAAGCAACATGATGTCTATTGCTCGAGCGATCGCTGATAAGCACAAAGATCTGATTGTGACGGTATACCACCCCATGTTCATAATCTACGACCAATACCTTGCCGTTTGGCCAAACACGAGACAGAATCTAATTATTGCGACGGCCGCCATGTTTCTTGTTTCGTTGTTTCTCATACCACATCCGGTGTGCAGTTTGTGGGTGACCTTCAGTATCGTGTCTATCTGTACCGGGGTCATAGGTTACATGACGTGGTGGGGCGTCAACCTCGATTCGATCTCAATGATCAACATTATCATTTGTATCGGCTTCAGTGTTTACTTTTCTGCACATATTACTTATTCCTTCGTGTCGACACAGGGCGACACTTGTAATAAATTCGGCATTCCCGCGTAAAATGGGCAGTCCGGGGAGATACTGCAGTATCCAAAATAATCCCCGCAGCAGAGGCCGTGGAGTTAGAACCAACCCCGCGACATTGCCGTACGTTAACGGCAGCCTACCCCCGCGACATGAGGTGTCGGGACACCGCAACGGCTGGCCAGGAGGAAAAGGATACCTGCCGTCGTTAAGCGGCAGAAGTCGGCAACAAGACAAGTTCATCGAGCTACATGAGTGTACGCCAAAAGTGGCCAGTACATTCATTTTTACCATGAGACGACAATGCTGGACCACGCGAGCACAGACCGTTAGTGAGAGAAGTGGATCCCCTTAAACATAGAGTCGGGCCGCCTGGTCGAGAACAAATGGCGAATGGCTGGAGCAGATATTGATCAACTTCGGAATCTCGAAACCACCGCCCCCCCCCCGCGCGCACGCACACACACATACAACCACATGCACACACGTGTGTATATGCACACACACACACACACACACACACACACACACACACGCAAACACACACACACGCAAACACACACACATAAACACACACTTATAAAAATGCATACATACATACATACATACATGCACACTTACACACTAACATACATACATACATACATACATACATACATACATACATACATACATACATACATACATACATACATACATACATACATACATACATACATACATACATACACAATTACGCACTAACATACATACATACATACATACATACATACATACATACATACATACATACATACATACATACATACATACATACATACATACATACATACATACATACACACATACATAAATACATATATACATATATAAATATTCACATACACACACACACGTACACCCGCGCGCGCACCTACAAACAAATACGCAATCACGAATGAACGCAAACACCAACTCCGCGTATACACAAACACACCATCAATACAAATGCACCCGCATGACTACTACGATTTATGTTACTGCATGCTGATTGCTAAAATTAATTCGCCTCAGGATACTATGAAATATACGATAAATGACAAATATTATTAATTGTTTATGGAATCAACAAAAGGGAACCTTGTTAGCATTCAATATGTTATTCAGAAAAATCACTGGTGGACTCAAACACAGAACCTACGCTACGTGACGCGTCTGATACAATATTCAATGGTTGGCTTACATTGAAACCTGCGGAAGCGCAGTCGAGTAATTGTGACTGGTGGCTACTCTTAGCGACCGGAAGTGAATTCACCGGAATTGTACAACACGCCATGGTTGTGGATTGGGAGAAGAATGTATTGTAGCAGTTGTACTGTACTTTCGTACGAAATATTTACACGTTCGAGTCGTAAATAAGAGTAACATATATCACTAAGAATTAAAACGATCACTATTATATAATTGTTTTATCTACGTTATTTGTTCCATAGATGTTATATTAAGTTTTGTTTCCAATAGGACACTGTTACTTAGGTACACCATAGTGGTATTCTACAATAGTGGCATTGTTGCAACGTATGTATATAAGACATTAAATACGAAAGTATGTACGTATCAATGTACATGTATGTATGTATGCATGTTATTTGTGTGTGTGTGTGTATGTATGTATGTATGTATGTATGTATGTATGTATGTATGTATGTATGTATGTATGTATGTATGTATGTATGTATGGTATGCATGTGTATGTGCATGTATGTAAGTATATATGCATGACTGTATGTATCTATGTATATACATGTGTAGGCGTGTAGCAGGTCTGTATGCTCGCATGTATATGTTTTGTATGTGTGTTATGTATTCTGTTTAACAAATTCTGTGTAACTCAATAATCCGATGCAATAAATTGACTAGGTAATCACTGACACTGCCAAGCATTGTCAACTGTTTTATTAAAGCAATCTATGACTTTCCCAATTCTTGTTAACCGCAAGTTAACCCTCCTTTGCTTTCACAGTTCCCGGCCAGCCCGTCTTTCCCAGCGACCTCGGGGTACCTCGGACAGAATGCCCGATCCTTTCCACGCGATCCCTCACACTCTGTCCTTCCCACCCGATCCCGCCCACCCGATCTCTTATATCCGATATCTCCCTCCCGATCTCTCCACACCCGAAACCCTCCCACCCGAAGCCTCCCACCAGCTCTTTCCCATCCGATCACTCCCACACGATCTCTCCCATACGATCCCTCCCACCCGATCTCTCCCATCTGATCTCTCCCACTCGATCTCTCCCACACGATCTCTCCCCCCCCCGATCCCTCCCACCCGAAATCTCTCACCAAATCCCTCCCATCCGATCCCTCCCAGCCGACCTATCCAACATGATCCCTCCCATACGACGCGTCCCATCCGATCCCTCCCACCCGATTTCTCTCACATGATCTCTCCCACCCAATCTCTCCCATCCGATCCCTCCCACCCAATCTCTCCCATCCGATCCCTCCCACCTGATCCCTCCCATCCGATCTCTCCCACCCGATCTCTCCCACAAGAACTCTCCCACCTGATAAGTTTCACCCGATCTCACCAGCCCGGTCTGTCCCACCCGATCACTCCCACCCGATCTCTCCCACCCTGTCCCTCCCATCCGATCTCTCCCCTCCTGATCTCTCCCACCCAATTTCTCCCCACCCTGTCTCCTCCCACCCGATCTTTCCAACCCGATTCATCACACCCGATTCTTCCACCCTGTCTCTCCCACCCGATCTCACACCACCCGATCTCTCCCCACCCGAAACTTCCCACCTGTCCCTTCCGAATGTTGTATGGAATCGAATAAAGTTAACAATATTAGCATTCAACATATTATTCAGAAAAAATCATTTGTGGGCTGAAACTCAGAACCTACACTACGTGACGCGTCTCATACAATACTCAGTCGTTGGCTTGCATTGAAACATGTCGAAGCGCACACGAATAATTGTGTCCACAGTTCGTTTGTTGTGGTTGTAAGCGAGCGGTTTTTTGTCGTCAACGCTGGATGACGTAATGAACCCTAGCGACTGGAAATGACTTCACCGGAACTTCGTGTACCACACGCCAGGGGACGAATGAACTGTAGCAGTGGGAGTGTACTTTCTTGCGAAAAATTTACTAGCTCGAGTCGTAAATAAGAGTAATATATATCACTAACAATTAAAACGATAACTATTGTATATTTGTTTGATTTACGTTATTTTTTCGATAGATGTTACATTAAGTTTTGTTTCCAATAGCACACTACACTGTTACTTAGATACACCATAGTGGCATACTACAATCGTGGCATTGTTTCAATGTAAGTATATCAGTAAAAAAATAAGAAAGTATGTGTCGATCAATGTGTATATGTATGTACGCATGTTATTTGGGTAACTATGTATTTGTATGTATGTATGTATGTATGTATGTATGTGTGTATGTATGTATGTGTGTATGTATGTATGTATGTATGTATGTATGTATGTATGTGTGTATGTATGTATGTGTGTATGTATGTATGTATGTATGTATGTATGTATGTATGTATGTATGTATGTATATATGTATGTATGTATGTATGTATGTATGTATGCATGTACAGGGCTGTATGTATCTATGTATGTACATGTGTACGCCTGTATGAAGGTATGTATGCAAGCATGTATATATGTATATGTTTAGTATGTGTGTTCTGTATTCAGTTTAACAAATTATGTGTAACTCAATAAACCGATTAACTAAATTGACTAGGTAATCGATGACTTTGATAAGCATTGAGAATTGTTTTATTAAGGCAATCTGTGACATTCTAAATTCATTTTAACCGCAAGTTAACCCTCCTCAGCGGTCACATTTCCCAGCCAGCCCGTCTTTCCCTACGACCTCGGTGTTCCTCGGATTGTCCAGAATACCCAATCCCAAGCACGCGTTCCCTCCCACCCTGTCCCTCCCAACTGATCTCTCCACATCCGATCTTTCCCACCCGATCTCTCCCCTACCGATCTCCCCCACGCAATCCCTCCCATCCGATCCCTCCCACGCAATCTCTCCCACCTGACCCGTTTCACCCGATCCCTCCCATCCGTTCCCTCCCACCCGATCTTTCCCACCCGATCTCTCACATGATCCCTCCCTCCTAATCTCTCCCATCCGATCCTTCCCACCCGATCTCTCCCACCAGATCCCTCCCATCCGATCCCTCCCACCCGATCTATCCCACCTGATCCCTCCCACCTGATGCCTCCAACCTGATCCCTCCCACACGATCCCTCCCACCCGATCTTTCCCCACCGGATCTCTCCCTGCCCGGTGTGTCCTACCCGATCTCTCCCCACCTGATCTCTCCCACCCGATTTCTCCCCAGTCTGTCCCCACCCACCCGATCTCTCCCACCCGATTCATCACACCAGATGCCTCCCACCCGATCTCTTCCGTTCGATCTATGCCTCCCGATCTCTCCCCCACACTGTCCCTCCCACCCGAACTCACACCACCGGATCTCTGCCCACCCGAACTCTCCCACCTGTCCCTCCCACCACAACCCAGTCTCTCCCACCCGATACTTCCCCACCCGATCCCACATACGAGATCCCTCCCGCCCGAGCTCTCCTACCCAATCCCTCCCCGCCAAATTCCTCACACCGAATCCCTCCCACCCGATCTCTCCCACCCGATCTCTCCCCACCCTGTCCTTCCGCAAACCGATCTCTCCCACCTGATCCCTCCCATCCCCACCCGATCTCTCCCACCCGATCCCTCCCACCCCCAGCTGATCTCTACCAACCGATCCACCCCCACCCGATCCCTCACACTCAATTCCTCCCATCCGATCCCTCACACCCGGTCCTTCCCACCCGATCCCTCCCACATGATACCTCCAACCCAATCTCTATATACATATACATGCACACACATGCACGTATGCACAAACGTACACACACGCGTACACACAAACACGCAAGCACGAATGGACGCTAACACTAACTCCGCGTACACACAAACACACCATCAATACACGCGCAAACAGACAAAGAGATGCACCCGCGTGACTACAACAGTTCCTATTACTGCATGCTGATTGCTAATATTATTTCGCCTCAGATCAATATGAAATATATCATAAATGATAGATATTTGAAAATTATTTGTTGTATAGAATCGACAAAACGGAACCATATTATCATTCAACATGTTATTCAGAAAAATCATTGGTGGGCTCAAACTCAGAACTTACACGACGTGACGTGTCTTATACAATACTCAGTCGTTGGCTTACATTGAAATATGTGGAAGCGCAGTCGAGTAATTGTGTACCCAGTTCGTTTGTTGTGGTTGTTAGCGAGCGGTGTTTTGTCTTCAAAGCTGGATGACGGAATGGTCCCTAGCGACTGGAAATGACGTCACCAGAACTTCGTGTATAACACTCCAGGGTACGAATGAACTGTAGCAGTTGTACTGTACTTTCTTGCGAAAGACTTACTGGCTCGAGTCGTAAATAAGAGTAACATATATCACTAACAATTAAAATGATAACTACAGAATAATTGTTTTATTTACGTTATTTTGTCGATATATGTTACGTTAAGTTTTGTTTCCAATAGCACACTACACTATTACTTAGGTACACCTTAGTGGCATACTACCATAGTGGCATTATTTCAATGTAAGTAAGTATGTCAGTAAATAACTAAGAATGTATATATGCAAGTATGCATGATATTTGGTTTTGTATGTATATATGTATGTATGTATGTATGAATGTATGAATGTTTGTACAGAGTATATATGTATGTATGTATGTATGTATGTATGTATGCATGTATGTATGCATGTATTTATGCATGTATGTATGTATGTATGTAAGTATGTCCCACCCGATCTCTCCCAACAGATCTCTCACACAAGATCTCTCCCAACCGATCTCTCCTCACAGGATGTCTCCCCACCCGATCTCTCCCAACCAATCTCTCCCCACGCGAACTCTATCAACCAATCTCTCCTCACAGGATCTCTCCCCACCGGATCTCTCCCAGCCAATCTCTCCCCTTCCGATCTCTCCCAACCGATCTCTACCCAACAGATCTCTCCCAACCGATCTCTCCAGACAAGTTCTCTCCCCACCCGATCTCTCCTACCCGATTGCTATCACCCGATCCCTCCCCACCCGATCCCTCCCCACCTGATCCCTCACACCTTATCACTACCACCCCTTTCTCTTCAATCCGATTTTCTCTCGAACCCGATCTCTCCCACCCGATCTCTCCCATCCGATCTCTCCCTCCCGATCGCTCCCACCCGTAACCGATCTCTCACTCTCTATCCCATCCGGTCCATGCCACCCCACCCGATCTCTCCCACCCGATCCCTCCCTACCCGATCACTCCCACCCGATCTCTTCCACCCGATCTCTTCCACCCGATCTCTTCCACCCGATCTCTTCCACCCGATCTCTTCCACCCGATCTCTTCCACCCGATCTCTTCCACCCGATCTCTCCCACCTGATCTCTCCCTCCTGATCTCTCCCATCCTGTCCCTCCGACACGATCTCTCCCACCCGATCTCTCCACACCCGAACTCTCCCACTTGATCTCTCCCACCTGATCTCTCCCATCCTGTCCCTCCCACCCGATCTATCCACACCTGACCTCTTCCCAACCGATCCCTCCCAACCCTAACCGATCTCTCCCCACTGATCTCTCCCACCCGATCCCTCCCCACTCACCCGATTTCTCCCACCCGATCTTCCCACCTGATCACTCCGAACCGATCTCTACTACACGATCTCTCCCACTCAATCTCTCCCACCCGATCTCTCCTAACCGATCTCTACCACCTGATCTATCCCACCCAATCTCTACCACCCGATCACTCCCACCCGATCTTCTTAACCGATTTATACTACCCGATCTCTCCCACAAGAACTTTGGGATGTGTAAGCATAAAGCATATATATCCCGAAATTATGTGTGTTCGTGCATCGAACATAGATTTATCTAGTTACTGTAATCAATTTTCAGACAGACAAACAGACAGACAGGCAATCAGACAGAAATACATTATTTATTTTGACCATCATAAGCACATAAACTATAATACAATATTCATTTTAAGGTCATGGATGCTCCCATTAAGACAATTATATGCCGATATCATGGGAGCCACTGTATTATACATGATTGTGGAAATTAACATTTGTGAATAACTATATAACTACAATGTAGTTTACCTTTGATTTCTTCCAATAGCGTTAATGCAATTTATTGTAGTGCTCCCTCGCGGTTGGCAAAACAAACGAGTTTGAATGTCAAGTGTCAATTCTGCACATACGACGGCATTATGTTTCGTAAAATTATGTCATCTCGTTGTCTTGAAAACTATGGATTTAACAGAGCTCAAAGTATCTATCATATATTTCAAAAGCACTATATATTACATGTTAGCATTTTAAAATTTATTAATATTTTGTATCTGATGCAGTATAAAATAAGCTAATAGTATTGTTATTGTATGTATATGACATAGAAACAGAATATCCATAATGTGTGCAACATTTAGTTTAATCATATGTACATTATAAAAAGAGAACATGTCCATAATATTCATTATTATTGTTCAAAGTATTATTGTTGTTAAGTTAGTAAATTTAAGCAATTTATTGTTTTCTAGTAACGTAGTAGCGTGGTTACGTTCGGTGAACGGAATAAAATGTTATAAGTAAAACGTAAAATAGCTGAAATAATTTAAAAGAATAACAATTTAACATTCCAAAAGTTAGCCATCATCGTGTAGTGTTCTTTGTTGTAGATGAGAAATATGTTACATTTCTAAGTTGATGCATCCCAATTATTGACACCTGAATGCACCAATCCGTTATACACACACACACACACACACACACACACACACACACACACACACACACACACACACACACACACACACACACACACACACACACACAAACACACAAACACACACACACACAAAAGCATACACATTGATATTGTGAATGTATAATTTTGATATATTATGTTTATGTTCAAAGAGAAAATAATCCCTTCATGTCTTGGACCGTGGCCTCACTAACCGTCTCGCGACTCTTCGAAGTCTGTCTTTATCTTTACCACAACTGCCTTGCTGACATCCTGGTCTTGTAGGAACATGTGAGCTCCGCGGTACAATTTGCTGCGGTACTTGTACTTCTGGTCCGCCATGTTTGCCCAGCCGGCCATTTTGCTGGATGGCGAAAACAAGTCGTTGCTTCCGCTCAACGCCGTGATGTTGCAAGGCAGTCGGTCGGCGTGCTTGTACGAGTAGGCGATGCAGAACTTTACAACCGCAGCCAGGCATGGCTTTAGTCTCTTCAAGATAGCTGGATTGGAAGCCAGATGCGGGTCGAGGTAGGTGAACAGAGGAACGTATGACGTGAGAACACTAATTGGCGTGGATGGGTCGAACACATCTTTTGGTACGTTCTGGGGTTGTTTGAATGGAATGGTAGGTGCTGACCACGCGGCCACATAGAGGTGTCGTGGACAGAGATTGTGTTTCGCATGCAGGTAGTGGGCACTCTCGAATGCCAGTAGCGCGCCCACACTGTGGCCGTAGAAGACGAAGCAGTCGAACGAGAGCAGCTGTGTCAACTCGCAGCTCACCGACTGAACAATCTCTTGCAGGTCGTCTACGGGCGTCTCTGTGAACCTCGCCTCCCAGCCCGGCGGCTCAACGATGAACATCTCCCAGCCCTGCTTCTCCAAGTAACTCGGCCAGTTACGGAAGTTGGTGGCGCCACCGCCGCTGGGTGGGAAGCACACTAGTTGTGCAAAAACGCTGTCGGGGTTATTGGCTTTCTGTATCCAGGTGGGTAGTTTCGGCGCCTCATCGTTTTCCTTGTCTGCTTCTGTCGTTGATGTGCCTAATGGGGAAACTTCATCGTATATCACCTTTGCATAGATCGAGCTGCAGACGGAGACCAATGTACTTTTGTCATTCAACAGTTCAATGGGCAGAAACGGGATGTCGAAATCGGTCATTATTTCGTTGCTGAGGTCAGTCGCTAAGAGAGAGTCGACGCCAAGGTTGACAGGTGAAGAGTCGACTGACCTGTCTGATTCTGCGTCACCAAGAAGTTTCGCCAAAGACGTCGTAAGATGATTCATAATGATTTCCATTCCTTCGTCTGGAGTTGCTTCGCGAACTCGATCCTTCTTCGATTTGCCCACCGCGCTTCCTAGCGTCACGCCTTCCATCAACTTCTTGAAACGTGACAGGAATCTGCCTGCAACCCGTTCGTTCTGTAGCATTGCGCCACGGAAAGCTTCGACAAATTTTATGTTGTCGAATGCCGCAGTGATGCCGAGGTGGTCCATGTCGAAACTCATCATTGTTGCTACTGCGTTCAAAGCCTTATTCGGAGATATCGAGTACATGCCCTTCTTGTCGTACGTGGTGACGAGTTGGTTGCGGTGGGTGAAGCCAGTAGAGTTGATGACGCCGAAGCAGGCGACGCTGCTCGGCAGACCTAGGGAACGTCGCAGGTCGCCCAAGCTGAGTAGGAAGGCATTCGCTACGCAGTAGTTGCCTTGAGTCGCATTACCGACCAACCCTGTGAGTGATGAGTACATGACGAAGTGCTGCAACGGCAGGCTCTTGCGCAAAGACAGTTGGTGTAGAACGAGGGCTCCGTACGCCTTGGGCATCATCACCTGCATCCAGTCTTCGTGAGTCATATCCTTCATCCAGCCGTCGCGGTACACTGTTGCGCTGTGGAAGATGCCTTCGATCGGTTGAGACTTGCGTTGGAGATTATCAATCACCACCTCCATTCTCTTATAGTTCGATACGTCTGCCTTGAACACGTAGATGTGACAACCGGTTTCTTCGAGGGTAGAGATTATGTTTTTCTGTTCTTCTGTGGCTTCACTACGTCCGATGATAGCCACGTGTTTGACCCCCTTTGAATAGAGCCATTTGACGGTCGCCATGCCGAATCCTTTCATGCCGCCGGTAACCATGTACATAGCATTGCCATTTGGGTGAAATCGATTGCCGTCGAAGGATAGCGACGCCGGGCATTTGCTTTTTATGACAGTCACTAACTTTTCATTCTCAACAGCACTGATGGTTTTGCCGATGATGGTGGATAGTTCTTGCGTGTGTCGCTGTGTGGCAACGACATCTAAATGTGGCAGCGCTTTCTGTTCGGAATCTTCTAATATGGCGAACATTCGCGTGGACAATATCGGAAATTCGTCTGCCTGCCAGATGGCTCTCGTGCTGAGCAGGACAAGGCGCTTGTTGAGAAGAAGGGTTCCTCGGGTGGGTACGGCCTCCTTGCCGTCTGACAAGTAGATGATAACAGTTCCGAACTTGCGCACAGAATTCAGCAGTCCCTCTGCTGCTTCATCCATTAAGCTGTCTGCTTCGAGAATAACAAGAGCGTCGTAGACGTCCGCTTGTATGTTCACAGTTTTCTCCTTAAGACATTGTTTTGTGAACAATGTCACGATGTGTCTCTGGTGACGCAGGACTTCTGTCAACGTGGAACCGTTTTCACATGACGTATTCACAGAATAGATCGCTATTTTCGATTCAGGTCGTAATATGTTACCATCGTTGCACAGATAGAGCCCTGGCAGGAAACTGTCGAGTTGGCACAAGACATCGGTACATTCGCCTACGTTGGGAGGCACACGGACAACCTCTCGTGACGACAGGTGCATCTTTTGTTTCAGAGTACCTTCACACAGAGCGACCACTTTGTCATGCGGTTTCACGAACTGCACCTCTGGGTGGATCGCATCTACGACCCCGAACACCAAGGCCTTTCTACGACCATCTGCGGTGACAACACTAAAGGCTTCAACGTTGACGTCTATTTCATGACAATGAAACCCGCTCCTGGTTTCTTCGTGTAATTCTATTACATTGATGGTTTCGCCATTTAGGGTCAGTTGCCAAGGAACAGACGTCGACTTCATATCGGTGGCAAGCGACTTGGTGAGACGACGCACCAGAATCTTCGGTTCTCCTTCGGCTGTTTGTCTTATAGCGAATTCATTCTCAGGCAGCAATGGTGGAATGATAAGTTTCGCTAAGATGGCGGCATCTCCTGCGAGATCCGTGTCTTGCGAGAGATCGACACTAGACGTCGGGTTTAGGTAGAACTCATGAACTGCTGTCAGCGCTACTGAATTGACGGTGTTCAGACATGGCCGGGGGGTATCCCTGGTTTGAACGTACGCCGCTCCACGTGTCACCATCCACACCTTTGGTGCACAGTCGGGGAAAATGTCGTTGAGTTTCACAAGAAGTGATGCTGCGGTAATACAGCTGTAGTCTAGGGCAGTTGTGAACTGCTCCGCTTCCATCTGACTACAGTCTTCTTCTGGCCGATCCAAGTACAAAACAACAGCGTCATATGGCGTCAGTTCATGACATTTCCTCGGCAGTTCGTCAAGTTGTTGGGTCGACACCCATCTCACTTCAGAGGCACCCTCTCTCTTCATTGCTTCCGCCAATTGTTTCGCATCTTCGCCCTTGCTGGAGACAATCACCACTTTGTCTACCTGACCTCCAGTGTCACGGGGATGTTCGTCGATGTTAAACGATTCCCAAGATAACGACCACGTGTGCAGAGCATCGATGTTTTTGGTGTTTGGCATTTGGTCAAAGCGAATTCCCGTCATCACACAGAATACGATGTTGGTCTTAGCGTCTGCCGCCCGCACGTCGCCGTATCTGATTCCGTCTCTCACATACGACTTGACGTGCACCACTATCGTCTCTGCCGGCTCGCCATACAACTCCACCTGGCAAAAATCAACAATACTTGACTAAACTTATTTTTAACTGTTTTTGCTTAATTGTTAACTTGTCAGTACATATAATTAATTGAGGACGTTAATATGATTGTATTTGGAAAGTACATGCCATAAGTTCGATCTTGGCAATTTGTTTTCCATTGACCATTTATATCAGAAATAATATACGCGTATACACATACACCGCAAAACGGCATTGATTAAAAAACTGAGAAAATAAATATGAATGATTGAAGTTCTGTGTCGGTATTTTCTCTTGTAATTTCAATAATACACGATGTAATTATCAACGTTATATACGTGTTAAAAAAACAAGCAATTAATGTCACGGATCGTTACTATACATAAAACAACTAATCAAATAAATGGTCACACATGTATCAAAATAAAGGACGAACTTCTCTTCACCTCCTCTGTTAAGTAAATTTGCAAGTACATGATTCACCTCGTCAAAGCTGTATGGAACCTCCATCGCGTAATGGAACGGTTCGTTGCTTCTCTTTGCTAGCATCTCTCCCCCTACAATAGCCGTCATAAGGTAACCGTGCAGTAGGCCGTCGAAGAACGCCGGATGAAAGGCGTAGTCGCCGAAGTCATGGAGGATTTCTTTTGGCGCGTTTGCATACACCAGTGCCTCTGTGGCGTCGTCGTTGATGAGGAGTGTCTTTCCGCTTCGGAAAGCTGGGCCTAGGAGAAAGCCGTTATCACTCAGCAGTTTGTAATCGATGTCCGACTCGTTCACGCATCGACGTCGCAGTTTCTCAACCGGAAGTCGTATGAGGGTGTTGCCGCGAGACATCGTTGCCGGCTGGTCGTCGTCGTCGACATCGTTTCCTCTCAGGTTGATCTCTCCGCGGGCGTGCAGCACCCACTCGGCAGCCGACGACTTGCTCCACACTCTGACCGACCATAGTTTGTTGTCACTTCTGGGCACGCTCGAGGCAGTCGTCAAAAGTTCCACCTCGCCGTTTACCGGAAAGAAGAGGAACTTCGTGAACCGCAAATTGCGCACGCGCACTACCGCTTCTCCATCTTGGAATTCGCTAGCAATTTCTAGCATCATATTCGTGTAGCCGACAGCAGGCAGCACGATCATGCCTTGGATCACGTGATCACCAATCCAAGGGGACCTGGATACTGATGCAAGCGGCTGATGCCACGTTATCTTGCGAGAGGCGTTTTCTTCGGCTAATGCAGGAGATACGCTCTTCCGTCCAAGAAGCGAGTGGGTCGGGAATAGGTTTAGCTCCCTAGAAAATGAAGAATACTGTCCACAAACTTCCCTCTGCCACTGATATGTGGGCAGCGATACCACGTGGTATTGTTCATTGAACACTACCGGGAGACTGTTGTGATCGTGTTCACAGAACAGTTGCAGTAGCGTCGACATTATGTGAAACTGGCCTTGGAATGAGCTCGTTGGGTCATCTTTTCGTCTCAACGTTGGTAGCACGGAGAATTTCTTGGGCTTTTCTTTGGACGACGCAATGACATCAAGAATGATGGACATCAACGCCGGATGTGCGCCGATCTCGAGGAAGTGTGAGTATCCGTCCGCCAGGAGTCTCTCGATGGCCTCCTTGAAGTAAACCATGTAGCGGATGTTACGCCACCAGTAGTCGGCGCTGTTGACTTCCTCCGGGCTCACATAGTCCGTCGTTACTGTCGACATCATGGCAATGCTGGGTGCGTCTGTGTCCGCGCGGCTGCGATGCAACTTGTCAAACTTCTTAAACACGTGTTTACGTAGCTGCTCTTGCTGTGAACTGTGGAACGCGTTCTGGACATTAAGAAATGTGTGTCGGGCGCCCTTGTCACGCAACACGGCAGCGAAGGCATCAAGGGCGTCTCTCGTGCCGGACAGCACGGTCTGAGACTCACTGTTGACGGCTGCAATGTCGACTTGATCGGATATGACTTCGTTTGTCGCGCAGATTTCCTCCGCCTCTTGTTGAGACACCCGGGCTGCCAGCATTGTACCAGAACCGCTAGTCTTCTTCAACGCCCGGGCTCGTTCGTAGATGACGAAGACAGCGTTCTGGAATGACAACTTGGCGCTTGCGTACGCCGCGGCCACTTCTCCCACGCTGTGACCGATGACGACATCGGGAATGACGTCATACTTCTTGAGGAGTTCAGTCAGTGCCATTTGCACGGCGCAGATGGTCGGCTGAGCATATTCTGAAACATAATACAAAATTAATCTGATAGGGGGCGTCTAACATCATGCTTCCATTAAACGTTAGTCCATATGGTGAGTTATTTTTATGTTAAATAATCGGCAGAGGATATCTGTGCTATTGATGAAACTTACCACCACTATTACAACTTGCAGACGTTGTCATTCCTCGCAATAATCGATTTCACAATAGTAATTATAATAAATATGGTTACTTATGGTCGATTGTATATTGAAATACCGAAAGTGGCAAAATAAAGCTGTGACTGTCTTCGTAATACTATTCGTAAACTTGCTGTTTTAGTGCTGTTTTGTAATTATTGATCGACCTATTATCAAGAACACCGCCTCAGCAGCTTTATTTACCATTATGAACGCACTGGCTACAAGGCCACGCGATGGCACAACCCATATATTATGGTTTCGGTCGGTATTACTATTCGATATACATGTAGTATGATTGCGATCATATCACAAAACTTGTGATATCATCGAAATAATACTAAAACAATTAATATTGTTCTACCAGTTTCGTGGATGCGGTCTTTAAACTGGCTGTTCTCAAGTTGTTCCATTACTGACCAGCTGCACTTGAGCGTCTTCAGCAATTTGTCGAATTTCTGAAGTAACAAATCATCAAATGTAATTCGTAAGCGCGTGTGTCTATTGATAAAACAACAAAGGACTGTATAGTCATTACCCATTTTACTTCCAGTTATGACCTAGCTAAGCTTCATTGAACAACATTCTAAAGTATTAAATTTGTATCTCTGGCACGCATATCAGACCCCAGGAAAGATCCACAACAAAAACTTTTTCCGAAATTCATCTGAATAGTGAACATCGATTATTTTGCTCAACGCTGTGAGTTACTTCTAAGATTGCTTCAAGTATTCGTAATTTAGTTACAAACTTTGTGGACTTACCAATATGGTTTCCCGAAACACTGGCTCTGCTTTGAGCATCGCTTGTCCCATGCCGAACCACTGTGTGCCCATGCCGTTGAAGACAAACACGAGGCGAATGGCGGAGCCGACCTGTGCGTCCGGAACATGTCCGTCGATGTAGAGAGTTCTTCCGCTGTCCTCGATGAACTCTTCCAGTCCGGCGATGGCGTCGTCTCTCGACCGACACAATACACCAACTCTGTGGCAGTAATGCTGCCGTCTCAGTGCCGCCGTCGACAAGATGTCGTAGAAATTATCTTCGCTCTTCTGGAGGTGGGAGATCCATTTCTTCGCGTTCTCTCTCAGTCCGTCCTTTGTCTGAGAAGAAATCAACAAGGGCTTTGCAACCACCATCTTCCCTTCTGTCATTGCAACAGGTGCATTTACGGAATCAACATATATGCCTTCTAATACAAGATTTGCATTGGCGCCTCCAAATCCAAAGGCGCTGACAGCGGCCATGGTTTTGCCGTTGTCTGGCCACGGCTCTAACTTCTGTGGAACCTTCAGGTTGTACTCGTCGAATTTGATCTTCTCGTTGCCACGTCTGAAATGAACGACAGGAGGGATTTGTTGGTGTTGCAGCGCCAGGGCTGTCTTGATGATTCCGGCAATACCGGCAGAACCTTCGCAGTGGGAGATGTTGGACTTCACCGAGCCTATGTACAAAGGACTGCCTCGACTCTTACGCGCTGTTCCGATCGTCTGGCCGAGAGCATTTGCTTCAGTCGTGTCGCCGACCGGTGTGCCCGTTCCGTGAGCCTCAATATATTGGATGTCTTCGTAGGCAACTGCAGCATTGGCGCAGGCCCTTCGCAACAACTCGACCTGGGCGTCGTAGTTGGGGTTGGCAATGCCCATCGTACGGCCATCGTTGGTGAGAGCCCCTCCACGGATGACGGCGTAGATGCGGTCATTGTCAGCTAGGGCACGATCCAGTGGCTTCAGGACGATCACTCCGGCTCCTTCGCCCCTCGAGTAACCATCGGCAGAAGAATCGAAACTCTTAGAGCGACCGTCCGGAGCCAGCATTCCTAGAACCAATAAAGGTCTTATGAATATTGTATAATCCTGGTAATCGATGTTCAGTTTTTTAATGAAGTCCAACCACTTCCCAAGAATGATTATTGTAGGCGGTTTCAAGATTATTATAATTAATATAATATGTTGCTTATTCAACCTTGAATTTTGCCTAAAAGTACATATAGTATGCAATATAATATCTGGTAAGAGCTTTCAATTTAGATCATTTTCCATGTTCAACCACTGTATAATTACCGGATCATTATCGGAAACGGCAGCATCACGTACAGGCGTGATTAAAAAAATGGACGATAATGAGTATGTCGCGTCGTTTAGTTACCTGCTAGACAGAAGCCAATGAAGGTGTTGGGCATAAGAAGTAGGTTGACGCCTCCTGCCAGCGCCATATTGCATTCGCCTCGGCGGATTGCCTCGCATGCCAGATGGGTCGTGTAGAGCGACGACGAACAAGCCGAGTCGACGACTAAACTGGGCCCGTTCAGGTCGTACTCGTACGAAATTCTGTTCGCCATCATACAACTGTTTGTTCCTACAACAATACCAGTAAGTATAACTAATACTGTATATTGGTAGGTATATTTTTCAGTGAAAACTACACTGACATAATGTATGTAGACTGGACATCTATGACACAGACGTTACTTGTTGTTTAAGAATAAACTGTTTAATTGCGTTGAATTTACATTTAGAAGAAGAAGAATTTATTCTACACTTCATACAATACTGAAGTAATAATGGGTTATCACACTGGCCATAATTATTGTTATAACAATAATCTGATAGCGCTATAGCGTTAGGAAAAATGAATGATATGTTGCAATTAAGAAAATATCACTCTCACATCTGATAGCAAAAAGAAACGTCATTCAGGCCTACTGAGTGCTAATGCATATTACATCAAGTTTGAGATTTTTGTTAGGTAAAAATCTGCTAGATCCTCAAAATAATCTCTTGATGCTAACCATATGAGAAGGTGAGAATTGTAGTTGACATTGCTTACCGGAATTGGTATACTGTGAAATATGCCTCACTGGTATCGAATGTAGTGCTTGATATTCACTGGCTGTTACACCCATGAACACACCTATAATGACACGAGTGTAGACATAAGCGTTCGGAGAATATGTCTGTATGTTTTAATGCTGAACAGAGAAAAGGAATAGGACGTTTAGGCACTACGCACTGTTACACCTTTTAGCCAGCATAACAGTGTATCGCGTATTTTACCACCTCAAACCATTCATGATTAGCCTGCTTTGTATTGTTACTGGACAACTGGTAGAATATAACTTCAAATAGGAAATACAATGCCTTCGCGATCGCCATTTTGTCACAAGAGATGACATCCAACGTTGTGATATAATCGAACCTGTGTTTGATCCCTTCATTGACTTGGGCGGCAATCCTGCATCTTCTAACGCTTCCTGCGTCACTTCCAACAGGAGACGAACTTGTGGGTCTAATTGTTCCGCCTCGTCTGAAATACACAATACATTCATTTGCTATATACTGTCATAATCAATCAATAACTTACAACGAACTTTTCGAATTCACCACAACAAAGTACTATATGATTAGCAACTACGTATTGATATGTTGCCACTCTACTTGCAGTCTTTATTATTATACGTGTTACTTTTTTTATCGTTTCTTATCAAAGCACGATAACGTTGCTTCTTACCACAACTGTCAAAATGAACAAATACAAGATATTTATTTGGATTTTATTAGTTTTACTCTTCAGAACAATTTGCCATGATTATTTGAGTGCTTTCGTTATTGTATTAAAACCCTTATCTAGATTGTTCTATGTTTAAACTATCTAAACATAAACTGTAAAATTAACAGTTGCTGTGAATATTACGAAAGTGTCAGTTCAGAACAGCGCGGACTAGGTATTCACCGCGAGGCATTTTGAAGAACTGCCTGTCGAACTGGAGCACGTCCTGCTTGAGGAAGCCGCCGCGCTCGCAGTACAACTTTCCGTTCTTCTTCACATCCGGGTGGTAGAAGGCGGCGACGTCGAAGCGGTCCTGCGGCAGCGGACTACTGCAATCACGACCCTCAGACAGCGCCTGTTGGGGTCAGACCACAATAACCTTTACATTCGAGGCCTTCACACAGCATGTGTTGGGGTCAGTCCACAATATATTTTACAATAACTGCCCTCAGACAGCGCCTAATGGGGCAGACCACAATATATATTACAATCACAGCCCCCCAGCAGCGCCTATAGCTTTCAGGCAACGATTTAAAATGCATGGTAATAAATCTTTGTTGGCAACGGCTTCACAAATATAATATACCATATTCGCTACACATGCGCACCGGAAGACGGCTGCCCCGCCGTAACTTCACCTTCTCCAGCGCTTCTCTCCGCTGTCTCGGCTAAACTGATGACTTCCGAAGACGGGGTGGTGGGGCTGCTAATGAAATGTTGCCGCCGCGCTGCCAATTACTGCCTGGAAGAAACCCGTATGGCTGCCCTCAAATTGAACCCCTCGTTTAATGCTAAAAATACACCTTAATCCTCTAATAAAACTTCGATTTGCACCCGCCATTGACGAACCATATATCTGCCCCCCCCCCCTGCGAAAGTTTAGTGGTGTAGTAGTTTTGCGCTGAACTCTGACGCTGAACTTCACTGCTTTCATATAATAGCACGCCAGCTTGCGGGAAATCGTGGTTTTAGATTGAGTCGCCAGATGCCGCACATCATGCGATTATTGTCTATCACCTAATGTTTGCAAATATTGTTTAGTTGCAGCTTGAATAATTAATAATGTGGACATCATTATAAGTGCAGCTATCTTTGTTTTAGGATCCACCATGCCGACGGAATAACATCATATTGTAGCAAGCCAACCAGTATTACACAGAGTGAACGGCAACAGAATTTTGAAATTGTATTTTCTATAAATGTGTTTATTATCCGTAGTAATGTTCGTGCAGACTACGACATACATTTATGGATTAAGTTCTGTGTTCTACTAAAGTTATTGTTGTTCTGTGTAATAAACATTTGGTTAGTAAACGGCTGCATGGTAGCGTTTTTGTATTCTAAATTTCGCGTAATGGCATCGCCGTTTAATCTGACAATTATTGTAACACACACACACAAACACACACACACACACTCACGCACACGGACACGCTCACGCACAAGCACATGCACATCACACGCACACGCACTCACACACGCACACACATTGTTGCTCTCCTATTTAATCTACCAGTCCGGGGTCAGGCTGGCCTCGGAACTGACTCCATTGTTTCCTATTCCTTCGTTTCCCTTCACTGTTCCCACACTGCCTCACTCCATCCATCTCTTCTCCCCACATGTCTTCCTCTCATTCTATGCTCCTCTCCATATCCTGCGAAATTTATCTTTACTTAATTCTCCAAACGTACCTGTCCAGCTTCCGGGTTAAGTGTCTGTCTCCTATCACTGTGTTGAATATAATATAATCATATGCACTGTATCAACTGGGACAAAACCACATGGAAGCGATTATACATAACAAAAAGTTGCTCTTACCAACCAGAACTCCTCGACGTTGTCGATTCCCCCGGCAAAGCGACATCCAATGCCAACGATGGCAATTTTCTGTTTGGACGGCATGGCCGGGGTGCTGTAAAAAGAAACGTGTCAAATGTTTTGATAATTAGCATTATGTATTTTAATTTAATATTATAATAGTATTATTTATTGTTCATGTTATATTAAACCAGTTAAAGACAATAGATCATCAACATGTATAACGTTCTGAGCGGTTTGAAAGTCGACCAAGTTTTGGCCATAGTCCACAATCTATTAGTATGTGGACTATATATATATGTTGTAAGTTGATTTCCGAAACATAAAAGTTATCTTTCTTATGTCGTTAAATCACCAAAGTTGTAAGTAGCAACTTCTATCTTTAACCGTTTTCATCCACATGATTCTATAGAGGTGCTGCAGCATGTAACATTAAATACTTAAACGTTGTCAGTTTTTTACTGAAATATTTATATATGAGAAAAGTGTTCAAAAATACTAAATATCGTCATTTAGCTACATAGCTACATGTCACAGTTGCAAAGTTTGACATCTTTCATCAGAAAAATTATCTGGACGCGATCCGTCAATCATATAACATTTTAACATTCTGAGTTGACATTTTGGAGCTGTGGAAATTGTCAGCAAGGTTGTGTACAGCACCAAACTAATCGATCACTTTATGCCATTGTGTGGCCCAGCGCGAAAACTGTATCTGACGTATATACATGCCAAATCGCGGTGCACTAATGTAGCATTTGTGTATGTATGGTAGATGCACTGTATACGACGGCTAGCGGCTCGACGAGGATGTTTCCGTGGTTAGGTCAAAAATAATAATTATAATCCTTTGTTTACATCGACATGACAAATTACTTCTAGAAAACTCATATGTAATTAGTATTATATGTTCCTTACGCCGGACGCTGGCGCGGCGCGGCGGAAGAAAATAGTTCCGGTTCCCATGTTAAAACATAGGAAAGTAGTTCCGGTTCCTCCATGGACGACTCCGAGCCGCGCTGTAGTAGAATACATATAGGTCGATGTTATATCAGAACCTAAAGCATCGGTTTTTTTAAACAGAGCGACCATCTTGGAATTATACACTTGGTATTATTTCCGTACGTTAGTGCTTAAATTCGTGTGTTTTATGTGGTGAACTATAAAATACGTCATAGATGTTATGAAATAGGTCAATCATGTCATGGAATAGGTCATTACATATACTGAAAGACCCATGTATATTTCTAAAAACTACTTATAGCTTGTAATGGTTATAAAATTGGAACTTCTCTGCTAATTCGGTCAAACTGACGGCTATCGGCGTAGGTAAGCTTAGTAAAATGGTCGAACTGAACCGTTTGAATTGAGTCGAATACCTTCTGACAGTTGGTAGCCGGTGTACTTTTGTCTAACTGGTTGCCGGTCCCGATAACGCCAGCACCTCATGCTGCCATTAGGCCTACGACACCGAAGCGTCAGAAGGTCCTGCCTCAGTACATGTGACGTATGTGCCAATCTACCTTCTCCAGGCGCTTGCATATTTGTTCATGTTGTGCCAGCAAGTTGGTCCGGCAAGCGGCCAAACAAGCAGAGTTTAACGAAATACTTGTGTGTGCATAGTTTCTGTACATTACCTTCGCCAGACGCTTGCATATTAAATATACCTAATAATGTGTATATTTATCTTATATAGTTAGTGACCGTGGCGAAAGATCACGAAAGCGTGGCGAATAAACACGGACTGCAGAGTATAAATTACACACACAGACCGCGGATTAGAAATTACAAGCACGGACTGTAGAGTAAAATCATATTTCGGCATACCCACGTGATGGTTATAGATATTACCTAAAATCGCTACACATCAAAATTTAACTTGTCTACGCTTTACAACCATACAATATGTTACATATAAGTATAACCTGTAATATCAGTTAGAAATGTATTATATTTTCTTTAACGCCTATATGTGTAACTAACTTCATAGACGTAAATTATACGACTATATTCTGATGAGAGCAATAATTGTCGGTTGATTTCACAGTGAACATTTAATACACGTAGCGTAATTTTCATACAGGATTAAATATAATTCACAATTCATAATTATGATGAATAGTGTATGAGATTAATCACTATCCAGACAGGATGTACCAGTATTACATGCATTGTTCAAATTGACATTAGACCGTTGCAATCTTTTTCTGTTCTGTAGTGCTTAAATGCTAGTTCTTCTTCGCCAAAAACCTCGGGTCCTATCCACGCTACAAATAATACTAAAATTCATAACTTGGCACTGACAACCGAAAACGGACACAAATAAATATTATAGTTTGATTATAAAAATATTTATGTATTTTTTTATAGTACGTAACCTATAATATTGAATAATACTAAAATTCATAACCTGCCATTGACAACCGAAAAAGGACACAAATTATTATAGGTTATGTACTATAAAAAGATACTTAAATATGATTTTACTCTACAGTCCGTGCTTGTAGTTTCTAATCCGCTGTCTGCGTGTGTACTTCGGACTCAACAGTCCGTGTTTATTCGCTACGCTCACGTGAACTTTCGCCACAGTCACTAACTATAAAAGAGAATTATACACATTATCAGGTATCTTCAGTATGCAAGTGTCTGGTGAAGGTAATGTACGGAAACTATGTACACACAAGTATTTCTTTAAACTCTGTTTGTTTGGCCGCTTCACAGACCAACTTGGTGGCACAACATGAAAAACTATGCAAGCGTCTGGTGAAGGTAGATTGGCACGTACGTCACATGTACTGAGGCAGGACCTTCTGACGCGTCTGTGTCGGGGCTGCTGGCGCCGTAGGCTCAAGTGCGGCATGAGGTGCTGGCGCTATTCGTGAAAGTAGGTAAGTATTTTTGCTGCACCCTACAATTTGTTATTTTTATAATAAATAATCAATTGATGAATTGTTTGGAAGTGGAATAGAATAAAGTTAATTTAAGTTCATTTAAAGTTCATTTATAACTTGGGTGCTTTTGCACGCTGGGTTTACTATATTACTATGCATGTGTACGATTCGAACTGTCCAACATAGGTGCACAGTTATCAATTCATAATAACACACGTCCTATTTAGTATGATATATTTCTTTGCTTCATGACGGATTATTGCATTTAAGATGACGGAATATGAAATCACTATCAAGTGGTACCTCTGCAACCTGTAGTGCATTTGAAGTAAATTCTGTCAACATTATAACTGGTAACCATTTGTTATTGTGTTATCGTTGTTACTGTTACTCGTATATCACTTAGTTATTTTCATGACAGGCGTAAGAAACATGGTGACGTTCTGCCAGACACGTGACTTAACGTAAGGTCTATACTTATAAAAACACAGTGACTACTACGTGTACCTCGAATGCAAGTGCGGTGGTATTGCGTTGAGCACCTGTTCTGTTAGTGGCGGTGGCGATGGCTTCCAGTTTGCACAGGTCGTCTGATGAACGGTAGCCGATGAACTTAGACATTGTTTGGAGTTCTCATAAATCGTATGTTCTCTCCGTCTCGCCAATATAACACTATTTTAGGTGACTGTTGACAGGAGACCCCTGTACGCATACATTAAAGTGATCGACGGCAACGCCATGGTTGGTCAGATTCTCCTGGTAGGGATACAGGTGATCATAATCATTCGGAAGAAAATGTTTGTCCATATCGCCAGTCCTTTGCAGTTGGGTGAAGACTTAATTGGCTTAGTGCAATTCAAGAAGTATTCTGCGAGTTAGTTATGATTGGATGCAAGTGGTAGTAGTAGTAGTACTACTAGTAGTAGTAGTAGTAGTAGTAGTAGTAGTAGTAGTTGTTGTTGTAGTAGTAGTTGTAGTAATAGTAGTAGTAGTAGTTGTTGTTGTTGTTGTTGTTGTTGTTGTTGTAGTATTTGTAGTAGAAGTAGTAGTAGTAGTAGTAATAGTAATAGTAGTAGTTGTAAACTTATAACCTCTTTGGCTAGACTTCCCCGTTCACGCAACCGGGCTAAGGTCGGCCAAGCGAGACGAGTGGACCCCCGGCGCGATGCTCCCGCAACGACAAAATTAATGACGGTGAAATTGGTGAAAGAACTGTTAATTAATTAATTAATCTTTTTAACCTTTACTTTGGAGGTTCGTTCGTAGGTATATATTAAGCTGATTTGATCAGCAGTGTGTTTTGGCACCATGTCTTATGAGTTGGTTCGGTGAAAGTGGGTAACTATTTTGCAGCAACCTACTATTAGTTATTTTTATAATAACTAATCGACTTAGGAATTGTGTGGAAGTGGAATAGAATAAAGTTATTTTCAGTTCATTTATAACTTGGGTGCTTTTGCACGCTGGGTTTCCTGTACAATTATGCACGTGTACAATAACAACTGTCCAACATAGGTGGGCAGTTATTATTTCATATTCACACCCGTCCGATTACTTCAGGCCGTTATATTTCTTTGCGTCATGACGTATTATTGCATTTAAGATGACGGAATATTGTAGCATTTCTGCTATTTGTGGATGTTTAAATCTACTTTCCTTAGGTTTAATTTGGTAAATGAGGAAGGTCAAGCCAGTAGATAGGCAGATTGTTGACCAACCGTCTTAGTTACGTAATTACAGCAACTCGGTTGCAAATGCGCTCAGTGGGACGTGGTGTTCTGTTGCTAGCGTTTTTAGCAAGCAGGTGGTTTCACTGTATCTTAGAGGGTGTTCCACACTGTCTAGCTTGAAATGTATATTGTATTAGCCAATAGAGATGATGGAAACCTGTCATATGAAGTGTAAATAGGTCCGCTTATATAAACGTCTGTCGTACGCATTTCGCCAACTGGGCGCTGGCGAAGGACTGGGACAGATCGAGGGTTGAACGAGACAGGTTGCCCTGCTGCCAAGAGAATGGCAAATCAAGTCGTGAAGCGTGGTGGGAATCGTTAACGTGGGTTACGTTCCCAAGCTTGTGTGTGTGTAATATTCAGCGTCTAGGGTGACTGTTCGGGCTTCGAAGAAGCCATGCCGCCACGTCAGCAGTTTATTGAAACAACTTTCCGATCGGCCCCAACGTATTTGCGTCGATGAGCAATAATCGCGACGCGCTCACCCAGCTCGGGTCATCCTCGAACAGCGGTCTCACAGAGACATCGTCCAACAGCTTGACCGAATGCGACTAGTAGCGGCCGGCGGTAAACGTATACTGCCAGGCGTCGTCATTCGCGCGAACCCGATCATCCGACTTCTCGATCGTTTGCTACAGGGCAAGACCTCTCGATCGAATCACCGAATACGACTCGAGAATTCGTAGCGGCCGGCGGTAAGCGTCTACCGCCCGGTGTCGTCATTCACGCAAACGTATTCAACTGACTTCGCAATCGTTGCGACCGTGCGAGACAAGTCGATCATAGAACGGACGCGACTCGATCATTCGCGGCGTACGACGGCAATCGTTCAACAAATGTTCGTATAGATCCGAGATGGGACTAGCTCAGTGTAAATGTCTATTTTCTGATCCTTTAAGTATTCATATACACTGTATATATATATATATATATATATATATATATATGTTGTAACAGATTAATGTAATGAGAGTCCGCGAGGACTAGCTATATGCTGTGTATTTATATTATGGGAGTTATTCTTAGATAACACTTGACGCCTAGTGTTTGGTCGTGTAGTGGTATAATCCACCTTAGAAAGGAAGTGGAATTTGATAATTGAAAGATTAATTGTATATTTATTTTCTTAGTTAAATATATTCAAAGATTCACTGTTATTTTTTATTATGTTCTAGTAAGATTTGGTTACAGGGTTTCTTTATTCTTTTTATTTTTGCTAATCGAGATATTTACCAAAAGGAAGATATCTTGTAGTAAAATTTATTAAATTTTCCTCGTTCTTTGTTGCTTGTTCACGAAAACCGTTCTTTCTCATATGCGTTGACCTTGATATATAAGAACCCTAATAGACTGAACCATCTAGTGTACGGAGACCTCGTTAATCCGTGACAAATATAAAACCACTATCAAGTGGTACATTTGCAAACTGTATTCGGTTGTAATCCGCAAAGGTGCAGTTTGATGTACTAAATATTTTGTTTGGCATATAGCGTCTGGTCAGTGGGGAAAACCAACATCGATATATTTCTTTTAAACTTAGTTATTATTGATTACTAGCAAACATACCCTTCACCTGACGGAATTCCTTGGAAGTTGACAGCTGTATTAATAATATTTACCAAATGGCAAAAACACACAGCTTCTTAACATAAACACAATAATGCGGTTGAATTAACTCGTTTTTTTTCTTCAAAATGACGAAGGTCCGAGATAATGTGAAGTGCTCATCAATAGGCCCTAGTCGTTTTGGTGTAGAATTGACAAATATTATTCGCATTTCTATACATTTTGCATACATACGTACATACGTACATACGTACGTACATACGTGCATATGTACATACGTATACACACACATACAGACATACACACACACACACACACACATACACACATACACACATACACACATACACACATACACACATACATACATACATACATACACACATACACACATACACACATACACTCATACACTCATATACACATACACTCATACACTCATACACTCATACACACATACATACATACATACATACATACATACATACATACAATATATGACACGCGAAAATATGTCAACAAATGCATTGTATTAATCGTACACACATACGCACACGCGCTCACACGAACACACGCACACACGCACACACGCACACACGCACACATTCACATTCACATTATTCATTACAATACTGCGATCGGCAAGCTAAATATACCATGGTAGCACTGTTATAAGCGGCCAGAACCGTCCAGAAATCAATGGCAAACTACTGGAATGTACACTGCCGAAAACCCAGATGAAATCATGATTACAAAGAGAATCGATATGGGACTCGGTGGTGAGTCCCCCAAGCCAGAAGAGTCCCTAACGGCTATTGGGGAAGAGCCAGAAGCAAACGGGAGTACTACTCAAGCTGATGAAAGCAATTTGCTCGACTGTGCGGAGATGGTAAAGAAGTTCGGTGGATGGCTCAAAAACAAAACGAGAATAGCAACTTTGAATGTCCGCAGCATGGCGGCTGGAAAAATGGACAACGTTATAGAAGTAGCGAAACAAAACAATATAAGTGTCCTAGGAATAGCAGAACACAAATGGGCGGGAGTAGGTAATTTTTACACCACACGCAGGAGGAAAATTCATATACACCGAACAAGCAAAGGCAGGACAAGGAGGCGTAGCTACATATCTGAGTAAACAAATAGTAAATACAGTACTTGGATACAAACCAGTAAATGACAGAATTCTGAGCATAAGGTTACAAGGAAAAGTGAAGAATATCAAAATAATACAAGTCTATGCGCCGACATCAACAGCAAAAGAGGACAAAATAGAAGCTTTTTGTACTAATTTGCAAGGTGAAATAGACGGATCCAAGAAATCCGACATCACCATTGTCATGGGTGATTTTAACGCCAAAGTAGGACAACGACAAGACGAGATAGAACGAGGAACAATCGGGAAATTTGGATTAGGAGAGAGAAACGAAAGGGAAGAACGACTTGTTGAGTTTGTCATCGCTAATAACCTCACAATCGTAAATACCAATTTCTCAAATCACCCTAGAAGAATCTACATGTGGACATCGCCAGATGGAAAGACTAGAAATCAGATAGACTACATCATGATACAAAAGAGAAGGGTATCAGCAATAAGAGGTGCAAGAACACTACCAGGAGCAGACAGTGGATCTGATCATGAACTACTGATGGCAGAGATGAAACTTAAGTTGAAAGTGAAAAAGGAGTGACAACAACACAGTGATATGGTGTAGAACATCTAACAGACGAATACACAGTATCTGTGAAGAATCGATTTTCAAATTTACTGACAATGACAGAAGAGAAAGAACCAGAAGAAATTGCAAATGATATCAAGACAATTTTCCGAGAAGAAGCGGAAAAACACCTACGGAAGAGAGAGAGAGAGAGGAAACACCAACCCTGGATCAGTATAGAGACCTTAAAGAAAATAGCAGAAAGGAAAGAGCTTAAGAAACGCAAAAACGAGGAATCGATCAGATTAAGGTATAATGAGATGAACAAATTAATAAACAAACTCTGCAAATGGGACAAACAAAAGTATATAGAAGCCAAGTATAAGACAATAGAGGACTGCATGGCAGAAAACCGAAACCAAGAAATGTATAAAGAAATAAAGAACATGACAGGTAAATTCCAGCCCAGACTCGGAGTCATCAAAGCTAAAAATGGGAAAACTCTGACTGATGCAGAAGAGATAGCCAAAAGATGGAAAGAATATTGTGAAAATATGTACGCACGAGATGGAGACAACAACGACCCCCCTGATATGGGAAACGAAGACCAAGACGAGGACGATCTCGAACCAATAAGAGATGAGGTGAAATTGGCCATTGATAGTCTAAAAGATGAGAAAAGCCCTGGGTGCGACAACATACAGGTAGACATGATAAAAGCAGCGGAAGAAGAATGAATATACATATACCATGCACTGTGTAAGAAAATATGGAAGAGTGGAAAATGGCCACACGACTGGAAGAAATCAATATACATCCCATTACCAAAGAAAGGAGACCTACAGCTATGCTCCAACTACAGAACCATATCACTCATTAGCCATGCAAGAAAAATATTGCTGAAAATCATAATGAAAAGAATGCAAGATAAAATGGAAATGGAAGTGAGCAGTACACAGGCAGGCTTAAGAAAAACAGAGGCACAAGGGACCACATATTCAATCTGAGAATGTTGATTCAGAAATTTAAAGAGATAAATGATGATCTATGAATATGCTTCATCGACTATTCCAAGGCTTTCGACTGTGTGAATAATCAGATGATGTGGAAAACGCTCAGCGACGTGAACTTCCACCCAAAGATAACCGCCCTGTTGAAATCACTTTATAGCAACCAACAAGCAGTAGTCAGGCTGGAAAACACAACTACACAAACTTTTACAGTGGGAAAAGGAGTAAGACAAGGGTGTATTTTATCTCCATACCTATTCAATCTCTACACAGAAGACATAACGAGACATGTAGAATTAGATGTCAGAAGTACAGGATACGATGAAGTGAATATTCATGGACATAGAATCAGAGTCCTACGATATGCAGACGATACCGCACTCCTGTCCACTACAACAATCGGCCTAACAAACCTAATCATGTCTGTAAAAGGACATAGTGAGAAAAAAGGTTTGTTACTTAATGTGAAGAAAACAAAGATCATGGACACTGACAAATGCATTGAAAAAACAGAAATTGCAATCAACGGGGAGCAAGTTGAAAATGTGAACCACTAAGAATACCTTGGAGCAAGAATACAAGGAGACGGCAATACATCACCAGAAATTAGAAGAAGAATAGCCATAGCAACGCAAAAGCGAAACGTGGACACTGAACAAAGAAGACATGAGAATAATACAAGCGTTTGAGATGAAATGTTACAAAAAAAAGTCATAAGAGTGCCATGGATAACAAGAACAACCAATGCAGAGATATTTTAAAAAATTAGACTTAAAGAACTGTCAACTAGTGAATAGAATAAAAGGGCTAAAACTGAGTTATTTTGGCCACATCAAAAGACATAATTCCTTACAGAAAACAGCGTATCGTGGGATCATCTGGGCAGCTGCGTCTCGAAGAGATATGCTGAACTGAAGAAGAAGCACTGTTATTAGTATTGTTATTTGCGGGGGCTAACAATTCAGTGTAGTAATGACAACCTATATTAACTTTGTTCCGCATATGGCTACAACACATTACCTGTATTCACAGTAATTGAATGGTTGACATATTTTACGCTCTCTATTATTTTAATAATCATTATGTACGTTGTATGGTTTCAGACTGAGTTTACGAGTAATATATATTTCTTTAAATTAAATTAATATAACGTAATTAATTGCAAATGTCTTGATGTTGTACTTGTGTTACTGATCTTATCAAACCATAACTTTGACCATAAATGTGTAGGTACGTTTATGAAAAATAGTGTGTTTTGTATTTTATGATTTATTATTATTTTCCTCTTGACTATTTGTCATTTTGTGGTAAGTTTACATCATATTTCCTTCATCATGGTGTAATACAAACACTTCATCGATCTTGAGTAAGGAATCAAGAAAGCACTATCGGCACACATCCGAAGAACTAGGTAAGCAGAGCAAACAAAAAGGCTGGTGGGAGGCAATGCCACCGGATTTGAGGTAAAGACATCCGGATTGAAAGTACTCATTGATGCCAATGTCAGCAGGAGTAAATAGAACTCATATGAACTACGTTACCCTCTCTTCTTGTCAAGCGAATTATGAGAAACACAGAAAGAGTGTGACGAGGTAGCACGGATGGCAACGTTGTCTGAATGGTGGGCAATTAAATCCTTTGTATTTAATACAAAATTAATTAGTATAATTTGTGAATTATCGTGGTCAATGAATAACCCATCAAAATAGTTATCACATACATATCCATGACGCTAGTTAGTACTGTTAATAACCGCTTAACAGAACATTGAATTAAAAACAAAAGTGTTATTATTTATTTACAATAGCGCGATATCGGTATGTCTAAAGCAAAACACCGTTGGCAGATGTCTTACAAGAGCTGGTTAACAGGCCCGAAGAAGGTATTTAGGGCTACAAGTGCGAATGATACACAAATGAAACACATTTTGATTATCGACAATGATTACAGTGCCTTCGAGCCCTCTGACATTACATGGCTATCATACTCAATGTTGTAACTGTTTGATCACGTACAATTAGATGCTAAATCGATACTATCTTAGAACACCACCTTTTACTCACGTGCTCATGATGCCGTTTTCCGGCCGGAAAAAAATTCGTGTTAATACATATCTGACGACTTGGCGGCCGACTGATGCTGAAGTTCAGACATCGTGCATCTGTGTTATTCTGTATAGTTTGTGAGGTTTTATAGAACACATGCAAAGGGGAATTACGTGTTCTGCCACGTTTTTTTTGTTTCATCCAATACCCTTTCACGAGAGGCATACGTGAAAAACGTGTCCGTAAATCTTCCCAATTCAAAGAAACAAAATAAATCAACCTCGCAAGGCGCCAGCCGGTACTTCTTACATAAGAACATAGTTTGGTGGCGTGCACAGTTATTTATGCGTGACAAAGGAAGATTCCAGAATTTCAATGTATGACACAGCAACCAGGCATTGGACAAAACGCCCCATTTTTTAGCGATGCAATGCATAATGTGTCAAACTCATTTAAGTTAACGGTTATGGTAAAACCACACACATAACAAACCAAAGGAACATCACAAACACAAACAAGCAGATCACCACATTGAACTAGAACTATTGAAAGCGCCGGATAAAGGACAGTGGGGGACCCTGGACAGTTTTTGACTTGGTGTCGCATCATATCAGTTCTCACTCCTTCCTACCTACTATTGAAACAGCGCCGGATAAAGGACTGTGGGGGACCCTAGACAGTGTCTGACTTGGTGTCGCATCATATCAGTTCTCACTCCTCCCTACCTTCTATTTTTCTCTAAAGAAATTACTCTAAAACGTGTTGTAGAAGCCCCTATAAAAACATATTGTGGGCTCCTGGGCAATTATCCCGTCTTCCCTACCCTAAACCCACGCATACAGAGACAAAGCTGGTTTTACTTTGGTTCAATAGGTGTCTACTTGAAACTTTCAAGATATACATTCATTTTCCATTTTGAAATTCAGTGACATAGAAAGACAACGTTGATATTTTCTCAAATGCATACATGTACGAGAAGGAACACTGTTCTTGATTAACTTGAACGTGAAACTTGGCGAACACTAGCTAAATTGCATCCTATGAAATATAGCGAGTTCATAATATTTGTGTAGTTAGTTGAAAACGTAACCATAATATCATACTGCTGGCAAAGTACTGTTGACTTTTGATAAGAATGCATCTTAATTGACCGTATTGTAAAGTACTCAAAACAAGCGTATCCATACCCTGGTTTTACAAAAGGGGAGTTTGTGGTCTTAGTTAAAAATGCTTACTGCCCCATTATTTGGAGAACCACTTCCAAATGCACCCCTTGGCTTATCACAAATACTCCGACAGGATAAGATTCATTCAAGTTATCTTTAAAACAATATCCAAAAGCGTTTCGTTCGAAACCAATGAACCCGTTTGAGGGAAGGCCTGCCTAAAGGTTGTTTTTTTTACAACTAAGCTCTCCTTCTCTCATTGCAGTATGTGTACGCAAGAAAACGTTCGTTTGGCTAACGATTTAAGCGTCACGAGGCGGGAAGCAACAATTGGACCAGTTAGATTATGTGCACTTAACAATGATAATTCGCACTGAAAATGAACACGGCGTAAAAGCCAAAATAAATCTCCAATTGCTCGACCGTGTCTCGTGTTTCAATTTATTTGACACGAATCACTGCTGGAATTTTCCACGACACGTCTTGTAAAAGGTCCACGTGTGAAGTCCGTAACAGTAGAAATGTCAAGGCCGAGCGTTGTGCCAGATATAACTCGTACGTTATGCTCCGCCGTCGCTCACGTGCTGGAGGTCCCGCGCTGCAACCGTTGTAATCGTGGCGACAAAGTTTGTTTTCACGTGCAGCGCCACGCCTTTGGAACGATCTGCCCCTTGCCGTGCATGCCACAGGCTGCCTCAACGATTTCAAGAATCAACTGAAGACATTTCTTTTTAAACGTGATTTTTCTGTTTAAACGATAAGTGTGAGCAATGACAAACCTCGAACATTTTAGAATCTACCTTTAAATATTATTATTATTTATTATTAGTCTATTTTAACTTGTCGTTTTTAATTAGT
Organism: Paraescarpia echinospica; assembly: GCA_020002185.1. Classification (NCBI taxonomy): domain Eukaryota; kingdom Metazoa; phylum Annelida; class Polychaeta; order Sabellida; family Siboglinidae; genus Paraescarpia; species Paraescarpia echinospica. The sequence continues at coordinate 20,345,948 of CM034534.1, read as the reverse complement.
ATTAGTAGTTAGCTAAATGCATGGAGAAGATTGTACTCAGTCGTTTGCTGTCTGGTGTGTCTGCACATCTTGATCCTCTCCAGTTTGCTTATAAAGCCCGCAGGGGTGTTGAAGATGCTTCTCTCTTGTTGTTTAATCTGATTTCACAGCATCTTGAAGACTCGAAAGCCGACATCAGAGTGTTGTTCATGGAGTTTTCGAGTGCGTTTAATACCATCGAAACTTATGTTCTTCTGAAGCGCTTGATTGATCTTGATGTAAGCCGAATATTGTTCTTTGGGTGAATGATTTTTTGAAAGACCGTCCACAGCGTGTTAGTATTCAGGGTTGTATGTCGGATGAGATTATTGTAAATTCCGGTGCACCCCGGGCTCTGTCCTCTCGCCGACACTTTTTTTAATATACACAGATCACATGAGGTGTCAGACCTCCTCTAACTGGCTAGTGAAATTTGCAGATGACATGACGTTAGTTGGCCTCAAGAAAAAAGAAGATTCTCTGGCAGAATATTTTTCACAATTCTCTGTTTTGGAGAAATGGTGCGCTGACAGCTTTCTACACCTTAACTTTTGCAAAACGAAACAACTTATGATCGACAACAGGAAAGTCTCTGATGCTTTTGCTCCTGCCAAGATTAAAAATGAGCCTGTTGAAGTTGTGTCCAGTTTTAAATATCTTGGCACTTTTTATGACAAGAAGCTGTCTTTACTGATAATACTGATCACATTGTAAAAAAGGCAAACCAGCGCCTCTACCTTCTAAGGAAATTGAGATCTTTTGATGTGAGCCAAGAAATCTTGGAAATTGTGTATAGGAGTTTAATTGAGAATGTTGTATTGTGGTATTGTATGGTTTGGTAACCTGAACATGGAAGACAAAGGTAGGCTGTCTCACATTGTCAAAGTCACAGGAAAAATTATTGGGTCAGGGCAGTACTCGTTGGAAGACTTGTACATTTGCGCTGTCAAAAGGAAAGCTAGTACTATTGTCTGCGACCCCACCCATGCTATTTATGGTCAGTTCCAGCAGCTTCCGTCAGGCCGACGATATAAGATGCCCCTTGCTCGGAAGAATCTCTTTAAGAAATCTTTTATACCAACTGCAGTGTCCATTCTCAACTGTAAGTGAATGTATTCTGTAGCAGTATTTTGATTGCGTTTATATTGCAATATATATATGTGTTTAATTGAATAATTATAATCTATGATAGTATGCTTACCATTTTATAATGTTTAACATTTTATAATGTATTTACTCTGACCCCATGTATGAGCTTGATTGTTTACAGTACCACTTGTATGATAGACATTCTTTTCCTGTCGTTTACTTGTTTACCTGTTTACTTATTTACTTATCTATTGTGGTTTACTTATCTATGTGTATGTGATCTATCACTATATCCTATTGTGCATGTGATAGGAATTTTATGTGATAACCTCGCTCTTAGTACTTATCTTAACCTTGTATACATATATATGTATGATAAACTTCTTACTCTATGTTTTTATTCATTATATGAACAAGTCTAAAGGAAATTTTCTGTAACCCAAAAGACAATAAAGTTATTGTATTGTATTGTATTTCCACATAGAACACGTTTCTTCCTCATCACGCCATGTTTTTGTCCGTGCGTGGAATATTTGTCAACAGAACATATAGATCGCATGTTATGACATATTTAAATGCCACGAGTTTGTACTTTTAACTAGTTATGTGTGAAGCTATGTTTCTTGCTATATATCTTACTTAAATGAAGTTATTGGAAATACTTAGACTTACGATGTGTAAGTGAATAAGAGGATGTGATTGCATATTTGTGAAGGATTTGGGAGAAAAGTAACGAATGAATTTTTTCTCGAAATTCCCCGTTGGCATGGGTTTTATCAGCTTGTTTTAGGGTTCCAACCTGATGATAGATGGGTGTTAATCGATTATTTCCAGTGTCATGCGAGTTTTATGCGATTGTTTCGAGCTACGTACGTAAGCCTTTCGATAATCACATCAGGACGTTTTACATAACCGCGAAAGGCACTACAAGTTAATTGCACATATAAACTGCCAGTGAAGTTGAGCAGTAATCCACGTTTACGATGGTGGTTAGTTCCACGCAAGGGTTATATTCAACTACTTCTTTTTAATGTTTTAATTCAACGGAGTTAATATATTTTAATTAATTAATTAACATAACTAAATATATAGGTGAATTAATTAACGTTTCCGGAAGAGGGTATTTTTATTTTATTTACCAAAAATTTAGGTATTGAATTGATTTATGGGTATGGCTTTATGTATTCCCGTGGCTATTGCCACTGTCCTGCTGGCAGTAGTCATAATGAGCCTTGATGATCGCTAGAAAACTATTTACCAATAAAAACAACATTCGAGTGTAATGAGTTGAAAGAATGGAATAAAACCCGCATGCCTCCAAATCACTATAATGAACACCAGATGGCCCGAGAGGACGACCGAGAATGAACTGGCACCAGACCGTCGACCGCGACCTATAGCTGGTCAACAAAAGATGGTGCGAAGTCAGAATGCCACTAAATTACTGTTCGTGTACTACTCCACTTTGCTAGCTGGGAGGTAATATATTATATAAATATTTGCTGAGCATAATCGCCAAATGTCCTGGCCTGAGCATGTGTGTGATGGCAGCACCATCCAAAACCTTTGCATCAACATCTGGAGCATTGTTGAAAGAAACGGTCCAGATCTCCTTGTCTGTTCTGGTAACCTATGTAGAGCCTTGCAAACAGATTGCAGTTTGTCTTCAGATTGCAGTTTGTCTTCAAATTGCTCTTTGCTACTTGATGTTTGCTTTGCCCGAGACGTACTAAAGAGAGGCAATTTGTTTTTCGAGATAATATCACTGAGTGGTTTGTTAGGTGTGCCTTTTAGTCTGTCTAGCTTTTGTATTGTCTTTTCCCGATATCCTCAGCTGTGTAGACTGTTTGTAGTAAAAATGGATTCCTTGACCCTGAAAATGATGGATTAGACACCAAGAACATGTTTCTGTGTTGCTTAGAAGTTGAGCGACTTGGTTAATAGATTTCCATGGCGGCCATCTTGAATTCCAATATGGCGGTCATCTGAGGATACGGAATGTGGCAGAAATAAATTCCTTGACCATAAGAATGATAGTTAGACACCAAGAACGTGTTTCTATGTTGTTTAGATGCCGAGAAACGTGGGTAATTGATTTCGATGGCGGCCATTATTTAAATCAAGGTGGTGGCAAAATACCATGTCGATGGCGGTGGGTACCTAGCTTTATATGAATATATACATCATAGACTACTTGTGCACCAATGTTCATGCTTTTGTCAAAAAGTGCACAATCATATCCCTTAGCCGCTATACTAAAGGGAAAATAATACCCGTTGTGCAGACTGCACACCTTCTATAGCACTAGCTAGAGTAATTACAGCTTGATATATACAAAGGTGGGTTAAGAACCCCATGGCTCCCATGTTCGCATGTGGTGGCCATCACCCCCACTAAAGGGCTGCCTATAAACAAGACCTGATAAGTCTGCCTTGTTAACTAGCTTCGGACACTGACTCGTGTAAACGGCTACGGACACTGACTGGTGTAAACGGCTACGGACACTGACAGATGTAAACAGCTATGGACAGTGACAGGTGTAAACGGCTATGGACACTGACATGTGTAAACAGTTCCCCCATATATAAGTCTGACTGAAAAAAGGGGGTCGGGCTCGTGGAAGGCTGACATGACATGCCTGTCCCCTTCCCCAACAGAGGAATAGGCCCCCCACGGCCCACCCTCCGTCAACAGACGAACAAACAATTCAAAATTGTCCCATCACATATAGCATTTCACCCTTCCGTCCTAGCGTCTGTGCTTGCCACCAGTTCCAATGTCCAGGTAGTCAGCATCTGGGTCTCAGTAGTGCAACTCCATTCCGACCGGTATTGCAGATTCATCCCGGTCGGTATTGTAGATCAGTCGCCTCCGGTACCGCTTGCTCATTGCTGCCAGGACCGCGGACCCTTCACAGCCAGCAACAACATTGATCTTTCCTGGGATGTGCTTGGCACGAAAACATATGTTATACGACAAACATGCAACAATCAGTTTTCGGAGCAAAAACATCAGCTGTGTGTCCTTGGAAGTGTCAAGAACCGCCAGCTGAAACGGCTTTGCAAATAAATATCCGGGTTCTGAGATATATCAGAAGGGAAATAGTTATACACAATTAAAGAATTTTCCAAATTTATTGACCCATCTTCCAAACAACAAAACAAAATACAGCGATTCTTCAAGGAAGACTCGTCAGCCTCCCTAACCTCTTATCTTACAAAGTCTTACATACATACATCTCTATCATAACATTGCACAGGTACACAAGGATTGATCAGTTCTTCAATCCCATACTATTTCATCAAAAGATTCTATAACATATTCGCCATATAGGCACAAAAGCTCAACACCCTACGGTCTGTCTGCGTGGTGCTCGCAATGTAGAGATGCGAGAACATAATGTTTATAATGAACGATACCACATTTCGTCATCACCGTCAACTTTAGTATAATTTGTCCCTAAGTAGTTGAGCGAAGTAGTTCTCACTCGGTTCATCGGGAATTCCCTCTTCGGAATTCTCCATTGTTGCGTAAGCCGTCTACTCTCGCATTGTTGTTATACAAGGTGTTATTCGGCGTCTACCGCCCTCGAGTGCACTTTGTCAGACTTCACCCCGCCCCGACACTACAATAAATGATAACTATAATAATAAAATGTTCTTATTCCTTGGTGTGTAACCTACACCCTTCATATCATATGTTTTTCCATCGACACCACATATAATCATAATACCTACACACAAACATATGTAGCTAATGTTCGACATAGATATGTACGTATCCGGACCCAAAATCCCATTAATAATAACAACCCCACCACCTTACATATTCTAAGTCCCATCATATTATACACTAATAACCATTATCCGTGACACCGTAATACATCCTATGTTCGCTTCTTGTTACTATCTAACATTCACATAACAGAGCGATGATTCGCCACCCCGCATAAGTATTGAGATACCAGTATCATTGCGCTGACCATATTTATTTATTATTGACCACACCCTTTGGCACAATTTTAACAATGTAAAAACCAGATGTTTATGCCAATATCTCTAATGTAACATTCACTCATAATATATATATTCCACATACCTTCGGTATTTCTTCTACTGTATATAAGCATGGAGAAATTCAACGTCAAAGCCACCACTGGGTAAAGACTTCATATTTGCTAACCGCACCATAATGGTTTCTTTCCACCGAAGAGATCACATTACATTTCTTTGCTCTGTCGGGTTCGGGACTGGTCTGTTCTATCCTACCTTCAAACCTCAGTACCTAGCATCAGTTATGTGATCCCTGCTGATCCTGACTCCATTGTAACAATTTCAACACCATCCAATAGGTGATACTATAAATCGACAAGTATAAAATCTTCATTATAACGACATCCCTGTATGCCTTAATATTGCTGCTGCTGACTTCATTATAAAAATGTCAACACCATCCAATATGTGATACTCTAAATCAACAAGTATAAAATCTTCATTATAACGACATCCTTATACGCCGTAATATTATCCCATTTAAACTTAAGTCCGTATCACCATATGTATTCATATGGAACGGACAATCATGTTATAAATATTGCACGTTGTATTCGACAATCCTCCCTGTCTACCCTAACTATAATGACATTTGCCCGGTTCTTTAAAATGTAACCTTAGGCCACCACTCCAGTTCCTTCACAGTATGGCATAACCACTGGATAGCCATCAATATAACCCTAACACGAGTCAGCCAACCATAGCTTTACTTTGTAACCTTAAATGCAGTCTTTCACAGGCGCTACCAACCTATGTTAAGTTCTTAAAATTACAATCTTGACAGGCAGTTTCTCTATTAATCACAATACTGCTGTGTTGTCTGAAAGGAACAGGACCCGTTGATTAGACCATACTGGCCCCAAGCTCTTGACAGCCAGTACAATTGGAAGGAGTTCTTTCACAGCAATATGCTTTGAGCTCCAGGATGGAGGAAACTACCTCTGTAACCACTGATTCCCCACTACAGCTCCATATGCAAAGATACTTGCATCCGTTGTGAGCTGCAACATAACTGATGACGTCCATCTGTTTGGTAGAAAAGACAAAATGCCATTAAAGGTGTGCAGAAATGCAAACCAATCCGATATGTCCTTACGTGCCCCACGAATGCGATGGTTGGCTCTCGTCTTTTCCCTGGTTAGGTCGACTATTCGTCTTAGAAAATAGTGGCCAGGTGTAATAGCCCTACAAGCGACATTGTACCTCTTTTAGGGTGGCTTTCTGTCTCCTAGCCAAGCTTTGCAGCTTTTGGCGCAGTGATTCCACCTTGTCTACAGGCAAAGCAAGGGTTTGTTTCGTAGTGTCAACCTCAATACTATGAAGTGTGACTATCGTGAAAAGTAATACCGTATTAGCCTGCTTTATTGGTAAGTTAACCATCTCACTAAGCTAAAAAAACGAGAGAGACTAGTATGACATTCCTGGAGTGTTTTTCCGAAAAATACAAAATCGTCGAGTATGTGACTCATATTGGCCACATGAAACTTATTCTGGCAAATCCATTGCAATGCGTCAGACAAGAGCTCGGACGTTTGACATGAATTACTACACCCCATGCGAAGACACGTGTCAAAATAACTTTGTTCCAGAGACATGAAGACTAGCAACCTTTATCAAGGGGAGAAACATGTGTTATCTGAAAAGCATCCTGCAGGTCGGCCTTGGAGATATAGGCTCCTTTACCCAACGATACAATGATCTAACATTTGGAAAGTGACCGCTGTGAAATCGTGAGGTATGTGGAAGTTACCAGAATTGGACCTTGGGAAACTAAGGTCATGGAAAAGCCGAAATTCACCTTTTTTTGGAATTAAACCCAAAGGAGAGTATACCATGTTTGGGAAAGGGTCACATGCAAAGGGTCCCGCAATTCTATGTTTATCTTTCTCTTTCTTCAGTTTATGACGCACTATATCAAGGTTATCCCTGACCGACTTGTGATTCTCATAATCATGGTTAGGTGGAACTGTTGGGATACTGGAAGGAATGCTGAAACCCTCGTTGAAACCTGAAACTAAAATGTCAGTTCGTTTATTGTCATACTTACCGGCGTCAATAACACATGCTTCGCTGTTGTTGTCGATGGTGCCTGGATTGCTGATTTACTGTCTGTCCCTGTGAACAATTCAAGCTGTTTTAACGACTGTAGTGTGGTGGGTCTTGTTGCAAGCAGTCCTTGCCCTGCAGACCACAAGGCTGTGGCCTTCTTTTCAGCTGAAAGAGCATGAATGTGAGTACTGACAGTCACGCTTTTTGCACTGTCTCCTGTTGAAGTAGTGGCAGAAACGGGTGGGACGGCGCGGTCGTTTCTGGTACCATAGTCACGAAAGGGTTGGGATGTTAATGTTGAGTTTTCTTTTGCTTTCCAGCTTACCTTAGTACTGGAGTAGTTGGGGTAGCTGAAAACATTCCAACGACCACCCGTCCTCTCCCTGCTGACTCGGAAACGGTTGTCATACTCAAACCACACATGGGGACCCTTACGGGCGGGCATAGTCAAGATGTGATCCCTATATGAGGTCAATACACAGTTGGTTTTCTAATTGGCGACCGTGTTAATGTTTTGTCTGATTATAAAAAAACGTGACCTACACAATGTCTTCTCACCTGCTGTTATCATCATCTCATTGATATGCTGATAGATTTTTTGAAAAATTGCATACTTCTAGCTCTCGTAAAATGCCTGTATATGTGACAAACGTCAATATTCACAAATGCTGGCAAGCATTATTCCGCAAACAAGTCAAACAGGCAAACTGCTGCCAAATATCCTTCTGCTTATTCAAATCATCTAGAAATCCACCATTTTACAGTCAACACCTCCTACAATCACACATGAAAATCTGCCTACTCAAATGCACTTATGTCATGGCATTTGACTTTTGTAAAAAAAACAATTTCTCAAAAATACACTGCACTTTTCTTCTGTAATTAAATAGGAAGGCTAACTAGGACATGACCCCATGAACTAAAATTAATTAAGGGGGTCACCTGAAACATTAATATCAACACATTATAACTAGGGGTTCACTTATAAAAATATAAGGTCTAATTTCATTAAATAAGTAACTGACCGTCACAATATATTAACCAGTCGTAGTATACTTCTCGGTGCTTCGTGCAACTATCGTCCGATACGAACCCTACAGCGTATAGCAAACTTAATAAATGGCTGAAATAAACAAAGGCATTACTTTCCTTCATACGGTTCGCAGATTAATCCCTGAAAGTATGACGACCAAGATTCTAACAAAGAAGCAAACAAACAAACACACACACACACACACACACACACCACATGCATACGTTAGTGCGATTATAATTAAATTTAGGTCATATTTGTGTGGGAAATAGCCACCTTTGTGAAGCAATCATTGCAATAATGCTCATGCTGCCAAACGGAATTATTCCGTAGTGCTGTTTTTCACGCATAACGTGGATGTCATCGGATCAACATGCGGTCACCACTGAGAGGTGATTTGTCAATAGAGCACAATGCCATGTCGATCTATTACCACGTTAGCCACTGTTATTGTGGTGCAAGTCAGCAGCATATTCATGTAACATATTTCCCGTCGTATGCAATGTGTGCTATGTCACCAGATGCATTACAATCAGAAGTGCAATGCAAATGTTACCATATTTTATTTATTATGCTAAAAAGATCCATGCTCGTTATGTGTTGGCTGGGTGTACTGCACTTCTTGACAAGAAAGGCATACTGCGTATACAGACTTTTGAATTTATTTTTGAATTTGTAAATATATTATTTACCTTACATTTTCATGTGCTTTTGTGTCTACGTAAAAACTGATCTACATCCAATGTCCTATTTGTGTTCAGTGGAATTTCACTGATAAGATCGTCCTTGGGACTAAGCAACAGTGGCCTGAATGCCGAGGTGACCGTACAAGCAGTGCTAATTTCCTATACAATATTGTATACGGAACAAATCTGGGACTATCCTAGGGTGAAGTTAATTACGAGGTGGCTGTATTACCGAGGTGACCATAAAACGAGAGGATCCACTGCACTGAAGAAAGCTAAGGGGCATACCAAATATATTGTTATTTGTATGAACACTTTCTTCTGAATGACTTTTAATTTTCTATGCAATTTGATGCTGACGTATGTTTGTATACACCTTTTTGATGGGGAATAACATTAAAAAAACACAACGTGGTTCAACATAAATTTACTACTAATAAAAATAATTATATATATATATATGTACGTGTGTAAATTTTTGAAAATGGCATTCCATGTGTATGCTTAGTATTAGAAATATTACAATGTCCAAAATTTGTTTGTGCCAACAAATATACGACAATGTACGCATGTCAGAAGAAAACATTCTTGTTTGCACAATGAACATAATATGAACTGAAAATATTATCGTCATTTCGCCACTTTCTGTATAATATGAAAATAGATCTCTGGAGAAACAACTCACCAGTCATTGGAATTTAAGTGCATAAAATTTCGGCAAATGGACAGGAGATACTGTGGGCAATAAACTCATCACTCGTAGAAGTCCAGCGAACGAACACAAAAGCTTTCATTACTGACATCCCATCAATATTAGCTTTGAATGCGATCCGAGATGGATATCACTAAATAAGTACAGGGTACAAATAATGCACGTAAAATAAAAGTAAGACAAGGAGATATGCTCTAGAATCCCCCCCTGCTTCGAACGTATCCATAATGTCAGCCGAGTGCCTGTGTAACTTTGCGTAACCGGTTCCAAGCCTTGTTACTATATTTTGTTTCGCCATCGGATTGTTTCAGTCGTCTTTCATCAGCCTTTGCAACAGACAAACTAAGAAGAGTCTATGAGCAGATTCCCGTCACTGCAAACGTCCGAGCGACTACTGCCAGCCCGCCAACGTGGAACAACGCTTCCACAACGAAGATAATGTACATCAGTAATCTCGTACCCAATATGAAAGAGAACCAGCCTCCAACCTGATATCCTGTTGTGCTCAATTCAACAGATATGTACTCTATACGGACCAGAAGATGCTCAAAATTACCGTAGCATCCGAATATATATTTCTTACAAAATTCTACTTGGAAGATTTCTAAGAAAAATGCACCAGAAGTGGGGCACCCTCAAGTTATACCTAAATTGTTTCGTGTCACGTCAGTTTTCGTGTTAATATTATGAGTAAAAAGAGCCCATTGCGACCATCGATACATATAAATGAAGTATCAGATGAAAGCGGGATATATTCGTGTTCTGCAGGTATGCTTGAATTAGTTCTACCTGCATCATGTCACGACCTACGAAACTGTATGTGATCATACCCAATTTACGCACGATAAGACTTTCCAAAAAAGACAAATCAAATCAAATACTTCTTTTATGTGTTAGTTTTAGCTTAGTTCAATTTTGATAGATATTTTTAGACAATCTTACACTTAATTTTTAATTATATTTATTTATTTATTATTGTAAGTTCGTTGTATGTTTGATTTGATTGTATGTATTAACATCAATCCCATTCCTGATTGATGTGTTTTATGTCAATCATGGCACTAAAGTATCTGTATCTGTGTTATTATAATTATTATTGTTGTTGTTGTTGTCTTTGTTATCGTTGTCGTCGTTGTGGTGTTGTTGTTGTTGTTTTATTGTTGTTGTTGTTTTATTGTTGTTGTTGTTTTATTGTTGTTGTTGTTTTATTGTTGCTGTTGTTTTATTGTTGTTGTTGTTGTTGTTGTTGATGTTGTTGTTGTTGTTGTTGTTGTTGTTGTTGTTGTTGTTGTTGTTTATTCGTACATGCACACTGACAGATTTTATGGTTTCTGCAACTGACTATAGAATGTTGTTTCTATAAGTTGAACTGATAGTTTGCACTAACCGCGGCAAGATGTCACTGAACGCTCGGTTTCAGCAAAGATCAAGCAATAATTAACCGTTGCTATTGTGAGGGACCGCCAGGGGCCGGCGTCACAGCGCAGTCTGATTATGGGCCTTTCAACAAATCGGCCATTCGTGACGGCCCAGGGACCGTTCAGACGTAGGCCAGGCATGACGCTACCATTGGCCTTTCGCCGAGTCAGACTTGCTGCGGGATAAAGTTATAAAACATGTATACGTAGTTCAGTCCAGAAGCTCCACTACAAAGAATGCGCACATGCCTAGGTTACGTTTAGATTTTGGGAGAAAACGTTGCGTGCGTGAGTGCGTGCGTGAGTGAGTGAGTGAGTGAGTGAGTGAGTGAGTGAGTGAGTGAGTGAGTGAGTGAGTGAGTGAGTGAGTGAGTGAGTGAGTGAGTGAGTGAGTGAGTGAGTGCGTACGTGTGTACGTATGTACGTGCGTACGTGCGTGCGTGCATATGATAACACCAAGAACACTCTAATGATGCCGACAGGTCTGGTTTGCTCCATGTCTTCGTACATTTCGTTTCCTGTGCGGGTATCTGCTCAAAACAGTATTACGTTGTCTGTCTACAACCTAAAGCTCAACTGATTACTCAACAACATATATTATCAGGGTTCAGATATGTATCGATTCAAAATTATTACTGACAATGGTCTGATGTTTCAAATAAATCAGATCATTAAATGACGACATGTCATTCTTCGCAATGTTTGGGGTTAGAACCATGTCTGCGTAAATAAATTGCTCACGGCGGAAGCTGGCGAGTGGAAAGTACGGTTTTAATATGTATGACGACGTGCGATTGAAAGGGATCATCAGTCACTGTGTTTGGAACCACACAATACGATCAGTTTCTTGTTCTAGATCGCCAATGGGGTAAAAACCCGTACTTGGGCGTTCTTGTTTGAATTGTTTGTACTAAAAGGTGAGCGGTTGCTTAAATTAAACCAATAAAACTTTCTTTTTCCGAGTTCACAAGGGACACAAAAACACATTCAATTAACTTGTTAACAACAGTATGCTTTGAAGAGCTGTGACACGTTTGGTATGTGTACGGCCTCTAGATGTAGCGCTGCAATGACGGATGCGTAAGATACTTTGATATTGTGATGTTTTGTGAGACGCTCACTAGTACTGGCGGCATGCTTGACTGGAGTCGGGAATCGTTGAATAGATTTCATAAATCAGGTTCTTTATAATTTGGTTGCAGGCGACCGGAAAGATTATTCAAGGAGCCGTGTTTGCTTGCCATTTCCAAGTTGTCTTTGCCAATAGTACTCGGGAGACTGTTCGCCATACCTATAGAAGACATTGTACCAGTGTTCTACAAGCTGTAAGTTATTTATTATTTTGCGAAGTTTCTACACAGGAACACACTTTTCTGACGTCGCAAAATATAACACATTTACCGTAAACGTTTTATATGCGTCTGTGAGTGCGCGCGCGAGCGCGTGTGTGTGTGTGTGTGCGTGCGTGTGTGTGTATGTGCGTGTGTGTGTATGTGTGTGTGTGTGTGTGTGTGTGTGTGTGTGTGTGTGTGTGTGTGTGTGTGTGTGTGTGTGTGTGTGTGTGTGTGTGTGTGTGTGTGTTTGTGTGTGTGTGTGTGCGTGTGTATGTAGTTTACATCTTTGCTGAACTGGAAATGATCGTTCCCACAACAAAATGTAGATTACTATCATCAGGGGAAATAAACGAGTATGTAAATTGAGTAAACCTGGAATGAAACATATATAATAATATGTGTGCGTATGTGTATTTTTAGTACGACGAAAAATTTACGCGCATGCCAGAGACACCTTGAAGTAACAAAGAGAAGACAATGGTGAAGTTCGACTGCATTGAGAAGCCGCTAAGTAGATTCTTCAACGTTTACGGCCGCTTCATCGCCCGCCACCAATATGGTTCCTGGTTTGTCCGCTGCTGTTGGCCGCGGCGCTCGGATCTGGAGTCAGCAAATTCAAAGCAGAATACCACAACGATCTCCGTGCAGGCTCCCAAGGGAATGGAATGGACACATTAATTAGGTTGCGTAAATATATGAAAGTTGATATAATAGAAATAGCATTCCCTATTCATACAGTTAGGCAACCATACGGATCAATTCTAACCAATATCATCGTTTTCCCGGGATGCACAATTGGTGGCGTTACTAAAACGACAGGGGTGACACCGTAGCAGAAGTATGGTCCTTGTTCTAATTCCTGCAATCCGACGATAATCATGCTATAGCGGTGAAAATGTAGGAAGACAAATTCCTGTTAAGGCTCGCCAACAAAACATTTAAATACATCACCGTCTCGCGTTTAATGGCACACTCTCTTGAACACGAACTGGGAAGGAACACCCAAGCAGTCGTTCCGTTGTTCTCCGTCTTATTTGCGGTTCTAATCACCTTCCCCATAACGTCTTGTACGACCGCAGGTTGGGTTCACAGTAAACCGTGGCTCGAAAATATCGACGTACTCTCAGCCGGTCTCACTGTAGTCTCGTCGTTTGGTCTCGTGCTTCACATTGGCATTTCCATTATTGATATTGTCGCTTCGATTCCTTTTCTCTTCTGGTGTAGCACTTGTTTTAATGTAGATAGCTCTTAAGCGGGAATGAGACATGATAGTGTTATTTATTTATTGTTTATTTATAGTTATTGTGTTGTTTTCTTATCAAAAGTCGGTTTTAAAATAGTTTCCGTTTTACTAGATAAAGTTCAGTTTAGAATATGAACTTTGGTGGATGTTTCGTGTACGACACACAGACAAACAAGTCGATTGTACAGAGGAGGGTGGGTGGTGATACGAACTAAATCTAAACATCATACCGTTTTGTGGACTTTGCGAAATTGTGAAACTGAGTAACATTGGAGAAATTACTAGCGGTATGTAGACCCTATATACATATATATATATATATATATATATATATATATATATATATGCCTAAGGGCAGCATAGGTCGACCGCTCCATTATGAGAGATAGGATATACAACCTCCGAGAAAATATATCTCATAATCACTAAAAATATTTTTGGTGTGCAAATAATTATTGTTATCATTATACGTCTGGGTATACTACGTATAATAACGGTTCAAATGTTTAAATAAAAGATATTGTCCTCGCAACCAGGGGTCAAAACTTTGTGCAGACCGGCTCTGGTCTGCTTAAAAACGACGGTTTGCCTTAGGCGGTCCCTTATGCATATTTGGTGGACGTATGCTGCTGTTAGGAGTATATATATATATATATATATATATATGTATATATATATCTCAAAAAGACGGCTGCTTAAACATAGATAAAAGAAAATGTATAATGATTCGGTTCGTTTATTTGCTTATTTTTTTCAAAGTTTCGCGATACAATGTAAGACAACCTCACATATATAAATATACATAAAGGGTCAGCACACTGTTGGTTTTCCCATAAGCTCCTCACCTGCTGTTATCATCATCACATTGACATGCTGATGGATTTTAACCAAAATTGCATAGTTCCAGCTCTCGTAAAATGCCTGTATGTGTGACACCCGTCAATATTTACAAATGCCGGGAAGAATTATTCCGCAAACAGGTCATACAGGCAAATTGCTGCCAAATATCCTTCCGCTTATTTAAATCATCTAGAAATCCACCGTTTTACAGTCAACACCTTCTACAATCACACATGAAAATATCCCTACTCAAATGCACTTATATCACAGCATGTGAATTTTGTAAAAAATCAGTTCTCAAAAATACACTGCAGTTTTCTTTTAACTAGAATATGACCCCAAGTAGGCAAGGCAATTTTGGAGAAAAATGTTGAAACTAACACATTTTATAGGCTCTCCTATCTCATACACTGTGTGTTTTTTTTGGTAATTCATCCAGTGTTTGTTTTTTATACACATTTCAAAAGAGCCACCCTACTTGACAGGGCACCGTGTGAATAAGTATTTCACTGTCCGAAAATTTCTAATCTGGCATATCTCTACACTGCACACTCATTCTCATGTGGTACGTATGAACTCCTAACATAGTTTTCGAGAAAGTCCAATATGTGCGTTATAAGAATATCCAATTCAGGCAGTTGTTATGATAAATTCCAATTTATTATGATTTTTATAAAGGTAAAAATATCAACAAAAACACCTTCGGGTGTGAAATCATCAAAGGCCAGACGTCTCAAGCAGTTCAATTGCATAATATTACACAGCCTAATTAGCAGACATCCAGAAGACAATAGCACTTGCCTGATTGGCCAGAAGGCAGAACCAGTAGACAGTATCACATAGCAGTCCTCATTATGGTGGCTCACACCAGTGGTTGTGCTCAAGTGTCATTAGGGTCACTGATAAGGTCTTCACGTGTGTTTAATTACCTGAAAAGTAAACAAAAAAGACTGTTGAATTACCATGCTGCAACATGATTGGTTTATGTTCATAAAAATTTCCAAACTGAGGCTTAACTAATGGGATTATATCCCCACCCCCCTTAATTATCACACACACACAAATCTTCATTCACTGTGATTTGGACTGACAAACTGATGAGAAGTCTGTAATTTCAAATAACGGTTTGTCCCTTTCAACTGTAATTTTGCCTGGGTTATTCCGCTGCGATATTACAATGACGGTGACTACAAATGAGATTAGTAAAGTTAGTGATAAGAAGCCACCGCCTGTTCGTGGCAAGACGATAAATCCATGTGGTTTTCAGCATGGTCGTCGATACTTCAAAACAACACGTGCTGAAACATCAGAAACTCAAGCAGGTCGTGTGTGGATGTCACGACTACATATGGACGACTATTCCAGAGTGGTACAGGAAACTGCGGGTGGACTGTTAACAGTACCGGATGCCGATGGAGTATGTGGCAATGTCAAAATACTACGACCACGGCCAGATAGGTGCCTGGATTTAACAGACAGCTATCTTCAAGCAGTCAAAAACCATAAAGATTCTGAGATGCGTCTGCTGAATGTGAAGAAAACTGCTGATATGTGGAATGATTGCTACGCAGAGCATGCAAAGACAACATGCACTTCTGCACATTTTGAAGTACACGATGAACGACAGATCGGTCTGTGCTGGAAGCAATCACTCCGGTGTACACATTGTGATTATCATTCACGCATGTGCAAACCATACACTGAGGTGAACACTGGACGCTGTGGTCAGCGGGCCGCAACGACTGATGTGGCACTTTACGTCGGTCTACAGGATTCAACGTCAGGAACCACAAAGATCCGTCATATTCTAGCTGCGACAAATACGTCCCCACCAAGTGAGTCAGGGTTACAAAGAAATGCAAACAAAGTTGCAACTATCACTGCCCAGGCAACAATGGATGACTTACATGAGAGAAGACGGAAAACTAAAGCAACTAACATCCTGCGTGGTCTGCCAGAAGACGACCCCATTAACATAAGCGTCGATGTTAGATACAACTCGACAATCTGAAAAAACAGTTATAGTTGTTGTGGACAAAATGCGTCGCAGGCTGTGGGAACTGCAGTCAGCTGGCAAACTGGCAATCGGGAAATCGTAGCGTTCCACCCGGACAACAAGCTCTGCAAATTAGGATCTTCACTTCGAAGTAAAGGCATCGATGTAACCTGTCCTGGGCATGCCGGTTGCACAGCCAATGTGCAAGCAACAGAACCACTGTCTGAGTACAGAATTGGAAAAAAGATTGGTGACAGTCATACACAAGACATTGTTGCAATCAAATACCGACGGAGATGCATTAACAGGAAGTCTAAATAGAACATGACCCCATAATCACATACACATTTACATATTCGATGCGATATAATCGTATCTCCAAAATACCACATACATACATCAACGTACATTAATGCTTATATAATGTCTGAAGGGGGAAACATGAAGTCAGTGACTTTTATGTAAGTTTACCCCTGACAGTCGTATTAAAGTAGAAGTATTAGGTTTCCAACACGTGTAATTTTTTCACACACTAGAATCAATACATATTGAATACAGTCTCTATGTATTTATTGTGATGCAATATACATAAGTCATCGCTTGTTAGATAGCAGAATTCGATATGTTAACAGTTACGTTTCAACAGTAATGCGAAGTTCTAATTTATTAGAATGATCTTTATGTAAATGAGTAACCTTTCTTCCTCGAACGATGGTCTAGCACGAGTACAGCTGACTCGGTCACTTCGATTTCTTCGCCAGCAAAGACAGTCCATTTCTACGAGGGAAGACATTTCACACCTTTTGTTTGTTATCCGTGTTATTAGCTTGTTTGTTATCCGTGTTATTAGTTTGTTTGTTATCCGTGTCATTAGCTTGTTTGTTATCCGTGTTATTAGTTTGTTTGTTATCCGTGTCATTAGCTTGTTTGTTATCCGTGTCATTAGCTTGTTTGTTATCCGTGTCATTAGCTTGTTTATTATCCGTGTTATTAGCTTGTTTGTTATCCGTGTCATTAGCTTGTTTGTTATCCGTGTCATTAGCTTGTTTGTTATCCGTGTCATTAGCTTGTTTGTTATCCGTGTCATTAGCTTGTTTGTTATCCGTGTCATTAGCTTGTTTGTTATCCGTGTCATTAGCTTGTTTGTTATCCGTGTCATTAGCTTGTTTGTTATCCGTGTCATTAGCTTGTTTGTTATCCGTGTCATTAGCTTGTTTGTTATCCGTGTCATTAGCTTGTTTGTTATCCGTGTTATTAGCTTGTTTGTTATCCGTGTCATTAGCTTGTTTGTTATCCGTGTCATTAGTTTGTTTGTTATCCGTGTCATTAGCTTGTTTGTTATCCGTGTTATTAGCTTGTTTGTTATCCGTGTCATTAGCTTGTTTGTTATCCGTGTCATTAGCTTGTTTGTTATCCTTGTCATTAGCTTGTTTGTTATCCGTGTCATTAGCTTGTTTGTTATCCGTGTCATTAGCTTGTTTGTTATCCGTGTTATTAGCTTGTTTGTTATCCGTGTCATTAGCTTGTTTGTTATCCGTGTCATTAGCTTGTTTGTTATCCGTGTTATTAGCTTGTTTGTTATCCGTGTCATTAGTTTGTTTGTTATCCGTGTCATTAGTTTGTTTGTTATCCGTGTCATTAGCTTGTTTGTTATCCGTGTTATTAGCTTGTTTGTTATCCGTGTCATTAGCTTGTTTGTTATCCGTGTCATTAGCTTGTTTGTTATCCGTGTTATTAGCTTGTTTGTTATCCGTGTCATTAGCTTGTTTGTTATCCGTGTCATTAGCTTGTTTATTATCCGTGTTATTAGCTTATTTGTTATCCGTGTTATTAGCTTGTTTGTTATCCGTGTCATTAGCTTGTTTGTTATCCGTGTCATTAGCTTGTTTGTTATCCGTGTCATTAGCTTGTTTGTTATCCGTGTTATTAGCTTGTTTGTTATCCGTGTCTTTAGCTTGTTTGTTATCCGTGTCATTAGCTTGTTTGTTATCCGTGTCATTAGCTTGTTTGTTATCCGTGTTATTAGCTTGTTTGTTATCCGTGTCATTAGCTTGTTTGTTATCCGTGTCATTAGCTTGTTTGTTATCCGTGTTATTAGCTTGTTTGTTATCCGTGTCATTAGCTTGTTTGTTATCCGTGTCATTAGCTTGTTTGTTATCCGTGTTATTACCTTGTTTGTTATCCGTGTTATTTGCTTTTTTGTTATCCGTGTTATTAGCTTGTTTGTTATCCGTGTCATTAGCTTGTTTGTTATCCGTGTTATTTGCTTGTTTGTTATCCGTGTTATTAGCTTGTTTGTTATACGTGTTATTAGCTTGTTTGTTATCCGTGTTATTAGCTTGTTTGTTATCCGTGTTATTAGCTTGTTTATTATCTGTATTGACCACACGTTGATTTCAACGAGTGGCGCTCTCTGTGGGGACACACGGTGCGGTGAGTTTGAATCTCGATTCTTCCTTGTGTTGTCGCATTACTCACGTTTAATTTCTCGACGTTGGGACAAAGGGGTGCGGGGGTTCCGTTTGTCCGAGACGGGGCTCCCCAGATAGCAGCTGACCATGCACAGCAGGTGATTCTGCAAATCGGTGGTAATGACCTGAATAGTCAGGCGTGCAATCCTGTACACTTAGTCAGAGACACTCTGTCGGTTGCCCGGAATTTGACCAGACAGCAGGGCATAACGCCCGTGGCAATTTGTCAATTATGCTACCGCGTGAGTAAGCTATCAAGCGCTAATCGATCGTGTCAGAGAACCGCGATGCTCATTGGTCAGTACGTCGAAGTGAGAACGTCGTACTGACCCCATTACAACCAGCTCCCGCGCTCCCAATTGGTCAGTAGCGCGCTCCTCGCAACTTAAAACTGGATTACGCGTGACCCAGTTTGAGACAAAAATGGGTCACGCTTAACTACGCCTGGCCCATTTTGGGGGTCCAAAACTAGATTATCCCTGGGAAAGTTCCGAGAAGGTTCGTAGTTATCTTGGGAACCTGTTGCACATCTAGTGGAATATTGCCGGACAAAAGCCCCCCTTCTACCCTATTTCTGCCATGGGCACGGCAGAAATAACTTTCTGTCCAGCAGAAATACTTTTCTGCCCCGCAGAAAACCAACCCTGCAATTGAGTTACATGTATATGATTTTGAAACTTAGATTTATTTACTTACATTATAGAACAGCTCTTGACATATACACTTAAAACTTGTAGACATTTCCTATTTTATCTAAGTTTTGGTGAATTGAAAATCATTTTTATAATCTGTGTCAGTGGATATGTATACACTGTACATTCATTTTTAGGGAAAGTGTCCTTGCAGGACCTTGCCCAATGCCTTTATTTTAACATTTTGCCCAGCATAAGCAACAGGTTCCCAAAATCACTACGAACCTTCCCGGAACCTTCCCAGGGACAACCTAGTTTTGGACCCCAAAATGGGTCAGGCGTAGTTACGCGTGACCCATTTTTGTCTCAAACTGGGTCACGCGTTACCCAGTTTTAAGTTGCGCGGAGCGCGCTACTGACCAATTGGGAACGCGGGAGCTGACTGTAATGGGGTCAGTACGACGTTCTCACTACGGCGTACTGATCAACGAGCATCGCGGTTCTCTGACACGAGTAGCGGTTGATACCACTTCGCCTGCACTATGACTCTTTAGTTGACTAGGAGAACCAGGAGATTGGCTTTCGTTGTTGTGCGATGCTGGCGTACACATCGCAGCAGCCGACAACAGGCTATAAGCATTGCTCCATTGGGGGAGCGGTACTCTAGTCTGTCTACCTATCAAAGCGGTAGATATATATATATATATATATCTACGGTCATGTTCTCTGGCATCCATTTACATTTGTGCAATTCATATGATACATATATAAGAATGTTGTAATTAATCTCCATTTCAGTCATGTTTGACACCATTGAGGCAACGTTATTAACCTATGTAAGAGGGCAAAGTTTACCTTTTCAGTTAGAGATCGGTTTATACAAAGTCAGGTTTCCACGTCTTATCAATCCAACGAGGCTGTTGGTTATGTCAATTACCAACATTTGCCAGGTGAGATAAGGAGAATGTGTATATATCATTTGGACTTACCCATTCATGATTCTATTCAGGCTAAAACAAATGTGTAAATTCAGTTGAATGTCAACATTGTTGGGTGAGGTATCCATTCAGGCTCACCCAGGTGGAATTATATTGTTATATTAAAACATACGTGTATATCCGTTTGTATTTTAGTATGGTTGGGTGAAGTCAGTGAATTTGTGTATCCATTCAGTCTCACCCGTGTGGAATCGTATTACATGTTAACACAAACGTGCACATCCGTTTGAATTTTTAGCATTACTGGGCGATGTCAGTGAATGTATGTATCCATTCATTCTTACCCGTGTGGCATCATATTACAGGTTAAAACAAACGTGCAAATACGTTTGAATTTTAACAAGATTTAACAAGATTGCCATCCAGAGAATTAACTCTAGATGGCAGGTGGACAAGGAAGCCATTTGGCTTATCGAGAGTCCAACCCTTTTATCTACATATATCCAGCCCTTCTGAGGTATGTGCCGATTTTATTTTTAAACATATTCACACTACTAGCACCCACACAATTATCAGATAATCTGTTCCATTCATTCACAGTCCTTTGTGAAAATGAGAACTTTCTTTCGTCTAATCTACACTGCTCCTTTACTAATGTAACTTCACGTCCTCTAGTCTTTCTATCTTTCTTAACTGAAAAAAACATATTTCTATCAATATTTTCATAACCATTCAATATTTTAAACACTTCTATCTGAACTCCTCTCAATCTCCTGGTCTCTAGTGTTGTTAAACCACATTCTTTTAGGCGTTTTTCATAACTAAGATCCCTCAGTTTTTGTATCATTTTAGTCGCTCTCCTCTGTACTCTTTCTAGCATATCTATGTCCTTCTTGCGGTATGGCCTCCACGCTTGTATGCAATATTCTCAATGAGGTCTACCTATTGTTTTGTACAGCGGTATTATTAGTTCTTTTTCTTTATATGCTATGTTTCGCCTAATCAATCCAAGGATTTGATTTCCTTTTGAAGCTGCAATTCTACACTGCTCTGAAACCTTCATGTCAGCACTAATTGTCAGCCCTAAGTCTTTTTCATTTACAGTAGTACTTAGTACAGTTCCCCCATTGTATATTCTACATACTCGTTCCCATATCATGTGTGAAGGCATTTACATTTCCCGAAATTGAACAACATTTGCCACTTTTCAGACCATTTGATCAACCTGTCAAGATCATCTTGTAAATGCTGTCTATCTCCATCACTTTTAATCCTTCTAAACACTTTTGTATCATCTGCAAATTTTAACACCTTGCTAGCTATATCATCGTCCAAATCGTTTATATATATTAAGAATAATATAGGTCCCAGTACTGATTCCTGTGGAACCACACTCAAAACTGATTTCCAGTTTGAAGCCTCCCCATCAACAACTACCCGTTGTCTTCTGTCAATCAGCCATTTTTCTATCCAGTTAATTATACCATTTCCTATGCCATGGGCCTTTAGTTTAAGCAGTAATCTTTGATGTGGCACTTTGTCGAAAGCTTTTTGAAAATCTGGTGATCCATCATCTACCCACTTACTGATATCTTCCAAAAAACATAACATATTTGTTAAGCATGACCTCGCTTTTAGAAACCCATGTTGAGATGGGTTTATCAAGTTATGTTTAACAAGAAAATCCACAATGTGATCTTTAATTAGTCTTTCTAATAATTTACAAATCACCGATGTTAAACTAACTGGTCTATAATTATTTGACTTGTTTCTCGAACCTTTTTTAAATAACGGTATAATGTTTGCTTCTTTCAATTCTAAAGGAACCACTCCCTCTTCTAATGACAAGTTGAAAACTGTTGCAAGCGGTATGCTAATTTGTTCTACAATTTCCAATAGTAGTTTGGGTGGAATACCATCCACTCCAGGTGATTTATTATCCTTCATAGCCCTAATTTTAGCTACCATTTCTGGGGTTACAATTAATTGTCTTAAATAGTCTGATTCTGCCCTCTTGAACTTAGCCTCTGGTACTGGCAGTGAACTAGTGTCTTCTCTGGTAAACACTGAACTAAAATACTCATTCAGGTCTTCTGCCATTAAGAATCCTTCTGATATTATATTTTCAGCACTATCTTCTAGAGGACCGACCTTATCCTGAACTTTCTGTTTGCTTCGAACATACGCATAACAACTCTTGCTGTCATGTTTTATATTACAAGCTAATTTATGTTCATAGCTTCTCTTTGAATTTCTAATTTCAGCTGTAGCTTGGTTTAGTGCTTCTTTATAACTGTTGTAGTCTTCGTCATTTCCTGTACGTCTATACGACTTCCACATCATTTGTTTATACTTAATTTTTCTAATGGCTTCTTTCGATAAGTGTTTCTTTTTGGACCGTTTCCCGTGTTTTTTAAGGGAATAAATTTGACGATGATGCATTCAATTTCACTCGTTAAGATATTCCAGCGTTCTGTTGCTGTCTTATTCTTCAGTGTGTTATTCCAGTCTATCGTTGCTAAATATTTTCTTATGTCCTTATATTTTCCTTTGTGGTAATTTCTCCTGTACTGCTTTTTACTATTCCTTTCTGATTTTCTTTGATGGTAACATGTATCTGGTTGTGATCACTATTCCCCAGTGGCTCATATATCCTGACATTGTCAACTAATTCACTCTGTGAGGACAAAACTATGTATAACACATTCTCTCCCCTGGTTGGTTATAGCACATGTTGAGAAAGGAAACTATCTTGTACTAAAACTAAAAACTTGTGGTTCTCACTACCCATACTCTGTAGATATTTCCATTTTATATGCGCATGGTTAAAATTCCCCATAATAACACAGTCCCGTTTGCTCACTTCCCTTATAGCGTTTTGTATTTTTTCATTCTCTTCTATGCTTATGTTTGGATTTCGATAAACTAATCCAACCGTTAACGTTGAGTTTCCTGTAACTATGTTACACAAAACAGCTTCTTCGCAAACTGCTTCTCTGTCTAGTTTTATTTATAATCCTGGATAGATTCTTTAATATATAAAATAACTCCACCTCCCCTTCTTCCTATTCTACCTTTCCTAAACATTACATATCCTGTCAGTCCCAATTCAGCATCTGATATATCGGTGGTTGCCCATGATTCGGTTATACCTATTATGTGAGGGTCAATATCTTCTACCATAATGTTTAGTTCATTTCTTTTGTTTACTATACTCCTTGCATTTAAACAAACACATTTATATCCAGCTTCAGAACAGTTTTCCAGACTGTTCTTTGCTGAATAATTTTTGCTGTCTTTATCTATGCCTCCAGTTTCAGGCTTCTTTGCGAGTCTCCCCTTAGTTTAAATATATGCAACCTGTCCCACTGTCAACAGATCGCAGCAGATTCTCTGAGAATACTGCTGCCCCCTTTCCACTTAGATGGAGGCCATATCTCATGTACATATCTACTCTCCCAACAAAGTACCCCCATAAATCTATGAATCCCACGCCTTCTTCTTCACACATCTGCTCAACTAGTGCGTTGATCGCCACCCTCTTACAGTTTATGTATGTTGCCCCCCTTCCTCCCATTACTGGCAAAATTCCCGAGAGAACAACCTGTTCCACTCTTGTCTTCTTTAGCTTCCTCACTAGATGTCTTTATTTTTAGCATGACTGGGCGATGTCAGTGAATGTATGTATCCATTCAGTCTTACCCGTGTGGCATCATATTATATGTTACAACAAACGTGCATATCCGTTTGTATTTTAGCATGATTGGGCGAGGTCGGTGAATGTGTATATCCATTCAGTCTTACCCGTGTGGCATCGTATTATATTTTAAAACAAACGTGCATATCCGTTTGTATTTTAGCATGATTGGGCGAGGTCGGTGAATGTGTGTATCCATTCAGTCTTACCCGCGTGGCATCGTATTACATGTTAAAACAAACGTGCATATCCGTTTGTATTTTAGCATGATTGGGCGAGGTCGGTGAATGTGTATATCCATTCAGTCTTACCCGTGTGGCATCGTATTATATTTTAAAACAAACGTGCATATCCGTTTGTATTTTAGCATGATTGGGCGAGGTCGGTGAATGTGTGTATCCATTCAGTCTTACCCGCGTGGCATCGTATTACATGTTAAAACAAACGTGCATATCCGTTTGTATTTTAGCATGATTGGGCGAGGTCGGTGAATGTGTATATCCATTCAGTCTTACCCGTGTGGCATCGTATTATATTTTAAAACAAACGTGCATATCCGTTTGTATTTTAGCATGATTGAGCGAGGTCGGTGAATGTGTGTATCCATTCAGTCTTACCCGTGTGGCATCGTATTACATGTTAAATCAAATGTGCATTCCGTTTGTATTTTAGCATGATTGGGCGAGGTCGGTGAATCTGTCTATCCATTCAGTCTTACCCGTGTGGCATCGTGTTACATGTTAAAACAAATGTGCATTCCGTTTGTATTTTAGCATGATTGGGCGAGGTCGGTGAATGTGTGTATCCATTCATCCTCACCCTTGTGAAATCGTATTACATGTTAAAACAAACGTGCATATCCGTTTGATTTTTTTAGCATTATGTGGCGATGTCAGTGAATGTGTGTATCCTTTCATCTTCACCAATTTGGGATTGTATTACAGGTTAGACCTAACGTGCATCTGTTTGCATTTTTGCATTATTGGGGGTGATCAGTGAATGTGTGTATCCATTCAGTCTCACCCATTTGGGTTCGTATTACGTGAAAAACCAACATGTATATTTGTTGATTTATAGCTTTGTTGGGCGATGTAGGTGTATGTGTTTTATCCATTCAGCTTCACCCATGGGAACTCTGTTACATATTAAGGAAAACGTGTACATCCGTTTGAATTTCATCATTACGTGGTGGCATAGATGAATGGGTAACCATTCAGCTTTACCAATACGTGATCATATTATGACAGAGACACATTCTACATACCACAGTTCGGTCAGTAGAACGTCATTTCAGTCCTGGGGTTGGTGACACCACAACGAATACGAAAAATTATGACTACTGTCCAAAATATGAGTCTATTCCTTCACTAATTGGTTGGTCGTTAGGATGTCTTCAGTACAATTCCAATTGCTTGCGATTGTGTTTACAATCAGGATACCATTAACATTTCACTCACTGTAGGTGTATCGTTATGATTACATACATGGTTATTGTGTATGTTGATGAATTACAATTATACAGCAGTTGTCAACAATTACATGTGCTGCAACAATGACCTCCTGAGTATGATCATTCCTCTGTTAGGTACATCCACCTACTGCATAACTGTTTACGATTTCGCTGGCTTGGAATATATTCATAGTCCCAGTATTGGTTCCATTACATCCGACATCTTGGCAGTCATTAACTAAATTCAGAAAGCCACAGGACCTTCATTCAGGACAGGATGACAGTCGTGTATTAGCATGAGCAGTCACTGAATCATGTGTATACCAATACACTCTGTACGACATGTATACTTATGCTTACACTGTTTGTCATGTATTGTATCCTTCACAGTTGGAAACTACACCTCCTTGCGGTTTCTGTTTTGTTTTGTTTTTTGGTTATGGTTCCAGATTTGAGATGCGACCAGGGAAAGGAAAGGTTACGCTATTTGGTGGGGGAATGCAGCCGCGGCAGAAGCGCCAAACTGTTGTCGCCTCTGAGAGGACCGGCCGTGACAGCTGTCGCAAGCAGCCGTCCTGTGACACGTTGACATGGGGCCATCTGCACTACTGTCACCAACGCTTCCGAGCCAGATCCCATCGTTGCTGCGGCAAATGCCATTGTGACAACAGTCATGGCAAAACTGGAAGCGTCAGGGTGTTCGCTGCCAGCCCCAGCACACGCCAGCGGGCCGGAACTTCCACTGGACGGCGAGGTTGCTCAGCAAGTCGAAGAAATAGACTCGTTTCAGCCATTAGAGTCAGTGAGTGATAGGGCCGATGACGTTATGCATGTGCTGGGGGGTGAGTTTCCACCCCAGTCAACAAGTAACCATGTCATAAACGGACCACTGGGGGCAATCTTCTTATTGAAGTGAAGCAAGAAATTTGGAAGGGAGGCTTAATTAATCTCCACATGTTGCTAAACGAGCGAAATCAAGAGGAGAACAAGGCCGGCGATTATCGCTGGTAATTACCAATATTGGATCCCCGCAGGCTTTGACCATGGCAAAAGCCGGTTCCAGTAAACCAATTACATCATATAGCGAGTGGTTATCTGCGTTTACCATTCTAAAATTTCCAATCATGCCTCCCCTTGCTTTAATACCTAAACATGACCCAGGTAAATTCAGGCTGATTCATGATTTATTCTTCCCACGGGGTGACTCCATAAATTTCTATACATCTAAAATATTCGTATGACTGATGGGTGGCGCCATGGCAGAGAGTTTTAATATATTTCGCGCTCTAGAAGATTTGACCAAAAACTCAAAATTGACAGAAAACAGTAGTGACGAATTGATTCTGAGCAGCACAATTGAAAATGCTGTGAAGTTGGCTAAGGAGGGAACAGGTAACGCGAGTGCAGGCCGAAAGAAGAAAGGTCAGAAAACCGCAAACAACAAGACAGACATGGCGATGATACGGGAGATAGTCGGTCGAGTGGTGCAGGCCATGTTGGTCAGCGTAGTAACTTCGGCGGTTACTGCTGCCACTAAGCAGATACTTACCGACCTCACGACGTCGCAAACTCAGTTACGAAACGAACTGCAATGTGTAAAACGAGACCTGCGACTCCAGACATTCCGGTTGGACCGACTTGAACAGTATAGTCGTCGAGAGTATGTCCGCATTCATGGACTAGCGGAGATTCCGGGTGAATGTACGAACAATGAAATCATAAATTGGGGTAACGCTGAGAGAAGAGGACATCAGACACAGACTGCCAAGTCGGGCAGGCGAGTGTAAAACATTGATAGTGAAGTTTGTCCGCAGAGACACGAAGGTACAACTGATGAAGCATAAACGTAACTTGAGAAACAACCAGGATCGACGCGGCGTATTCGTGAACGACGATCTGACGCCAATCAGGGGAAAGATGGTCCGTGAGCTAAAGAAAGACACTGGCATCAACAAAGTATGGACCATAGACGGCAGAATTTGCTGCACAATTTACGAAAACGGCACTGAAGTGAAGACAATTGTGGACTCGCCAGATGACTTGTTCAAATTGGGCTGGTCGAAGGAAAAGGTCACCCGGCTAGGCCTTTTCCAGTAATGGACTGACTTACACATGTGAACATTACCACTGGTAAATACACGGAAACAATGGCAGAAATGAAACAGATTTGTTTCATGTGCCAAGAATGCATTAGTAGTGATTCTATTCAGTGTGCATTATGTGAATCATGGACACATAGAAAATGTACAAACAAAATGTGAATTCAAATATCAAATCAAATCCGATGTTAAATGGTACTATTCAGACTGTATTAAGGCATTACCTTTTCAAGCAATTAATGATCATGAACTGAGATTTCTCAAGACTAAACATGAGATGAATACCAATCTTTTTCATCTGTACGAACAATGCTCTGAGTTAAATTTTACACCCATTGATATATCAAAATACAACTGCTGTGACTTTGAAAGAAACAGTGATCCAAATAATAATTTCTAAAATAATGTCAGACCACTCTGTAATTACTATACTGAACATCAGTTAACTAATGTTACTACAAATTACACTGGTTTATAAATTTTTCATTTCAATGCGCGAGGACTCCGGAAAAATGTTGACAAAATTGAAAACCTTGTAAATAAATATGAAACCCCTTTTGATATAATCGCTATCACTGAAACTTGGCTTGAAACCGAAGACTGTTCTGACATTATGTTACAAGGCTATGGTGTAAGACATGTGATGAGAAAAAAATATGAAATCTGGTGGAGCAGCATTGTACATAAACAAAACAAATAATCTTAAGGCAATAACTAATATGTCAATGGTGGTTAATAATATAATGGAATGCGTAACGATAGAATTATGCTTCAATAAAGGGGAAAATGTGATTGTTGCTTGTATGTACAAAACATGTGGTTCAAGCATTGAAACTTTCAGTGACCAAATACAGTTACTAATGAAAAAAGTTTAAAACATTAATAAGACGGTATTTCTATGTGGTGATATAAACTTAGATCTCTTGAGATATAATAGTAACTGCAGCATGAAACATTTCGTGGACACAATGTTTTCATTGGGATTATATCCACTTATTGATAAACCAACCATAATAACAGAACATAATGCCACTTTAATTGACAATATCTTCACCAATGAATTAACCAGTAACATATGCAGTGGCTTACTTATAAATGACATAAGTGACCACTTGCCAGTATTTACTATATTGAAGTATCAAGATACCAAAAGACCCTCTGTGCCAAAGTATATGCATGTTAGAAAGACTGATGATACCTGTATTAGTGCTTTTAAAGACAGCCTGTCATTAGTAAACTGGGAAACTGTAACAAATGAAGTGGACGTAAATGTAGCTTATGCTAAATTTGTAGACACTTTTGCATTGTTGTGTAATAAGAATTGTCCATTTAAGAAATTATGGATGGATAAAAACAATCATCCTGACAAACCTTGGTTTACAAACCGGGTTACGGAATGCGTGTAAAAAGAAAAATAATCTTTACAAAAAGTTTTTACAAAACAGAACAACAACTGCAGAAGACAAATATAAAACATATAAAAATAAATTGACCTAAATACTTAGATCCTCTGAAAAAACATACTACAACAAATTATTGGAAAAAGAAAAAAATATATTAAGGGAACTTGGAAGATACTGAACACTATCATTAGGAAAGGATATACACTTACATACCTTCCAAATAGTTTTGAAAATAATGGTATAACAGTAAAAGATAAGAAAGACATTGCCAACGGGTTTAATAATTATTTTGTAAATGTTGGACCTAAACTAGCAAAAAACATAAAAACACTCCACAAAAACTCAAATGTGTCTGATTACTTAGGAAGTTGTAATGCTAAGACAATGTTTTTAAATGGTGTAACAGAAAATGAAATAACTGATATTGTTAAGAACTGTAAAAATAAAAAATCTACAGGAAATTATAACATAGATATGTCCATAATTAAAAAGGTAATTTCTCACATTGTGAAGCCACTTACCCATATATGCAACAACTATTTTAAACAAGGTATATTTTCAGATAAAATTAAAATAGCAAAGATAATCCCTTTTTTTTAAAGTAATGATAAACATGTTTTTCTAACTACAGACCTATTTCTCTTTTACCACAGTTTTCAAAAATCCTGGAAAAAAACTATATAATACCAGACTTGATGCATTTATTGAAAAACACAGCATACTAAGCAACAGTCAGAATGGTTTTAGATCGAGTATGTCCACATCATTAGCACTACTTGACCTCACAGAAGAAATTACAACAGCACTGAATAATAAGAAGTGCACTATTGGTGTTTTTATAGACTTAAAAAAGGCTTTTGATACACTAGATCATGAATTGTTATTATTAAAATTAAATCAGTATGGAATAAGAGGTATTGCGAATGACTGGCTCAATAGCTATCTACAAAACCGACTACAATATGTTACATTTGATAACTGTGATTCTGACTTACTAAAAATAGTCTGTGGAGTACCACAAGGCTTGATCTTAGGGCCTAAATTGTGTATACTGTATATCAATGATATTTGCAATACTTCAACATTATTGAAATTTATCCTTTTTGCAGATGACACAAATATTTTCTGTTCAGGAAATGATCCTGTTCAACTAAGCAAAAACATAAGTAGTGAACTGGATAAATTAAACACATGGTTTGCAGTTAATAAACTATCCAAAACTAATGTTATGTTGTTTAGCAATTGCAAGAAAAAAATTAATGTAGAAATAAGCATTAATAAAACTAAGATTGACATGGTGTATAAAACTAAGTTTCTAGGTGTATTAATATATAACAAGCTCAATTGGAAAGACCATATTGACATGATAAAGGCCAAGTTATCTAAAAGTATTGGAATGATGTACAAAACAAGACATGTGCTAGATAGAACCTCCTGCAAGATATTGTACAATTAACAATTTTTTCCATAGATGACAGACTGTTGTGAAGTGTGGGGTAACACATATAAGACTATTAGAAATGATGTTTTTATAAAACATAAAAGATTAGAACGCAAAGTGACTAGGTCGTCACTGGCACCAACTATGCTAGCTTCATACCGTTCCAATCTCGGTAGGCTCACCAAAACAATTATCTTACCTCTGTCACACGCCCATCTTGCAGGTTTCATAACGCACATGTATGCAGCACAGTATGCAGCATCAACCATTGTATCTGCCGTTTTCAGCAATAACTTTCAGTCATACGGTTGTTGGCTTGCCAAACTCAATGAACAGCTTTTACATTAAAAGCTTTCGATTGGTGTTCAAAAGAAAGCCGGGTCTCTAGACTCGAGGTGCCCAATTGATCTCCCCATGCTCGCTCAGCTGGTATTGGCAATACAGGTTGTTATACCTGACAGTTTGTATTACAATGCTGCATAGCTGCTATGTTTATATTAGCATTTCATGGTTTCTTA
The DNA here is from genome assembly GCA_020002185.1 of Paraescarpia echinospica. Classification (NCBI taxonomy): domain Eukaryota; kingdom Metazoa; phylum Annelida; class Polychaeta; order Sabellida; family Siboglinidae; genus Paraescarpia; species Paraescarpia echinospica. The sequence goes on along the minus strand of CM034534.1, from coordinate 20,314,829 downwards.
CGATTTGGGGAAATTACCAGGCGTCCAGGTGTATGTATAGAGAATCTTGTACAGGTGGATGATCTGAAGCTCGTGTCAGGACCACAAAAAAATCCATGCAGCTTGCTTTACGCCATTGTAAGCACCAACAACACAACAGGCCTGTTGTCCTTGATATTTAATCACAATCTCAGGTTTGTCCTTTTCCTGTCATCAAACGATACCTCTGGGCTCGGGGTTCCACACCTGTCCCACTTTTCATCTTTGCTGATAAAATGCCAATATCTGCATCATTTTCGCCAATTAGCAGGCAGCCTGCCTGGTACATGGGGATATAACATCAATATGTACAAAGGTCCCTCCTTTCGAATTGGAGCAGCTATGACAATTGCTTCCAAGGGTTTTACGGATATTCAGATTCAAACAATGGGTAAATGGAAATCTCCTGCCTTTCGTAGACACATTCGCATCCCAATGATGCAGTCTTAATGTACATCTCTTTCAGGCTAAATGCCCAGGTGATGTTGCTCTAGTTACAGTTTATGCCATCCTGGCATGATCAGCCGGTGCTGAGTGTCAGGTTTGGTGGTTAGTGCATAAATCGCATGTTATTCTTATACAGTGGTCTGCTTTATAGTTCTCCGTACATGCGTCACTGTTATGAGTGGAATATTGTGTGATAACAATGGCATTCCTCCCTGGCATGCTCAGCCGGTGTTGAGTGTCAGGTTGTGTTCCGTTCGTTAGTTCCACATATATATTTCATTGTGTTATGACTTATGAGTCAACATATTGTGTGATAACAATGGCATTCCTCCCTGGCATGCTCAGCCGGTGCTGAGTGTCAGGTTTGTGGGCTTGACTATATGATCACATATTACTCATGCATTGTGTTCCGTTCGTTAGTCCTGCATATATTCATCACTGTGTTATGACTTATGAGTCAACAAATTGTGTGGTAACACTGGCATTCCTCCCTGGCATGCTCAGCCGGTACTGAGTGTCAGGTTTGTGGGCTTGACTATATGATCACATATTACTCATGCATTGTGTTCCGTTCGTTAGTCCTGCATATATTCATCACTGTGTTATGACTTATGAGTCAACATATTGGGTGGTAACACAGGCATTCCTCCCTGGCATGCTCAGCCGGTACTGAGTGTCAGGTTTGTGGGCTTGACTATATGATCACATATTACTCATGCATTGTGTTCCGTTCGTTAGTCCTGCATATATTCATCACTGTGTTATGACTTATGAGTCAACAAATTGTGTGGTAACACTGGCATTCCTCCCTGGCATGCTCCGCCGGTACTGAGTGTCAGGTTTGTGGGCTTGACTATATGATCACATATTACTCATGCATTGTGTTCCGTTCGTTAGTCCTGCATATATTCATCACTGTGTTATGACTTATGAGTCAACAAATTGTGTGGTAACACTGGCATTCCTCCCTGGCATGCTCAGCCGGTACTGAGTGTCAGGTTTGTGGGCTTGACTATATGATCACATATTACTCATGCATTGTGTTCCGTTCGTTAGTCCTGCATATATTCATCACTGTGTTATGACTTATGAGTCAACATATTGGGTGGTAACACTGGCATTCCTCCCTGGCATGCTCAGCCGGTACTGAGTGTCAGGTTTGTGGGCTTGACTATATGATCACATATTACTCATGCATTGTGTTCCGTTCGTTAGTCCTGCATATATTCATCACTGTGTTATGACTTATGAGTCAACATATTGGGTGGTAACAATGGCATTCCTCCCTGGCATGCTCAGCCGGTGCTGAGTGTCAGGTTTGTACGCTTGTGTATATATCACATGTTCTCATGTATTGTAGTCTGTTAGTTAGATAGACAAATATTCATCACTGTGTTATGAGGCAAAGATTGTGTGGTAATCATGGCATTCCTCTCTGGCATGCTCAGCCGGTGCTGAGTGCCAGGTTTGTGGGCTTGCCTAGATATATCGCATGTTCTTCATATACTGTAGTATGTTCATTAGTTTGGCATATATTCATCACTATGTTACAAGTCCAATATTGGGTGGTAACAATGGCATTCCTCTCTGGCATGCTTAGCCGGTGCTGAGTGCCAGGTTGTGGACTTGCCTAGATACATCGCATGTTGCTCATGTATTGTGGTGTGTTAGTTAGTTCGGCGTATATTCATCACTGTGTTATGAGTCAAATAGTGTGAGGTAACAATGGTATTCCTCCATGGCATGCTCAGCCGGTGCTTGTTGACTTGCGCCTATCATTGATGATGGCAATATATTAGTTACATGAATCTGGCATGAAGTAGTTGGCTGCCATCAGTTGGGTCTGAAAGATTGGCTATGGTGGCCTTGGGTGGGAGGACACTATTCCCAAGGAACAGTGCCTGTGGCGGTTGGCCCCTCACCTTTGATGCATGTAAACAGCAATAGTTTTAATGCTGCCTTTTGGAATGGTACTCTAGTGTACTCTACAATAATCAGACAACGTGTATTGTAACAGAACTGTTTAATTATTCATGTCAACATCGTGGTACATCTGGGCGGTAGTGCCTTCCGTATCCCGGCTAACAGATCTTTCTCGAACAATGCCATGCCATCTATATGTATAATGATAAACTATTTAACCGTAACTGGTGGAACTTAATGCGCCAGATGGCGATACTATCACATCCCCCTTCTTTCAATGAAGTGACGTCTAACGATACTATGCATACAAATTGGCTACAAAGCTAACTGCTAAGTAAGAAATAAAATGTCCAAAGAAGACGTGATGTCTCGTGGTAACGTGTCAATCCACTGCGTATCTGTCTCTATGAAACGTTCAAGAATATCTAGATATCTAGATATCTCCTTCCCGGAACCTTCCCAGGGACAACCTAGTTTTGGACCCCAAAATGGGTCAGGCGTAGTTACGCGTGACCCATTTTTGTCTCAAACTGGGTCACGCGTTACCCAGTTTTAAGTTGCGCGGAGCGCGCTACTGACCAATTGGGAACGCGGGAGCTGACTGTAATGGGGTCAGTACGACGTTCTCACTACGGCGTACTGATCAACGAGCATCGCGGTTCTCTGACACGAGTAGCGGTTGATACCACTTCGCCTGCACTATGACTCTTTAGTTGACTAGGAGAACCAGGAGATTGGGTTTCGTTGTTGTGCGATGATGGCGTACACATCGCAGCAGCCGACAACAGGCTATAAGCATTGCTCCATTGGGGGAGCGGTACTCTAGTCTGTCTACCTATCAAAGCGGTAGATATATATATATATATATATATCTACGGTCATGTTCTCTGGCATCCATTTACATTTGTGCAATTCATATGATACATATATAAGAATGTTGTAATTAATCTCCATTTCAGTCATGTTTGACACCATTGAGGCAACGTTATTAACCTATGTAAGAGGGCAAAGTTTACCTTTTCAGTTAGAGATCGGTTTATACAAAGTCAGGTTTCCACGTCTTATCAATCCAACGAGGCTGTTGGTTATGTCAATTACCAACATTTGCCAGGTGAGGTAAGGAGAATGTGTATATATCATTTGGACTTACCCATGCATGATTCTATTCAGGCTAAAACAAATGTGTAAATTCAGTTGAATGTCAACATTGTTGGGTGAGGTATCCATTCAGGCTCACCCAGGTGGAATTATATTGTTATATTAAAACATACGTGTATATCCGTTTGTATTTTAGTATGGTTGGGTGAAGTCAGTGAATTTGTGTATCCATTCAGTCTCACCCGTGTGGAATCGTATTACATGTTAACACAAACGTGCACATCCGTTTGAATTTTTAGCATTACTGGGCGATGTCAGTGAATGTATGTATCCATTCATTCTTACCCGTGTGGCATCATATTACAGGTTAAAACAAACGTGCAAATACGTTTGAATTTTAACAAGATTTAACAAGATTGCCATCCAGAGAATTAACTCTAGATGGCAGGTGGACAAGGAAGCCATTTGGCTTATCGAGAGTCCAACCCTTTTATCTACATATATCCAGCCCTTCTGAGGTATGTGCCGATTTTATTTTTAAACATATTCACAATACTAGCACCCACACAAAAATCAGATAATCTGTTCCATTCATTCACAGTCCTTTGTGAAAATGAGAACTTTCTTTCGTCTAATCTACACTGCTCCTTTACTAATGTAACTTCACGTCCTCTAGTCTTTCTATCTTTCTTAACTGAAAAAAACATATTTCTATCAATATTTTCGTAACCATTCAATATTTTAAACACTTCTATCTGATCTCCTCTCAATCTCCTGGTCTCTAGTGTTGTTAAACCACATTCTATTAGGCGTTTTTCATAACTAAGATCCCTCAGTTTTGGTATCATTTTAGTCGCTCTCCTCTGTACTCTTTCTAGCATATCTATGTCCTTCTTGCGGTATGGCCTCCACGCTTGTATGCAATATTCTCAATGAGGCCTACCTATTGTTTTGTACAGCGGTATTATTAGTTCTTTTTCTTTATATGCTATGTTTCGCCTAATCAATCCAAGGATTTGATTTCCTTTTGAAGCTGCAATTCTACACTGCTCTGAAACCTTCATGTCAGCACTAATTGTCAGCTCTAAGTCTTTTTCATTTACAGTAGTACTTAGTACAGTTCCCCCATTGTATATTCTACATACTCGTTCCCATATCATGTGTGAAGGCATTTACATTTCCCGAAATTGAACAACATTTGCCACTTTTCAGACCATTTGATCAACCTGTCAAGATCATCTTGTAAATGCTGTCTATCTCCATCACTTTTAATCCTTCTAAACACTTTTGTATCATCTGCAAATTTTAACACCTTGCTAGCTATATCATAGTCCAAATCGTTTATATATATTAAGAATAATATAGGTCCCAGTACTGATTCCTGTGGAACCACACTCAAAACTGATTTCCAGTTTGAAGCCTCCCCATCAACAACTACCCGTTGTCTTCTGTCAATCAGCCATTTTTCTATCCAGTTAATTATACCATTTCCTATGCCATGGGCCTTTAGTTTAAGCAGTAATCTTTGATGTGGCACTTTGTCGAAAGCTTTTTGAAAATCTGGTGATCCATCATCTACCCACTTACTGATATCTTCCAAAAAACATAACATATTTGTTAAGCATGACCTCGCTTTTAGAAACCCATGTTGAGATGGGTTTATCAAGTTATGTTTAACAAGAAAATCCACAATGTGATCTTTAATTAGTCTTTCTAATAATTTACAAATCACCGATGTTAAACTAACTGGTCTATAATTATTTGACTTGTTTCTCGAACCTTTTTTAAATAACGGTATAATGTTTGCTTCTTTCCATTCTAAAGGAACCACTCCCTCTTCTAATGACAAGTTGAAAACTGTTGCAAGCGGTATGCTAATTTGTTCTACAATTTCCAATAGTAGTTTGGGTGGAATACCATCCACTCCAGGTGATTTATTATCCTTCATAGCCCTAATTTTCTTAGCTACCATTTCTGGGGTTACAATTAATTGTCTTAAATAGTCTGATTCTGCCCTCTTGAACTTAGCCTCTGGTACTGGCAGTGAACTAGTGTCTTCTCTGGTAAACACTGAACTAAAATACTCATTCAGGTCTTCTGCCATTAAGAATCCTTCTGATATTATATTTTCAGCACTATCTTCTAGAGGACCGACCTTATCCTGAACTTTCTGTTTGCTTCGAACATACGCATAACAACTCTTGCTGTCATGTTTTATATTACAAGCTAATTTATGTTCATAGCTTCTCTTTGAATTTCTAATTTCAGCTGTAGCTTGGTTTAGTGCTTCTTTATAACTGTTGTAGTCTTCGTCATTTCCTGTACGTCTATACGACTTTCACATCATTTGTTTATACTTAATTTTTCTAATGGCTTCTTTCGATAAGTGTTTCTTTTTGGACCGTTTCCCGTGTTTTTTAAGGGAATAAATTTGACGATGATGCATTCAATTTCACTCGTTAAGATATTCCAGCGTTCTGTTGCTGTCTTATTCTTCAGTGTGTTATTCCAGTCTATCGTTGCTAAATATTTTCTTATGTCCTTATATTTTCCTTTGTGGTAATTTCTCCTGTACTGCTTTTTACTATTCCTTTCTGATTTTTCTTTGATGGTAACATGTATCTGGTTGTGATCACTATTCCCCAGTGGCTCATATATCCTGACATTGTCAACTAATTCACTCTGTGAGGACAAAACTATGTATAACACATTCTCTCCCCTGGTTGGTTATAGCACATGTTGAGAAAGGAAACTATCTTGTACTAAAACTAAAAACTTGTGGTTCTCACTACCCATACTCTGTAGATATTTCCATTTTATATGCGCATGGTTAAAATTCCCCATAATAACACAGTCCCGTTTGCTCACTTCCCTTATAGCGTTTTGTATTTTTTCATTCTCTTCTATGCTTATGTTTGGATTTCGATAAACTAATCCAACCGTTAACGTTGAGTTTCCTGTAACTATGTTACACAAAACAGCTTCTTCGCAAACTGCTTCTCTGTCTAGTTTTATTTATAATCCTGGATAGATTCTTTAATATATAAAATAACTCCACCTCCCCTTCTTCCTATTCTACCTTTCATAAACATTACATATCCTGTCAGTCCCAATTCAGCATCTGATATATCGGTGGTTGCCCATGATTCGGTTATACCTATTATGTGAGGGTCAATATCTTCTACCATAATGTTTAGTTCATTTCTTTTGTTTACTATACTCCTTGCATTTAAACAAACACATTTATATCCAGCTTCAGAACAGTTTTCCAGACTGTTCTTTGCTGAATAATTTTTGCTGTCTTTATCTATGCCTCCAGTTTCAGGCTTCTTTGCGAGTCTCCCCTTAGTTTAAATATATGCAACCTGTCCCACTGTCAACAGATCGCAGCAGATTCTCTGAGAATACTGCTGCCCCCTTTCCACTTAGATGGAGGCCATATCTCATGTACATATCTACTCTCCCAACAAAGTACCCCCATAAATCTATGAATCCCACGCCTTCTTCTTCACACATCTGCTCAACTAGTGCGTTGATCGCCACCCTCTTACAGTTTATGTATGTTGCCCCCCTTCCTCCCATTACTGGCAAAATTCCCGAGAGAACAACCTGTTCCACTCTTGTCTTCTTTAGCTTCCTCACTAGATGTCTTTATTTTTAGCATGACTGGGCGATGTCAGTGAATGTATGTATCCATTCAGTCTTACCCGTGTGGCATCATATTATATGTTACAACAAACGTGCATATCCGTTTGTATTTTAGCATGATTGGGCGAGGTCGGTGAATGTGTATATCCATTCAGTCTTACCCGTGTGGCATCGTATTATATTTTAAAACAAACGTGCATATCCGTTTGTATTTTAGCATGATTGGGCGAGGTCGGTGAATGTGTGTATCCATTCAGTCTTACCCGTGTGGCATCGTATTACATGTTAAAACAAACGTGCATATCCGTTTGTATTTTAGCATGATTGGGCGAGGTCGGTGAATGTGTGTATCCATTCAGTCTTACCCGCGTGGCATCGTATTACATGTTAAAACAAACGTGCATATCCGTTTGTATTTTAGCATGATTGGGCGAGGTCGGTGAATGTGTATATCCATTCAGTCTTACCCGTGTGGCATCGTATTATATTTTAAAACAAACGTGCATATCCGTTTGTATTTTAGCATGATTGAGCGAGGTCGGTGAATGTGTGTATCCATTCAGTCTTACCCGTGTGGCATCGTATTACATGTTAAATCAAATGTGCATTCCGTTTGTATTTTAGCATGATTGAGCGAGGTCGGTGAATGTGTGTATCCATTCAGTCTTACCCGTGTGGCATCGTATTACATGTTAAAACAAATGTGCATTCCGTTTGTATTTTAGCATGATTGGGCGAGGTCGGTGAATCTGTCTATCCATTCAGTCTTACCCGTGTGGCATCGTGTTACATGTTAAAACAAATGTGCATTCCGTTTGTATTTTAGCATGATTGGGCGAGGTCGGTGAATGTGTGTATCCATTCATCCTCACCCTTGTGAAATCGTATTACATGTTAAAACAAACGTGCATATCCGTTTGATTTTTTTAGCATTATGTGGCGATGTCAGTGAATGTGTGTATCCTTTCATCTTCACCAATTTGGGATTGTATTACAGGTTAGACCTAACGTGCATCTGTTTGCATTTTTGCATTATTGGGGGTGATCAGTGAATGTGTGTATCCATTCAGTCTCACCCATTTGGGTTCGTATTACGTGAAAAACCAACATGTATATTTGTTGATTTATAGCTTTGTTGGGCGATGTAGGTGTATGTGTTTATCCATTCAGCTTCACCCGTGGGAACTCTGTTACATATTAAGGAAAACGTGTACATCCGTTTGAATTTCATCATTACGTGGTGGCATAGATGAATGGGTAACCATTCAGCTTTACCAATACGTGATCATATTATGACAGAGACACATTCTACATACCACAGTTCGGTCAGTACAACGTCATTTCAGTCCTGGGGTTGGTGACACCACAACGAATACGAAAAATTATGACTACTGTCCAAAATATGAGTCTATTCCTTCACTAATTGGTTGGTCGTTAGGATGTCTTCAGTACAATTCCAATTGCTTGCGATTGTGTTTACAATCAGGATACCATTAACATTTCACTCACTGTAGGTGTATCGTTATGATTACATACATGGTTATTGTGTATATTGATGAATTACAATTATACAGCAGTTGTCAACAATTACATGTGCTGCAACAATGACCTCCTGAGTATGATCATTCCTCTGTTAGGTACATCCACCTACTGCATAACTGTTTACGATTTCGCTGGCTTGGAATATATTCATAGTCCCAGTATTGGTTCCATTACATCCGACATCTTGGCAGTCATTAACTAAATTCAGAAAACCACAGGACCTTCATTCAGGACAGCATGACAGTCGTGTATTAGCATGAGCAGTCACTGAATCATGTGTATACCAATACACTCTGTACGACATGTATACTTATGCTTACACTGTTTGTCATGTATTGTATCCTTCACAGTTGGAAACTACACCTCCTTGCGGTTTCTGTTTTGTTTTGTTTTTTGGTTATGGTTCCAGATTTGAGATGCGACCAGGGAAAGGAAAGGTTACGCTATTTGGTGGGGGAATGCAGCCGCGGCAGAAGCGCCAAACTGTTGTCGCCTCTGCAATGAGAGGACCGGCCGTGACAGCTGTCGCAAGCAGCCGTCCTGTGACACGTTGACATGGGGCCATCTGCACTATTGTCACCAACGCTTCCGAGCCAGATCCCATCGTTGCTGCGGCAAATGCCATTGTGACAACAGTCATGGCAAAACTGGAAGCGTCAGGGTGTTCGCTGCCAGCCCCAGCACACGCCAGCGGGCCGGAACTTCCACTGGACGGCGAGGTTGCTCAGCAAGTCGAAGAAATAGACTCGTTTCAGCCATTAGAGTCAGTGAGTGATAGGGCCGATGACGTTATGCATGTGCTGGGGGGTGAGTTTCCACCCCAGTCAACAAGTAACCATGTCATAAACGGACCACTGGGGGCAATCTTCTTATTGAAGTGAAGCAAGAAATTTGGAAGGGAAGCTTAATTAATCTCCACATGTTGCTAAACGATCGAAATCAAGAGGAGAACAAGGCCGGCGATTATCGCTGGTAATTACCAATATTGGATCCCCGCAGGCTTTGACCATGGCAAAAGCCGGTTCCAGTAAACCAATTACATCATATAGCGAGTGGTTATCTGCGTTTACCATTCTAACATTTCCAATCATGCCTCCCCTTGCTTTAATACCTAAACATGACACAGGTAAATTCAGGCTGATTCATGATTTATTCTTCCCACGGGGTGACTCCATAAATTGCTATACATCTAAAGTATTCGTATGACTGATGGGTGGCGCCATGGCAGAGTTTTAATATATTTCGCGCTCTAGAAGATTTGACCAAAAACTCAAAATTGACAGAAAACAGTAGTGACGAATTGATTCTGAGCAGCACAATTGAAAATGCTGTGAAGTTGGCTAAGGAGGGAACAGGTAACGCGAGTGCAGGCCGAAAGAAGAAAGGTCAGAAAACCGCAAACAACAAGACAGACATGGCGATGATACGGGAGATAGTCGGTCGAGTGGTGCAGGCCATGTTGGTCAGCGTAGTAACTTCGGCGGTTACTGCTGCCACTAAGCAGATACTTACCGACCTCACGACGTCGCAAACTCAGTTACGAAACGAACTGCAATGTGTAAAACGAGACCTGCGACTCCAGACATTCCGGTTGGACCGACTTGAACAGTATAGTCGTCGAGAGTATGTCCGCATTCATGGACTAGCGGAGACTCCGGGTGAATGTACGAACAATGAAATCATAAATTGGGGTAACGCTGAGAGAAGAGGACATCAGACACAGACTGCCAAGTCGGGCAGGCGAGTGTAAAACATTGATAGTGAAGTTTGTCCGCAGAGACACGAAGGTACAACTGATGAAGCATAAACGTAACTTGAGAAACAACCAGGATCGACCCGGCGTATTCGTGAACGACGATCTGACGCCAATCAGGGGAAAGATGGTCCGTGAGCTAAAGAAAGACACTGGCATCAACAAAGTATGGACCATAGACGGCAGAATTTGCTGCACAATTTACGAAAACGGCACTGAAGTGAAGACAATTGTGGACTCGCCAGATGACTTGTTCAAATTGGGCTGGTCGAAGGAAAAGGTCACCCGGCTAGGCCTTTTCCAGTAATGGACTGACTTACACATGTGAACATTACCACTGGTAAATACACGGAAACAATGGCAGAAATGAAACAGATTTGTTTCATGTGCCAATAATGCATTAGTAGTGATTCTATTCAGTGTGCATTATGTGAATCATGGACACATAGAAAATGTACAAACAAAATGTGAATTCAAATATCAAATCAAATCCGATGTTAAATGGTACTATTCAGACTGTATTAAGGCATTACCTTTTCAAGCAATTAATGATCATGAACTGAGATTTCTCAAGACTAAACATGAGATGAATACCAATCTTTTTCATCTGTACGAACAATGCTCTGAGTTAAATTTTACACCCATTGATATATCAAAATACAACTGCTGTGACTTTGAAAGAAACAGTGATCCAAATAATAATTTCTAAAATAATGTCAGACCACTCTGTAATTACTATACTGAACATCAGTTAACTAATGTTACTACAAATTACACTGGTTTATAAATTTTTCATTTCAATGCGCGAGGACTCCGGAAAAATGTTGACAAAATTGAAAACCTTGTAAATAAATATGAAACCCCTTTTGATATAATCGCTATCACTGAAACTTGGCTTGAAACCGAAGACTGTTCTGACATTATGTTACAAGGCTATGGTGTAAGACATGTGATGAGAAAAAAATATGAAATCTGGTGGAGCAGCATTGTACATAAACAATACAAATAATCTTAAGGCAATAACTAATATGTCAATGGTGGTTAATAATATAATGGAATGCGTAACGATAGAATTATGCTTCAATAAAGGGGAAAATGTGATTGTTGCTTGTATGTACAAAACATGTGGTTCAAGCATTGAAACTTTCAGTGACCAAATACAGTTACTAATGAAAAAAGTTTAAAACATTAATAAGACGGTATTTCTATGTGGTGATATAAACATAGATCTCTTGAGATATAATAGTAACTGCTGTATGAAACATTTCGTGGACACAATGTTTTCATTGGGATTATATCCACTTATTGATAAACCAACCATAATAACAGAACATAGTGCCACTTTAATTGACAATATCTTCACCAATGAATTAACCAGTAACATATGCAGTGGCTTACTTATAAATGACATAAGTGACCACTTGCAGTATTTACTATATTGAAGTATCAACATACCAAAAGACCCTCTGTGCCAAAGTATATGCATGTTAGAAAGACTGATGATACCTGTATTAGTGCTTTTAAAGACAGCCTGTCATTAGTAAACTGGGAAACTGTAACAAATGAAGTGGACGTAAATGTAGCTTATGCTAAATTTGTAGACACTTTTGCATTGTTGTGTAATAAGAATTGTCCATTTAAGAAATTATGGATGGATAAAAACAATCATCCTGACAAACCTTGGTTTACAAACGGGTTACGGAATGCGTGTAAAAAGAAAAATAATCTTTACAAAAAGTTTTTACAAAACAGAACAACAACTGCAGAAGACAAATATAAAACATATAAAAATAAATTGACCTAAATACTTAGATCCTCTGAAAAAACATATTACAACAAATTATTGGAAAAAGAAAAAAAAATATTAAGGGAACTTGGAAGATACTGAACACTATCATTAGGAAAGGATATACACTTACATACCTTCCAAATAGTTTTGAAAATAATGGTATAACAGTAAAAGATAAGAAAGACATTGCCAACGGGTTTAATAATTATTTTGTAAATGTTGGACCTAAACTAGCAAAAAACATAAAAACACTCCACAAAAACTCAAATGTATCTGATTACTTAGGAAGTTGTAATGCTAAGACAATGTTTTTAAATGGTGTAACAGAAAATGAAATAACTGATATTGTTAAGAACTGTAAAAATAAAAAATCTACAGGAAATTATAACATAGATATGTCCATAATTAAAAAGGTAATTTCTCACATTGTGAAGCCACTTACCCATATATGCAACAACTATTTTAAACAAGGTATATTTTCAGATAAAATTAAAATAGCAAAGATAATCCCTTTTTTTAAAGTAATGATAAACATGTTTTTCTAACTACAGACCTATTTCTCTTTTACCACAGTTTTCAAAAATCCTGGAAAAAAACTATATAATACCAGACTTGATGCATTTATTGAAAAACACAGCATACTAAGCAACAGTCAGAATGGTTTTAGATCGAGTATGTCCACATCATTAGCACTACTTGACCTCACAGAAGAAATTACAACAGCACTGAATAATAAGAAGTGCACTATTGGTGTTTTTATAGACTTAAAAAAGGCTTTTGATACACTAGATCATGAATTGTTATTATTAAAATTAAATCAGTATGGAATAAGAGGTATTGCGAATGACTGGCTCAATAGCTATCTACAAAACCGACTACAATATGTTACATTTGATAACTGTGATTCTGACTTACTAAAAATAGTCTGTGGAGTACCACAAGGCTTGATCTTAGGGCCTAAATTGTGTATACTGTATATCAATGATATTTGCAATACTTTAACATTATTGAAATTTATCCTTTTTGCAGATGACACAAATATTTTCTGTTCAGGAAATGATCCTGTTCAACTAAGCAAAAACATAAGTAGTGAACTGGATAAATTAAACACATGGTTTGCAGTTAATAAACTATCCAAAACTAATGTTATGTTGTTTAGCAATTGCAAGAAAAAAATTAATGTAGAAATAAGCATTAATAAAACTAAGATTGACATGGTGTATAAAACTAAGTTTCTAGGTGTATTAATATATAACAAGCTCAATTGGAAAGACCATATTGACATGATAAAGGCCAAGTTATCTAAAAGTATTGGAATGATGTACAAAACAAGACATGTGCTAGATAGAACCTCCTGCAAGATATTGTACAATTAACAATTTTTTCCATAGATGACAGACTGTTGTGAAGTGTGGGGTAACACATATAAGACTATTAGAAATTATGTTTTTATAAAACATAAAAGATTAGAACGCAAAGTGACTAGGTCGTCACTGGCACCAACTATGCTAGCTTCATACCGTTCCAATCTCGGTAGGCTCACCAAAACAATTATCTTACCTCTGTCACACGCCCATCTTGCAGGTTTCATAACGCACATGTATGCAGCACAGTATGCAGCATCAACCATTGTATCTGCCGTTTTCAGCAATAACTTTCAGTCATACGGTTGTTGGCTTGCCAAACTCAATGAACAGCTTTTACATTAAAAGCTTTTGATTGGTGTTCAAAAGAAAGCCGGGTCTCTAGACTCGAGGTGCCCAATTGATCTCCCCATGCTCGCTCAGCTGGTATTGGCAATACAGGTTGTTATACCTGACAGTTTGTATTACAATGCTGCATAGCTGCTATGTTTATATTAGCATTTCATGGTTTCTTACGATTTGGGGAAATTACCAGGCGTCCAGGTGTATGTATAGAGAATCTTGTACAGGTGGATGATCTGAAGCTCGTGTCAGGACCACAAAAAAATCCATGCAGCTTGCTTTACGCCATTGTAAGCACCAACAACACAACAGGCCTGTTGTCCTTGATATTTAATCACAATCTCAGGTTTGTCCTTTTCCTGTCATCAAACGATACCTCTGGGCTCGGGGTTCCACACCTGTCCCACTTTTCATCTTTGCTGATAAAATGCCAATATCTGCATCATTTTCGCCAATTAGCAGGCAGCCTGCCTGGTACATGGGGATATAACATCAATATGTACAAAGGTCCCTCCTTTCGAATTGGAGCAGCTATGACAATTGCTTCCAAGGGTTTTACGGATATTCAGATTCAAACAATGGGTAAATGGAAATCTCCTGCCTTTCGTAGACACATTCGCATCCCAATGATGCAGTCTTAATGTACATCTCTTTCAGGCTAAATGCCCAGGTGATGTTGCTCTAGTTACAGTTTATGCCATCCTGGCATGATCAGCCGGTGCTGAGTGTCAGGTTTGGTGGTTAGTGCATAAATCGCATGTTATTCTTATACAGTGGTCTGCTTTATAGTTCTCCGTACATGCGTCACTGTTATGAGTGGAATATTGTGTGATAACAATGGCATTCCTCCCTGGCATGCTCAGCCGGTGTTGAGTGTCAGGTTGTGTTCCGTTCGTTAGTTCCACATATATATTTCATTGTGTTATGACTTATGAGTCAACATATTGTGTGATAACAATGGCATTCCTCCCTGGCATGCTCAGCCGGTGCTGAGTGTCAGGTTTGTGGGCTTGACTATATGATCACATATTACTCATGCATTGTGTTCCGTTCGTTAGTCCTGCATATATTCATCACTGTGTTATGACTTATGAGTCAACAAATTGTGTGGTAACACTGGCATTCCTCCCTGGCATGCTCAGCCGGTACTGAGTGTCAGGTTTGTGGGCTTGACTATATGATCACATATTACTCATGCATTGTGTTCCGTTCGTTAGTCCTGCATATATTCATCACTGTGTTATGACTTATGAGTCAACATATTGGGTGGTAACACAGGCATTCCTCCCTGGCATGCTCAGCCGGTACTGAGTGTCAGGTTTGTGGGCTTGACTATATGATCACATATTACTCATGCATTGTGTTCCGTTCGTTAGTCCTGCATATATTCATCACTGTGTTATGACTTATGAGTCAACAAATTGTGTGGTAACACTGGCATTCCTCCCTGGCATGCTCAGCCGGTGCTGAGTGTCAGGTTTGTGGGCTTGACTATATGATCACATATTACTCATGCATTGTGTTCCGTTCGTTAGTCCTGCATATATTCATCACTGTGTTATGACTTATGAGTCAACAAATTGTGTGGTAACACTGGCATTCCTCCCTGGCATGCTCCGCCGGTACTGAGTGTCAGGTTTGTGGGCTTGACTATATGATCACATATTACTCATGCATTGTGTTCCGTTCGTTAGTCCTGCATATATTCATCACTGTGTTATGACTTATGAGTCAACAAATTGTGTGGTAACACTGGCATTCCTCCCTGGCATGCTCAGCCGGTACTGAGTGTCAGGTTTGTGGGCTTGACTATATGATCACATATTACTCATGCATTGTGTTCCGTTCGTTAGTCCTGCATATATTCATCACTGTGTTATGACTTATGAGTCAACATATTGGGTGGTAACAATGGCATTCCTCCCTGGCATGCTCAGCCGGTGCTGAGTGTCAGGTTTGTACGCTTGTGTATATATCACATGTTCTCATGTATTGTAGTCTGTTAGTTAGATAGACAAATATTCATCACTGTGTTATGAGGCAAAGATTGTGTGGTAATCATGGCATTCCTCTCTGGCATGCTCAGCCGGTGCTGAGTGCCAGGTTTGTGGGCTTGCCTAGATATATCGCATGTTCTTCATATACTGTAGTATGTTCATTAGTTTGGCATATATTCATCACTATGTTACAAGTCCAATATTGGGTGGTAACAATGGCATTCCTCTCTGGCATGCATAGCCGGTGCTGAGTGCCAGGTTGTGGACTTGCCTAGATACATCGCATGTTGCTCATGTATTGTGGTGTGTTAGTTAGTTCGGCGTATATTCATCACTGTGTTATGAGTCAAATAGTGTGAGGTAACAATGGTATTCCTCCATGGCATGCTCAGCCGGTGCTTGTTAATTTGCGCCTATCATTGATGATGGCAATATTAGTTACATGAATCTGGCATAAAGTAGTTGGCTGCCATCAGTTGGGTCTGAAAGATTGGCTATGGTGGCCTTGGGTGGGAGGACACTATTCCCAAGGAACAGTGCCTGTGGCGGTTGGCCCCTCACCTTTGATACATGTAAACAGCAATAGTTTTAATGCTGCCTTTTGGAATGGTACTCTAGTGTACTCTACAATAATCAGACAACGTGTATTGTAACAGAACTGTTTAATTATTCATGTCAACATCGTGGTACATCTGGGCGGTAGTGCCTTCCGTATCCCGGCTAACAGATCTTTCTCGAACAATGCCATGCCATCTATATGTATAATGATAAACTATTTAACCGTAACTGGTGGAACTTAGTGCGCCAGATGGCGATACTATCACACCCCCTTCTTTCAATGAAGTGACGTCTAACGATACTATGCATAGAAATTGGCTACAAAGCTAACTGCTAAGTAAGAAATAAAATGTCCAAAGAAGACGTGATGTCTCGTGGTAACGTGTCAATCTACACGAGCGCGCATTTCTAATTATGGTGTGAGCGAGTGTCTAAATAACTGCGTATCTGTCTCTATGAAACGTTCAAGAATATCTAGAGCTCAAGCCTGCGGGGTGGTCGCACACTTCTCCCCGACCTCGTCCGGTAGACGGGTTCTGGTGCGAACGAGACGCGCCTCTCCGGTCTCGGGGGTGGTGCTGATGGAACGACCTCGGGAGTGGCGTCTGCACTCTCTTCCGGTACGGGGTCTTGACGTATGGGTTGATCGACCGCTGGTCCGTCCTCGTGATCGCCCAGGAAGTAGTAACGCTCACCTGTCGTGCGAATGTGGCGTCGGTTTCGTCTCACAGTGCCCCCGTTGGGGCGTAGTACGTCGTATGATCTCGGTTCGTTACGCACCACTTTGACGATGGCTGGCTGCCAGGAGCCAGTGACGTGGTCGCGAACTCGTACATGCTGTTCTGGTCTTATGTCTGCCAGCTGGCGTGTACCTCGCGACTCGTGGTAAAGCTTCTGGTCTTGTTGTCGCTCAAGCAGTCGCTGCCGCACATCGTCTCGATCAGTGCGAGTGTTTCGTAACTGAGTGTGAATGTAACTGAGTAGAGGAGTTCCGCTGGTGACGGTAGCCGACTGTCTATCGGCGTCGTACGTAGTAATAGCAGTGCCATCGCCTTGTCGAGTCGTGTCGCCTCGGCCTTCTTCAACGTCCGCTTCACCGTTTGGATCTGTCTCTCTGCGAACCCGTTCGATTGGGGGAAATGGGAGCTTGACGTGATATGGTTGAATGCCCATTCCCTGGCGAACTGGCGGTACTCGTTACAGCTGTACTGCGGGCCGTTGTCGCTGATGACGGTGTCCGGTGGCCCGTGTTCACTGAAGATCTCCTTAGTCAGCTCAATGACTGCGTGACTTGTCACTGCTCCCTCTACCTTCCTCACAAACGAGAACTTTGAGTAGTAGTCGGTCACTATCAGGTAGTTACGTGTTCCGATGGAGAAAAGGTCGGTGCCCACTTTCTGCCATGGACGTGTTGGCACGTCGTGTTGCAACAGTGGTTCAGCCATCTGTGCTCGTTGCATCTCTTGGCACGCTCCGCACTTGTTCACCATGATCTCGATGTCAGTGTTCATCGTGCCCCAGTACACGCATGTGCGAGCTCGTAGGCGAGTCTTCTCGACCCCCTGGTGTGCCGCGTGCAGTTTCTTGAGTATACCAGGTTGTAACGTATTGGGCACCACCACACATTCACCTTTAGAGATGATTCCATCTGCAACTGACAGCTCATCTCGGACCGCCCAGTACTTCCAGAGATTCGAAGGTACTTGGTTCCTCCTGTCGGGCCATCCTTTGACGATCACCGACTGTAGATCTGTCAACTCGGGGTCTCGCTGTGTCTCTAGTCGCGATGTGGAGAACTGGACTGGGTGGAGTTGCACGTCTAGCTGTATCTGCTCATCGTTGTCACACGGCTGGCGGGACAGTGCATCGGCTAATAACATCTCCTTGCCCGGCCTGTACTTGATCTTGATCGCGTACGGCTGTACTCTCAAGAGCATCCGTTGGAGGCGCTGCGGAGCTGCCGCCAAGTTCTTCAAGTGTATCATCTCGAGTGGTTTGTGGTCGGACTCGATGGTGAAAGCCTTCCCGAACACATAAGTGTGGAACCTTTCACATCCGAAGACGACTGCTAGCATCTCTCGCTCAATGTTCGCGTACCTCTGTTCACAGCCGCTGAGCGACTTACTCGCGAACGCAATCGGCTTTCCTCCTTGTAAGAGGACTGCAACCAACCCTCGGCTCGAAGCGTCGACTTGAATCACGCTCTCTGTGTCCGGGTCGAAGTAGCTGAGGGTGATCTGACGACAGATTAGCGTCTTCGTCTTCTCGAAGGTCGCGTTGTGTGATTGCGTCCACACAAAGTCTGCGTCTTTCTTCACCAGGTCGCGTAGTGGTGCTGTGTGCTTGGACAAGTTGGGTGTGAACGGTGACATATAGGTCGCGATGCCGAGGAACTCTTGTAGCTGTGTGACGTTCTCTGGTGTCTTCATCCCTTGGATGTCGGAGATCCTCCCTGGGTCTGGGTGGACACCTCGTGCGTCGAACACCAGTCCGAAGAACCTCATACTCGGCCGCTTTATCTCGCACTTCGCCAGGTAGAAGACTAACCCGTGCTGTCTAGCCGTTCTCATCAGGTGGTGCAGGTTCTCATCGTGTTCCTCTGCTGTCTTCCCGAAGACACCGACGTCATCGGCGATGCCGATCGTCCCAGGGCATTGCTCGAGGATGTAGTCCATCCGTTCTTGGAATACGTCCTGGCTCAAGTTGAGTCCGAACGGCAACCTCTTGAAGCAGTACCGGCCGAAAGGGCTTTTGAAGGTCGTGAGACGCTTCGACTCTTCATCCAACTGTACCGACCAGTATCCGTGTCGTGCATCGAGCTTCGAAAAGTCACTGAGCCTGCCAACTTGTGCGTGATTTCGTCTAGCGTCGGTGTGTGGTAGTGAGGACGTTTGATGGCCTTGATCAAGTCCTTCTGGTCTAGGTAGATGCGTAATCGTCCGTTTGACTTCCTGCTGTATACTATACTGGAGACCCAATCCGTAGGCTGTGTCACCTTCTCAATGACTCCGAGTTCCAGCATGTAATTTATCTCTCGTTGCACCTCGTCTTTCAGGTGTATCGCGCATCGTCTTGGCGCATGGATGACAGGGGTCACGTTGGGGTCAAGAGTGATGTGGAAGTCACCGCTGAACTTTCCAATTCCCTGGAATCGGTCTGGGTAACTTCTCAGCAGGTCTTCCTTCGATCTGATGACGTCATCGGGTGATTTACGAGTGACCTCGCAGTGCATCGTCACGAGTTCCAGCGATCGACACGATGGCAGCCCCATGATGACTGGGCCAGGCGTGTCGGCGACATAAAACTCCACCTCGCAGCTCTTCTGGTTGTGCGCACATCGCAGTGTCATCGTCCCGTGTTGCGGAATGCGCTCGCCGTTGTACGCGGTCAGTACAGTGGAATTCGCTCGAAGACAGGTGGGCATGGGGTAGCCTTCAGCGTCCAGGTTTCCGGGGTACATTCGTCTGTATACCCGGAGAGGGAGAACGTTTCTCTGCGCCCCTGTGTCGACTTTGACTTTGAGGATCGCTGGCCTCTTCTTCATCACGCTGTCAAGGGACGCGAAGACTTCGTTGGGCGCGTCCTTCTGTGCGTAGATCGAGTCAAAAACTAAAGTCTCGAAAGGTTCGTTGATCTGCTGCGCACTGTCTATGTTGTCGATTGTGGTCGGGTTGTCACCTCGACCTGCTAGTCTCCTTCTCGACGTCGACCTTCTAGCCGGGGTGTCGTGACGACGTGTCGGTCTGGAGCGTGCATCCGCTCTGCCGCGTCTCGTGTCGTTGGCCGTGCAGGCCGCCTTCCAGTGATTGGCTCGGCCGCACGCCAAACACTTGCTGCCGTAAGCTGGGCAGCTCTCACGACAGGTGGGGTGTCTCCTCCCGCAATACTTGCAGGCTGACGTCTGACGGCTGTCTGAGTGTTGCTGTTGTCGTAAGTGGCGCTGCTGGCGGACGTGGTGGACGGTCGCTCCGTCATTGAACATCTGCATGTTTGCCACCGTCGCCTCATAAGTCCTCGCGGTGTCCATCGCACTATCGAGGGTCAAGGCCGCATCGCGCCCCAACAGCTTCTCCTGTACCTTCGGGTGTCTGACGCCCACGATCAACTGCTCTATCAGCCGCTCGTCGGTCTCTCTGGTGTCCCTGAATTGACACTTTTTTGCCTGCAGCTTGCACCGCGTCATAAATTCGTCTATGCTCTCGCCTGTCGCTTGCCTATATTTCTGGAGGTGAGAGCGATTTAGTCGGAAGTTTGTTTTAGGCTCAATAGTGTTTTTGAAGCCATTCCACAACACATCTAGCTTCCCTTTGTTATCTTCCGAGATATTCCACGTATTATACATGCGTAGGCCTTCCTGGCCGACCCATAATAATACGTACGTCACCCGTGTGGCCTCATCTTTATTTGCTAGAGGGCCACTGAATATCAACTCGCAATACTGACGAAACTCATAGTAAGCATTTGGCAAATCTGCTGCCGACCAGTTCATGCGCGGAGGTTCAATGCCTGAAAGGTCTCCCATAATCGAAATGTAAGACAATTCACTTAGCAGGTCGCTGACAGCATTGATTCAGACTCAGACGTGCGTCGTTGTCGTTCAAAGTCTCATTTCTCGGTCGATCCCCGACGAAAGAGTGCCGCTTGGCGTCAGTTTGTATCTGTAGGGTTCGTTGCCGGCTGCCACCATGGAATGGTACTCTACTGTACTCTACAATAATCAGACAACGTGTAATGTAACAGAACTGTTTAATTATTCATGTCAACATCGTGGTACATCTGGGCGGAAGTGCCTTCCGTATCCCGGCTAACAGATCTTTCTCGAACAATGCCATGCCATCTATATGTATAATGATAAACTATTTAACCGTAACTGGTGGAACTTAATGCGCCAGATGGCGATACTATCACACCTTTAATTCATATACTGTTATTATAATGCATAGATCCAGTTATATGATTTCTGGTTACCATGAGATGATCCGGCAATAAAAGTTGCCCTTTTTCGAACTTTACAACTGTTGTCATGTGTTGCTATTGTTGCATCAAACAAGCTGCGGCCTCACATAGGTACACAGTTAATTCGCTCTCTAGTACGATGCATAAATGTGAAGTTCTAATTTATTAAAATGATCTTTATGTAGATGCTAGGAAGTAACATGTCTTCCCCGAACGAATGGACTGGTCTAGCAAGAGTACAGCTGGCTCGGTCACTTCGATTTCTCCGCCAGCAAAGACAGTCCATTTCTACGAGGGAAGACATTTCAAACCTCCACCTCCTCTCCGCCTCCTCTTCAAACAAGTCATGTTAATAGTTCGTATTCATGTTTATACGTTTTTTGTACAACTGTGGTAAAATTATTTATGATGCCTGTCATATGGCGTGCCAATCATACCAGATTAGTGAGGTGCTACATTGCTTTTATTGAACTGTATTTCAGCGTTGCTGCGGTCACTGGTGTTAAGTAGTCTTGTCTTAGTATGTGGTCGCTAGATGGCGAAACCGCTGTGAAATTTTACATGAGGTAATATATTAAATAGTTTTTATCTTAGTATTTGATCGCTAGATGGCGATACCGCTGTGAATGTTTTGGCGGTTGGTCGCTCCTCACCTCGGCAATATTTTTAATGCTGCCTTTAATTCATATACTGTTATTATAATGCATAGATCCAGTTATATGATTTTCTGGTTACCATGAGGTGATCTGGCAATAACATTTGCCCTTTTTCAAACTTTACAACTCTTGTCATGTGTTGCTATTGTTGCATCATACAAGCTGCGGCCACACATAGGTACACAGTTAATTCGCTCTCTAGTATGATCCATTAATAAATTTGTGAAATAGACGGTTTGTTTGTATTTCGATAAAAAACAATTATATTATTAATGTCTTTGTGTAACGACTCAGAGAATTCGACAGTCGCACTACGTAGACACAAAGACACATCGATCTCATTGTGGAATGAACGGGTACTCGTTCTGAATCATAACTAGCTCTCAATGAGTACGTCGTTTCCCACCTAACGAATATATGCTGAAAGTTTGATGGCAAACAGCAGTAGTAAGCTTTGTACATAAATACTAACGTTTTCTGTTCTATAATATCTAAACATTTAAAGATATGTAATTATTGAATATGTATTATTATTTGCAGCTTTTCAGTTGGATTGTACATACATTAACCATAAAAACCCCAAATCCACACAAGTATCTGTTACAAGACGACACACACAGAATCAGACCCGTAGCCAGGGGTTTCACGGGGTTCACGTGAATTCCCCTTTTGGTGAATTCCCTTTTTCCAAAATGTGAATACCCCTCAAAATTGCATCTTTAAAATGTGAACCACTAATTACATTCCATGTTTCTCAAAAACGTTATCTCTCTTCCTAAAAGCTGCTGGTTAGTGTTCAAGCATTACAAGGAATGCCAAGAAAGCCTGATTTGTGCAGATAATAAAAGGAGAACCGCTATCTATTAAGTGATCATCATTGAATGTATGGGAGCCTGGCTGAGGGTTATGTCCTCAATGCCATGTGTGAAAAGGGCAGTCATTAGAGGAACGTGTGTCAAAGGACCATTGCATCCAATTAGCTATGCAGAAGGATTTCACACTATCCCAGGGTATCCTGTTATGAAAACGCATGGGGTAAAAAAATACACAAGAAGCCAGTTTTACACAAAACATAAAATTATGAGTCTTAATTGAAGTCATTCAGAGGTTACAGATGCAGACAAAATCCTGGTGAATGAACAGGGTGACGATGATTTAACAATTATGAGCACATACGTTAAGCCATATAAAATAATTCTTTATTTCTCATCAGAACTCTGTTAAAAAGTGAACGAAAGGTGCGGCTTTTTATTTTTAGTATGTCGATTAAAGTAACTACCGACAGTCAAAGATGCTATTCTCCACAATCAATAACTTAAGATGTGTAGCGAGTGTATTTCTTGCAAACTGCAAACCCGGTAGACAAACTCATATTGCTTAACATAAATCATAATTGTCAACTATTGGGCTGGAACGCGAATTTCGATGAATAATTTTATTTAACCAATACAAAAAGTTTAGCTTCACCTATTTTAAAATGCATGTGCTGATGAGAAATCATGTAATTTTGTGGCTGTATGGTTGCCGAAATACTGCGGTTGCTAGTTGCATGTTTGTATATCTCAGAAACGGGAGCCTTATCGCTGATGAGGAAGCAAGAATGTGTGAAGGGCCTTTATTATCAATTATTATGTCCATTTTGTGTTCCGTATAGTTGTAAAATACAGTTTGTGTTTTCTGAAGTCAGTGTGGTGTACAAGATATGGAACTTGACTGTTTTACACCTAGAATTTAATTCAAATTCGACAAGAGAACAAGAATTCTTCAAATTTTCTATTTACCGGGCATATTTTATAAAGGTATCTTAATTTACTAACTTAATTATGTTTATGATAAATTATGGACACATTGCACATCAGATTAGGTAAATATAATGTATTAAATGAGTGAAAACCAAATTGTAAATGTCACACTTTAACTGTTTATTCTGAAAAATAACGTGGGCACACCCACACTCCTCGGTGCCTCGTTTATTATATAAATATGAACATATTCAAAACAATTGCACACACGGCTAAGGGCTTCAAGTAAATAGTTCAGTTGTATTAACAACATAATTAGACTTAATCATGCAACAAAATGGGACCAATCTCCACAGAACATATATGAGTCCCACACTGTTTGAAAACGACCTCGTTATGGGCCTGCTGGAGATGCTAATGTGATGTTTGTATATATATATATATTTAAGATGAAAGAATATAAGACGAAACCACATGGTCCATCAATCTCATACCCACGTCATTGTTCTTCCAATTAGAAATGTAACATTCCGCATTACGAGCCCCCACGTGAACATGTGGGGCTCTCTGCATTGTGAAAAAATATAACCCCACATGAACTTGGGACGCTCCCTGGAGTCTGAATTGGTAAAATGTGAACCTCCATTGTAAAAAGCTGGCTACGGGACTGAACATTACGTTACGATACTCATAAAACATGTTGTACTCAATAAAATTAACGCAACACTAAAGTTACGGTTACGTAAATTACACAAAATCGCCCCGTGAACTCAACTCACTCAGTATGAGGAGCTTTATATGCAAGACTTTATATTAGCGTGTGTGTGTGTGTGTGTATGTGTGTGTGTGTGTGTGTGTGTGTGTGTGTGTGTGTGTGTGTGTGTGTGTGTGTGTGTGTGTGTGTGTGTGTGTGTGTGTGTGTGTGTGTGGTGTGCGTGCGTGTGTGTATGTGTGGGTGTGCGTGTGTGTGTGTGCGTGTGCGCGAGCGCGTGCGTAACCCATCCTATTCCTAAATATAGGCAGCTGTTCAAACATGAAAGCCCCAGAATCCGAATCCATAATAATAAAAAAGTGTATTTGTACGAGCGTTGTTAGTATATAAATCACAACAACGTACTTCAATGCACTATTTGTAACCACATACGAAAACTATTTAAGACTTATTCGTTATGGTGTATTTTTCAGGTCGACGAATAAGGTTGAAGCGCATGCTACAGACAACGTGAAGTAACAAAGAGAGACAATGGTGCAGTTCGACTGCATTGAGAAGCCGCTACGTAGAGTCTTCTACGTTTAAGGCCGCTTCATCGCCAGCCACCCAATATAGTTCCTTGTTTGTCCGCTGCTCTTGACCCCGGCGCTCGGATCAGGCATCTTCAATTTCCACGCAGAATACGACGTAGAGAACTTGTTCACTCCAGAAGGTGCCCGGTCGAAAGAGGAACGTTCCACATTGCAACGTCTGTTCCCTGAACATCAAAAATCAGACAACTTTAGCGTCATCAGAATGTCAACCCTCGGTCAATATGGCCGCGTGATCTTGACGCCGAAGGAAAAAGAGGGAAACGTGTTGACAGAAGACGTTTTCAACGATGTAGTACAACTTGATAGGGACATTCGAAATATCACAGTTGATGTAGACGGGATGACGTACAGCTACAGAGATCTAAGCACAGGATCGTGTGAGAATGCGACAGACACGCTTATTATATTGCATGGTGTTATGAACGTAAATCTAAACGATTTGGCGTATCCCGTGCACAGGATTATTCGAGGTCCACGCGGTTTGACATTCTTCCTCGGAAGCACCAGATGGCGACACTGAAACAAAAGCATGGTCGCTGCACTATTACCTCTTGTCTTATGAAAATGCTGAAGCTGTAAAGAAATGGCAGGAGAAATTCGTTTCAGCCATCGTCGACAAAAGTTACAAACACATCACCGTGACTCGTTTCACCGCTCACTCTCTCGAAGACGAACAACAGCGGAACGCTGATACGGTCTTTACGTTGCTGCCTATATTGTTAGTAGTTCTAATCGCATTTACCGTCGTGTCCTGTATCAGCACAGACTGGGTGCACAGTAAACCGTGGCTTGGACCTCTCGATGTATTCTCGGCCGGTCTCGCTGTAGTCTCGGGGTTCGGTCTCGCGCCCCACACTGGTGTGCCTTTCATTTATATCGTCGCT
Organism: Paraescarpia echinospica; assembly: GCA_020002185.1. Lineage (NCBI taxonomy): Eukaryota > Metazoa > Annelida > Polychaeta > Sabellida > Siboglinidae > Paraescarpia > Paraescarpia echinospica. The sequence goes on along the minus strand of CM034534.1, from coordinate 20,288,807 downwards.
TCAAGTCCCTTCCTTGTTCTTGGTAAGTCTGTTTTTGCTTCTCTTAAAAAAAATATTAGTCTATTTCAGCGAAAAATGTGAAGCTGGTTTTGACGCAATCTTTGTTTATTGTAATCGTGCGTGTTTTATTTGCGTGCATGTTCTATTTGCGGTTTTTTTCTTCATATGGCAGGAATTGGCATTAACGCTATTGGAAAAAAGTTAAGTTAAATTACATTATAGTTATATAGTCATTCGCAAATGTTAATTTCCACGTCAAGTACAGTACAGTGGCTCCCATGATAGCGGCATATAATTGTCTTAATGGGAACCTTCCTGACCTTATTATATTGTAGTTTATATGTTTATGAGGGTCAAAATAAATAATGTATGTATGTATGTCTGTATGTCTGTCTGTCTGTCTGTCTGACTGACTGTCTGTCTGTATGTATGTCTGTCTGTATGTGTGTCTGTCTGTCTGTCTGTCTGTCTGTCAGTCTGTCTGTATGTCTGTCTGTCTGTCAGTCTTGCTGTCTGTCTGTCTGTCTGTCTGCCTGTCTATCTGTCTGTCTGTGTGTCTGTCTGTCTGACTGTCTGTCTGTCTGTATGTCTGCCTGTCTGCCTGTCTGTATGTCTGTCTGTATGTGTGTCTGTCTGTCTTGCCGTTTGTCTGTCTGTCTGTCTGTCTGTCTGTCTGTCTGTCTGTCTGTCTGTCTGTCTGTCTGTCTGTCTGTCTGTCTAAAAATTCAGTACAGTAACTACACTACTCTATGTTCGATGCACGAATACATATAATTTCGGGATGTATATGTTTTACGCAGACACATCCCGGAGTTATGTGTGTTCAAGAACTTCATGTGTGTGTATGTGTGGTGTGTGTGTGTGTGTGTGTGTGTGTGTGTGCGTGTGTGTGTGTGTGTGTGTGTGTGTGTGTGTGTGTGTGTGTGTGTGTGTGTGTGTGTGTGTGTGTGTGTGTGTGTGTGTGTGTGTGTGAGAGTGTGTGTGTATGTATGTGTGTGTTTGTGTGAGTGTGTGTGCATGTATGTGTGTGTTTGTGTGAGTGTGTGTGTATATGTGTGTGTGTGTGAGTGTGTGTCTGTATGTGTGTATGTGTGTATGTGTGTGTGTGTGTGTGTGTGTGTGTGTGTGTGTGTGTGTGTGTGTGTGTGTGTGTGTGTGTGTGTGTGTGTGTGTGTGTGTGTGTGTGTGTGTGTATGTCTGTGTGTGTGTGTGTGTGTGTGTGTGTGTGTGTGTGTGTGTGTGTGTGTGTGTGTGTGTGTGTGTGTGTGTGTGTGTGTGTGTGTGTGTGTGTGTGTGTGTGTGTGTGTGTACTTGATTCGATTTTTAGTGAAATACCGTAAAACCCTTGTATCTTTGTGGCCATTTTGTTGATGCGAGTAGTTTATTAGAATAACGTAAAGCGTTACCTTTTTGTTAATTTCTACTTGGAGAATTGTCCCATAAGTGTACGTTCAACGGAAGAAACAGGCAGTCTTTTGAAAAAAGGTAATCACACACGCATACGCACGCACACACATTTATACATTATTATTAACGGCAAGCGCGACTACGGACAAAACACGACAGGCGGTCATATAAGCGGGTCAATGGATTAGTATGTTTACCTATTGTGAGCGACATAACACGCCGATAACAGAAATCATTGTCCTGTGTCATCTCAAGTGACAAGCTAAGACAGTATACAACAAATTCACATGAAATAACTTTAACAACTATTAAAGAAAAATAGAACGAAAAATTGGCCCACAAATCACTGTCCGTTGTATTAATTGTGCCTCGTTATCCGCCAGAAAGAGCCTTGTCATTATTCTCATTCTATATTTCAACCTGCTATGGGAGACCACCTATCTTTGAGAATCCGCTTTGGGTGCATAGAAGATGCGCGCAATTTGAGATGTCTTGAGAGCCTGAAGGTTGTTTTTTTTGTGCTCCCCAAGAGGGTGTAAATTTAAGTTTTTTTGTGACCCTGAAGGTGTTTGGAGAAGCTCGAAGGTGGATTCAAATCAAATAGAGGTTTTCGTGGAGCCTCAACAAGAGCTGACATTTTATTCGTGATCCGAAACAACGATAGCAATGTGGTGCTAAGGCTCCGGTTCAGTTATTATTAAATACGAAGTGAAATTAAATGTTAAATGTCTGAAACTTCGCAGACGTAAACTTAATACTCTTTCAAGTAATGTGCCAAATATGATGACTGCTCATTGCAAACTTATATAACAGAGCCCGCTCAAACATAGTGATTTGTGTGTCACAAAGCAACCAGTCCGTCAGATGGTCACAACAGGTAGTGCCGCTTAGCGCGCCCTATCCCTTACCATGGCGAGCGGCGGTATGGCTTGTTCTTTCAGAGCGTACATCAAACTGCGATCATTGCATTTTTAACATTTAAATCATTTAATATCACTGTAAAGATGATAAACTTCTCTACAAGTTTGTTGATGGATGTACACAGGAATCGTGTTAACCTTTTGAGTTATTGCAGTTTGAACATCGCGAATGCTCAACCTTTACATTGCATATTATTACAACATGCAATTACAACCGCTGCCGCATATATATGGCTGGATTAAGCATTCGCGATGTTCAAACGGCAATAACTTAAAACTAATAACAAATCATGGGTACATCAAATCATACATACATACATACATACTTACATATATACATACATTCATACATTTATATTTACATACATATGCAAAGCGCAGCATCAGCACGTATCAATCGAATTCCTCGGCATCGACCTGAGTCGCGCCTTCGACACTATACGTGTCGACAAGCTGCTTGATACGCTACAAATATTCCTCGGCGAGTCGGAACTGCGGATGATTCGCTTCCTACTCGCCGCTACGTCGCTCGAGCTGCGTCTCTCAACAGGCGATTGTCATTCATTCGCCACATCCATCGGGACGCCGCAAGGCGACAGCCTCAGCCCGGTGTTATTCATTGTGTACCTCGAAGCGGCACTCCGTGACCTTCGTTCGCGCCTCCCGACACGTCCACCAGCCGATGCCACCCTACCGCTGGACGTCGAGTACTCTGACGACACGGACTTCGTCAGCTCTTCTCGTTCGTTCCTCGACGAGATCGAACGCATCGCGCCAGCTTGCTTGGCGGAGTGGTCGCTGACGATCAACGCGTCGAAAACAGAACGAACAAGTATCAGCCGACACACTGACCGCATTCAGGAAGAGTGGCGTATGACACGCAAGCTTGGATCGCTCCTCGGTGAAGCCAAAGACGTCGCTCGCCGAAAGCAGCTGGCCAACGTCGCCTTCCGCAAGCTGTGGACACTGTGGTTTAGGCGATCACAAATCTCTCTACAGCTGCGGCTACGGCTATACGCATCCTTCATTGTGCCCGTGCTGACGTACAACATGGGTACATGGGAACTCACGAAATCAGAACTAGATCATCTGGATGCGTACCACCGTCGTCATCTACGCCAGATCATCGGCATATGTTGGCCTCATCGCATTTCCAACGAGGCACTGTACCACCGTTGCCGATGCCGTTCCATCAGCGAAGCTGTCATAACTGCAAGATGGGGTCTATTCGGGCACGTGCTCCGTATGCCACCCGATGCACACGCTCAGCAAGCGATCGACAACTATTTCGCCGTGGACACAGGTGCCACGACCTACATGGGTCGACCGCGAACGACTCTGCCTACAGCGCTGAGCGCGGACCTGCGACGATAAGGGCATACGCTACGTTGCCGTGCCGATGTCGACGCTCTGCGCGCACTCGACCGTGAACAGTGGCGACAATTGGGGCTGCCCATTTCAAAATAAGAAAGCATCATATGAATCTATGGAATTGACCTTTTTAAATTATTTATTTACATTTTTATTACTTTTTAGTGCTATCTCTACAGACTTTGTAACGATTGTTTTATATATATATTTTCTATCATATGAACATTTTAATTATACATGTATCTATTCATTTAAATATTTTAATTTATTTATATATCTATTTATTCCACTTCGACAAAGGAACTGTGGTGGTACATTTCGTGCGGAATGGCACAAGCGAAACAGACGCGAACTACATCACGTCTGCCACGCGAACGTGCACATAATAATAAATAATACATATGCACACACACGCACGTACGCACAAACGTACACACGCGCGTACACATAAGCTCACACACAAACACGTAAGCACGAAAGGACGCAAAAACTAACTACGCGTATATACAATCACACCATGAATACGCGCACAAACAGATGCAACCGCAGAACTACAATTCCTGTTACTGTATGCCGATTGCTAAAATAATTTCGCCTAAGATAAATATGAAATAGATTATAATTGATAGATATTAGAAAATGTTGTATGAAATCGACAAAAGGGAACCATAGTAGCTTTCAACATATTATTCAGAAAAATCATTGGTGGGCACAAACTCAGAACCTCCATTGCGTGACGCGTCTTATACAATACTCAGTCGTTGGCTTACATTGAAATATGTGGAAGCGCAGTCGAGTAATTGTGTACCCAGTTCGTTTGTTGTGGTTGTTAGCGAGCGGTTTTTTTTTATTGAACGCTGAATGACGGAATGACTGGTGGCTACACATAGCGACTGGGAGTGTCTTCATCAGAACTTCGTGAACAATACGCCAGGGTTGTGGATTGCGAGTCAAATGAACTGTAGGAGTTGTACTGACATCACCACAGTTAGTGTCGCTGAGCACGCCCTAACCTTTAACACGGCGAGCGGAGATGCGGCTTGTTGTTTAAGACTGTATATGAAATTGCAGTCTTTGAATCTAATATTTAAGGTATTTAGTATCACCGTAAACATAATAATCTTATCTACAAGCTTGTCGCTGGATGTACACAGGAATCGTTTTAACTTTTTTAGTTATAAACTATAAAAAATCATGGGTACATCCAGCGGCACATTTGTAGGTACGATTATTATCTATACTGTGATATAAACAAATATTAAATCACAATGCAAGTTAGAGTATTCGCAATGTTCAAACGACAATAACTCAACAAATAAACAAAATTCCTGCATGCGTCCAGCGGCATATTGGTAGGTAAGATTATCATATTTACGGCGACAAAAAATAACATTAAATCCGTGATTGTAATTGTAGGCACGGCGTGAAACACCAACCCGCACAAATGCATGCCATGCACGTCACATCGACTGCTAGGTGTCACAACAAACAGAGCAAAAAATGTGCAGAAAAGCGCGACCAAAAGGGGGCTGGAATAGTTTGAAGGATGGGGTAAACATATTTTTTTTTAAACAGTTGAACATCAGGAAACTATTTATACATGACTTTTTATTCAGATTGGGAGTAAAACAGGTAACAGGACATTAGGAGGGATAGCGAGGGAAGGGATCGGGTAAGACGGATCGGGTGGGAGAAATCGGCTGGGAGAGATAGGATGAGAGGAATCGTGTGGTATAGATCGGATGGGAGAGATCGGTTTGGAGAGATCGGGAAGGGAGGGATCGGATGTGAGGAATCGGGAGGGGAGGAATCGGGTGGGAGAGATCGGGTGAGGAAGGATCAGGTGGGAGAGATCGGGTGGGAGGTATTGGGTTGGAGGGATCGGGTGGGGAGAGATCGTGTGGGAGAGATATTGTGGGAGAGATCGGGTTTGGAGAGATCGTGTGGGAGAGATCAGGCGGGGAAATATCCGGTGGGGAAGGATCGGGTGGGGAGAGATCGGAAGGGGAGAGATCGGGTGGGGAGAGATCGGGTGGGGAGAGATCAGGTGGGGAGATATTGGGTGTGGAGAGATCAGGTGGGAGAGATCGGGTGGGAGGGACAAGATGGGAGAGAAAAGGTGGGAGTGATCGGATGGGAAAGATTCTGTGGGAGAGATCAGTTGAGAGGGATCGGGTGGGAGGGATCAGGTGGGAGAGATCGGGTGGGAGAGATCGGGTGGGGAGGGATCGGATGTGAGGGATCGGGTGGGGTGGGATCGGGAGGGAGAGATTGGGTTAGGAAGGATCAGGTGGGAGGGATCGGGTGGGAGAGATCGGGTGGGGAGGGATCGGGTGGGAAGGATCGGGAGGGAGAGATCGGGTGGGAGAGATTGGATGGGGAGAGATCAGGTGGGAGAGATCATATGGAAGAGATTGGGTGGGGAGACATCGTGTGGGAGAGAGCATGCAGGGTAATATCCGGTGGGGAGTGATCGGATGGGGGAGACATCGGGTGGAAGAGACCGGGCGCGGAAAGATCCGGTGGGGAGAGATCGGGAGGGGAGAGATCGGGTGGGGAGAGATCGGGTGAGGAGAGATTGGGAGGGGAGAGGTCGCATGTGGAGAGATCGGGTGGGAGTGATCGGGTGGGAGGGACAAGATGGAAGAGAAAAGATATGGAGAGATTGGGTGGGAGGGAAACGGTGGGAGGGATCGCTTGTGAAGGTTCGGGCATTCTGTCTGAGGAACCCCGAGGTCGCTGGGAAAGACGGGCTGGCCGGGAAATGTGACCGCGGAGGTTGACTTCCAGTTGAGATGAATTTGGAATGTCACAGATTGCTTTAATAAAACTGTTGACAATGCATGGCAATGTCAGTGATTACCTAGTCAATTTAGTGTATCGGTTTATTGAATTACACATAATTTGTTAAACATTATGCAGAACACACATACAAAACTTGTACATTCGTGCATACATACCTGCGTACACGCGTACACATGTACATACATAGTTACATAGATACATAGATACATAGATACATAGATACATAGATACGTAGATACATAGATACATACATACATATTTACATACATACATGTGTACACACGTACACACGTACACACGTACACACGTACACACATACACACATACACACATACACACATACACACATACATACATACACACATACACACATACACACATACACACATACACACATACACACACACATACATACATACATACATACATACATACATACATACATACATACATACATACATACATACATACATACATACATACGTTATGTTTCGCCTAATTAATCCAAGGGTTTGATTTCCCTTTGAAGCTGCAGTTCCGCACTGCTCTGAAACCTTCATATCATCACTAACGGTTAACCCAAAGTCCTTCTCTTTTACAGTAGTACTTAGTACAGTACCCCCCCCCCCCTATTGTATATTCTACCTCTTCGTTCCCATGTCCTGCGTGGAGGCATTTACATTTCCAAAAATTTAACAGCATTTGCCACTTTTCAGACCATTTCATCAACTTGTCAAGATCATCTTGTAAATGTTGTCTATCTCCATCACTTTTAATCCTTCTAAAAACTTTTGTATCATCCGCAAATTTTAACACCTTGCTTGTTATTTCATCATACAAATCGTTCATATATATTAAGAATAATGTAGGTCCTAGTATAGATCCCTGTGGTACCCCTCTCAATACCGATTTCCAGTTTGAAGCCTCCCCATCAACTTCTACACGTTGTCGTCTGTCAATCAGCCATTTTTCTATCCAGTTTATTAAACCATTTCCTATGTCATGGGCCTTTAGTTTAAGCTGTTATCTTTGATGTGGTACTTCGTCGAAAGCTTTTTGAAAATCTAAGTAGACGATATCTACTTGTGATCCCTCATCTACCTACTTAGTGATGTCTTCCAAAAAACATAACATATTTGTTAAGCATGACCTCGCTTTAAAAAACCCATTTTGAGATCGGTTTATCAAGTTATGTTTAACAAGAAAATCCACTATGTGATCTTTAGTTAGTCTTTCTAATAATTTGCAAATCACTGATGTTAAACTCACTGGTCTATCTCTGACTTGTTTCTCGAACCTTTTATAAATAACGGTATAATGTTTGCCTCTTTCCATTCTAAAGGAACCACTCCCTCTTCTAATGACAAATTGAAAACTGTTGCTATCGGTACGCTAATTTGTTGTACAATTTTCAATAGTAGTTTGGGCGGAATCCCGTCCACTCCATGTGATTTATTATCCTTCATAGCCCTTATTTTCTTCGCTACCATTTCCGGGGTTACCATTAATTGTCCTAAATAGTCTGAATCTACCCCCTTGAACTTAGCCTCTGGTACTGGCAGTGAACTAATATCTTCCCTCGTAAACACTGAACTAAAGTACTCATTCAGGTCTTCTGCCATTAAGAATCCCTCTGATATTATATTTCCAGCACTATCGTTTAGAGGACATTTATCTAGATGATCTTGACAGGTTGAGCAAATGGTTTAAAAAGTGGCAAATGTTGTTCAATTTTAGGAAATGTAAATGCCCCTACACATGATGAAATGGGAACGAAGATGTAGAATATACAATTGGGGTACTGTACTACTGTAAAAGAAATGGACATTGGTTTAGCCATTAGTGCTAATATGAAGGTTTCAGAGCAGTGCGGAACTGCAGCTTGAAAAGGAAATAACATCCTTGGATTAGTTATACGAAATGTAACGTATAAGGAAAAATAACTAGTAATACCGCTGTACAAAACAATACTTAAGCCTCATTTAGAATATTGTATACATAGGCCATATCGCAAGAAACACATAGATATGCTAGAAAGAGTACAGAGGAGAAGAAGAATGTGTTTTTATTTGACCCAGACATTTGATTATCTATACAATACATCCTTGTCAAACATAAAATAAAAATAATAAAAATATATAACCTTATGATAAACATGGTATAATGCATGGTAAATAATAAAAAGTAGGGTCAGGAGACTCCTCTAAGACTATAATAGTCGCTATCGAGGAGCCACCTTTTATGATAACAAATTTAACTGGATTAATACATCACGTGAATCAAATTAATACATCACCTGAGTCAAAATCAAAAAGAAAAGAAAAGAAAGAAATATAATATATATATATATATATATATATATTATAAAACATGTATGTAATGTGAGCAAGCTTACATGATTATTGTGTTTGTCGTTAAGGCACTGTTTTGTACTGTATCAAGTTGACAGATGGTTGTTGGTTCTTAATTTTGCATTCATATATAACAATTTTGCCTTGTGCATGTTACCTGATAATTTAGTAAAAAATAAATTTTAACATACTTGGCAAATCCTTGTGAACTATGTGTATTAAGCTTTTCTTTGACTATATCGGGAATATTATTTTGTAAAAGTGGCAAATTATGCCTAAGACATTTCTTAGCAAATTCATGTTTAATTTTATAAGTGTGTATTTTATTCTTGACTCTTGTATCATGATTATGTAAATCATAGTTAAACATTATCCTCCAGTTTTGTAAATAAACTAGTAAGTTATTGTGTAAATATTTATAGTAAAATGTTTGAGAGTTTAATGTTAGATGGTGGACGTTGATCTTTTCTTTTCTCTCTTCGTATATTGCACGCTGTGTTCGCCACATCCTCTGATACCCGTCCAGTGTTGTTTTCAATAGTATTTTGTTTTTTATAACGTTAATGTAGATGAATACAACTTCAATGACTTTACCCTCAATTATTATTTTACTGACTCTACCATTATATCATTGTATTTATAGGTTATTTACTTTGAATTAGTTCATTAGATTTCGGTGGACCTTTGGTGAGATTCCCAATATAGGTTTAATATATAAAAGCAGCCATTTATCTTTAAATTATATTAGAGCTATTTCTAAATAGCATGCTATTTGTAGCGCGATTAACTATAATGCAAGAAAAATTATTATTTTGATATTTTCAACAAGCTGATTCATTGTGCAATTTCAGAATTGTTACCATGTAATGATGTAATGAAACATTGTATCCTTATTGTTATTATGCACCCCACGATTATTGTGTTTGTCGTTAAGGCAGTGTTTTGTACTCTATCAAGTTGACAGATGGTTGTTGGTTCTTAATTTTGCATTCATATATAAAAATTTTGCCTTGTGCATGTTACCTGATAATTTTATCAAAAAATTATTTTAACATACTTAGCAAATCCTTGTGAACTATGTGTATTAAGCTTTTCTTTGACTATATCGGGAATATTATTTTGTAAAAGTGGCAAATTATGCCTAAGACCTTTCTTAGCAAATTCATGTTTAATTTTATAAGTGTATATTTTATTCTTGACTCTTGTATCATGAATTTGATATTTTCAACAAGCTGATTCATTGTGCAATTTCACCATGTAATGATGTAATGAAACATTATATCCTTATTGTTATTACGCACCCCCACACATACATTTTGATTAATTTGTTGACTCACTGCCGTAATTTTTTGGTAACTTATGCAGTAGTTTTTTGTGGACCTCATGTGATATTTGTAACAGAGGTTTCCTATGTTAAAGAAAATTTTGCAAGTCATCTACGTAGTACGTAGATTGACACATTTTCGAAATTCGTCTGGTGGTGGAGAACTTGGGAGGCTCAATATTTCAAAAGGCTGTACATGGAGCTGCGGAATTTAATGTTTTTCTATATCATCGTAAATATAATTATGCCAACTACAAATGCATCGGTGGGTGTCTACAGAAATTTTTAATAGTTATTTTAAATTATTGACGTTTGAAAATCCTCAGCGCTTAACATGCATCAGGTCTACCTGTCGCTGGTTACGTAAGCAATTCACCGCGTCAGCCCCGTGAGCGCGTGCTTCTTCTGACAAACAACACACTGAAACAATTCCGTTGAGTTCCATTTATTTGAATTTAATGTTTTTTGTATATCATATCACTGTACAGGTAATTGTTCCATGTACAAATGTATCACTGGGTGTATGCAGACAAATGTATTAATTGTTATGTTATTACCGTTATAAAATCCTGGACGCGTAACCCAGCTACCTGTTACTGGTTACGTCAGTTACACGGGTGAGCGCGTGCGATTTCTTGCAAAAGGTTGTTCTAACAACTAGGCCAGTGACTATTTACAATTTATTAATGCAGGTAGGCTGGGAAACAATTTGTCATGGGTTTTGTGTGTTTGGAACTCAAATGTTGGACAGTTGAGGTTTGGTCTATTTTCAGTGCTCATAAATATGTCAACAATATTTTTTTAATTTTAGTGCAAAAGATTTAAGGGTATATATGACTGCCTTTTCCCCGGGGCAACGCCGGGTAACTCAGCCAGTACTCAATAATTTTGACAACCAAATTAATTACGCCATTCAAACTTTGTTACAATATGACTATGCTCTGGATAAGTTTAAGGTTCTCTTGTAACTACATAATGTCTCTTGAATTTCTGACCATCTTATTAAGAAATTCGAAGATTCAGAATATTTCCACGACAAAGACGTCACATCAGCAAGGACAAGAGACTTCACTGCATTCGTTGGAGGCGCATATATATGGACACTGCAAATATCTCGTTGACATTAAACGGCATTTTGTCAAGCATAAGCCATCACAAAATATATATTGAGATGGAGTCCGGAAAGGTGAAGTACTCCCTAGTGTTCATGTTTTCAAACAAAATGATCACGTCAGCTCGTAAAAGCACAATGATGTCGACTGCTCGAGAAATTGCCAATAGCTACCGACACCTGGATGTGACGGTGTTTCACCCAGCATTTATATGCTATGACCAGTACGTTGCCGTTTGGCCAAACACGAGACAGAATCTGCTTATAGCGACATCCGCCATGTTTCCTAATATGCAGTTTGTGGGTGACCTTCAGCAGTGTGTCTATTTTTACAGGGGTCATAGGTTACATGTTTTGGTGGGGCGTTAACCTCGACACGATATCGATGATCAACATTATCATATGCATCCACTTTTGTGTTGACTTTTCAGCACACATTACCTAAGCCTTCGTGTCTGCAGAGGGCGACACTGGCAACGAACGCATGCCCACTGGCTTTCATGCCATCGGCTACCCCATAGCGCAGGGTGCACTGTCGACAATCCTTGGGGTGTTTGCGTTGCCTTTCTCCGCCTCTTACATATTCCGCACCTTCTTCAAGACTATGTTTCCAGTTATTACACTTGGCGCCTTTCATGGTTTGCTTATTATCCCGGCGCTTCCCTGGATAATGGGGCCGCCAAAGATAACAAAGAGGCGCAATTATGTATCCCCTTTAACCCGCCAACACTTCCCTCGATAATGGACGGTGTGGGTGGCTTGAGACACCGTAATTTGGAACGCGTGGAGCCTGACAGTTCTTTCGGTGCGCCCCTCGGATAAAGGGACGATTTCCAACCAAGAGGCCCAATACGCCCGCGTAGAACGGGAAGTCCTGCGAGACACACCAGTATCCAGAATAATACCCGAAACAGAGATCGTGGAGTAAGAAACAACCCCGTGCCAATGCCGTATGCTAACGGACAAGACACGTACATCGGGCAACATGAGTATATGTCACGCATGCACGCATGCGTGAACGTGAACATGTGCGGAATAGATTGCACTTGCATGCATAACTATTACAATTTATTTTATTGCCTGCGGATTTGTCAGGTAACTTTTCCTCATAAACGTGCCAAACTCGTGATAAACGATTGATGTCCGTGTTTTAAATCGACAAAGGAGGATTTAGTTAGCAATAACGTTATTCAGAGAACATAATTGGTTTGTTTAAATTGAGAACACGTCAAATCTTATACATCACGCAGTCGTTGGCTTACAATGAAACGTGCTGAAAAGAAATCGAGTAACTATGTACTCTTTTCATGCTTTGCATGCTACGTGAAACTAAAAGCTTCTCTCAATCGTAATTGTACTTTATCACAGACCATAGATAAATACGCCGGTAGACGCGATTACATTAATTAAACTCATGCAACTGCTTCCTTTAGGTTAGGAACATTTGTTTCAGGTACGTGATTTAATTGATTGTTGTGGTCGTTAGTGAATTTTGTCGAGCGATACTTTGTCTTTTAACAACTCGATTTCCTTCTGGTATCACCAGAAGTAGCCACGTTGGATGACGGAATGTCCGGTGGATACACCTAGCGAATAGCAGCGGCTTCACCCGAACTTCGCCAGTGCTGTGGATTGCGACGCGATTTAACTTTAGCGGTTCTACCTGTTGTTTCTTAAGAACGACTTGTTGATCCGAGTCGTAAATAAGAGTAACAGTTTTATTAAAATACAGAAGAGTAAATATGATGCAATTGTTTTTTACTCGTTATTTATACAGTAGGTTTTATATTATGTTTTGTTTCTTATAGCAAACAGCACTGTATTTTGTTTGACTTATTCTGTGTCATAATAAATCGATGCCCTTAATTGATATTGATATTGTAGTCACTGACATTGCCAACTGTCTTCCTAGTGTCAACGGCTTTGTGAGAACAAGCTGTGACGTTCCAACCCGCAAGTCAACATTTATCTATGATCACAGTTCCCGGCCAGCCCATCTTTTCCAGCGACCTCGGTGTTCCACGAATCGTCCAGAATGCCCGATCCTTCCCACCCGATTTCTCCCTACCGATCCCTCCCACCCGATCTTTCTCACCCGAACTCTTCCACCCGATCTCTCCCTCCCTCTCACTCCCATCCGCTCTCTCCCACCGGATCTCTCCCTCCCTCCCTATACCTCCCACCCGATCTCTCCCGCCAGAACTCTCCCACTCGATCTCTCCCACCTGATCTCTCCCACCCGATCCCTCCCACCCAATTTTTTTCCACCAACACCCCTTCCTCTCCTTCCCCTCCTCCAGCAACATTCTTTCCTGAAACCCCACTTACGTGTGTCGTCCTCTTTCTCCCTGTAGTAGAGGTTCGAACGCCCCCATGCACTTCACCCTCCGTCATAGTTGTAATTGCGAAGAAACTGCGCAGGCCGTTCACACACCACGTTTGGCGTAAATCCTTCACGTACAACACTGATTTTATTTTTTATTTTTGATCCCATCATTGTATTTAAAACTTAATATATAGTACAGGTCTTTCTCACGATTATATCCCCTTCCAGCTATGAAGCTGATCTTTTACGTTTATCCCATATGTTTCAGACACTACGATATAAAAGTAATTCATATTAATATTCGACTCACAAATTGTGCGGATTTGTCAAATGTTGCCTATCTGGGGCCGGTTTCATGAAGCGTTTTTAATGTTATGCAATTACTTAGCGTCACGTGTTTGCTTAAACTCCTGTGTTCACCTATTTAAAAAAATCACTTATTTAGAATATCATCTTAGCCTTATCATCGTTCTTAGCCGCTCCATGAAACCGGCGCCGGTTCACTGATGTTGTCGTTATTATATAACTCCTACTGACTCTAATCCATCGCAGTATTTCATAGGCCTAAAACTTGACCTTGATTAACCCCCACCGGGATAGTGCACATTTTTAATACAAACAAGTAAGTAAAATATGTTGTACCAAACAGGAGAGGGTAAATATCTCAAAATTGTGCAGCCGCCTGTATGATGGACTAATCACGCCAACACTTTATTCCCCAGCAAGCGGTAGTGACGTCACAGTTAGAGCTTGGTGTCAAAGGTCATTCGCTGTTCTTCACAGTATACCGATAGCAAATCCGCTTGTTCTTCACTGAGATAAATGTATTCTATGATGATATCGTTGATGATATCCTCGATAATATGAACGGTGCTCGAGTCACCGATACGAGGTACCTATATTCGGTACTTAATCGTGTAGTTACATATAATCGATACTACATAAGATACTGGTCATTACATGAACTATAATTCTGAGATTACCTTGTTGACGATTATGGACATATTATATTTACATCTTAACTAATATGTATTATTAAAGCTCCGCCTCAGTTGGTGATTTACGATATTTGTTTGGATGCCAAAAAAATTCTCCGTGGCAAACAAAATGTTCAGATATGGATTTTTAAGATGGCCGTCAAAAACGTCATGGTGGTTTGACTGATGTCGCTCGCTATAAGGAAACTGATTCTCAGTTTATGGCAAGACATTATGTAAACTCACTGGACTATTCGTTATATAAAGCGCACAGTACACGTAACAAATCATAGATGCGTAAATATGTCAAATGTGCGTTCTATTAACCGAATACCCCATTGTTTGCTGCCATTCTTGTTTTATCCCCACCATCTTTCCAGATCCGATGTAAAATACACGTCACTGTTTTTGTATCATACAAAGGCGACAAGTCGGCAGATCGAAAATTAATGTTAATGCAAGCTAACGATCTGTTGCTTTCGGGCTAACTTCTAACACAACAGAAATATCAATGCAAACAAAACTCACTAACAATAAGCAGTAAAACAATCACGGTTCCGAGTCAGAAACCGACATAATGTGTCCATTGCGTATGCAGATCTTTACTATGCATATTGGACTGTATGATAAACAAATAGCTTGTAACTGCGTTGGATTTTGAGACTAGATTATCACTCTAGTTGTGACCGTGCAATGGTGTCTTTTAATCGACTCCGTTTCGTTGTAGTGCCCGATGCCATAGTGCCGGTTTTAGTGTCGACTACGGAAGGTAAATTCATTATGTCATCCTAATAAATGCATAAAAGGTGTATTTGGCTGACTGGAAAATCACGCAACAAATTAAACCATTCAAGTGTGCAGTCTCACCTAATTTAGACAATTCAAAAGAATATATGTTTAAGTGTTTTGACACTGTTAAAAAATGCAAACAAAAACAAAACTCATTGAACAACTACATTTATTGATGTAAATAATAATTAATATTATAATTGGAACACTTTCATCTACTTAAATTCTACTTTTAGAAAATAACAACTGGTCACTGACAATATTCGTTGTTACTTGCAATGGCAGGTGAGCGTTGGTTGCCACGTCATTGGCCGGCCAGTTACGCCGCTGCGGACTGCCTGACTGTATCCACACATGCACCGTCCCGCGGGACATGCAAGACGGACCGGAAACAGAGCGCGTGTTGTCACCCCCGTGGGAGTCGGAATCGCCGGACTACGACCACTTTGACCGCCGCGCCAGACACAAGTTCGCTCGCGCGTTGAGGAAGTCGAAGCGATGATCGGCTTCCTACGAATCACCGCCGGCAAGCCGTCGGGTAGTGAGACCGACTACGATCGATATCGGCGATCCGACTACCCAAATACCATCTGGGGAAGGCAACTGGAAAGAAGTGTGTCGTCATCGTCTCGTCCATCTGTTGTATTGTTGTAAACTGTCATCCGTGTTTGTCCGACGTATACTCGTTGTGGTGAGGTTGCGTGAGGTCTCGAAGGAACGGTATAGACACGACAATCTTCACGCTGTCTTCCCTGCAATTCACAGCACCTGACCTCAAGCCACATCAACCTCGCTCGCAATTACCACCACGCCGAGCGGAAGCGTTCGGCCAGGAAATCGGGAACTGCGTGAAACAACTTCGCAGCTTCCGAAGTGGTCGAGCAGGAAACTGACAGCCCCGTGACAGCCGGTGCGAAGTTTCAGTTATTGCTCTTAAAATATTACGTCATTTTGGAAGAGGTCGAACGAAAAATTGAAAGCACCGTGACAACCGGGACGAAGTTTAAGTTATTGCGCTTAAAATATGAAAGTTGCACACAATATGGACGGTACGTGTTCTTTCGAAAGTGTTCTTCGGGGAAACTGAGAATGCCGTGACAACTCGGAAGTAGTATGAGTTGACGTCTTGCTTACGTGCGTGCTGAACACAACATGTGAATTACTATAGATCACTGAAGAAACTGGGAAAAGCGTGGCTACCGAAAGGCATATAAAATGTATGAGATTCTTGCATTATATACGGCAGACAGCATTGACTTTGTCTCATCGGAAATGATCGTAAACAAATTAACTATTAACAACATGACAACCGGAAGTAGTCCAACATGTCTGATGTTCTTACTGTGAAAGCTGCAGCAACACTAATATTTGTTCTATCGTTGAGGAAACTGCGATGCTACATGAAGGCGTATAGAATGTCTGGTGTCCTTGCTGTCTCGCCAGAAATTACCACAGGAGAAACTAGGAACGGCGTGGATACCAGGATACGTATAAAGTGTTTGATGTTCTTGCTGTGCAACCGGCACACCGTTTAAACGTTGTTCTTCTTATCGGAAATGATCGTTGAGGAAACTTAGAACAGCGTGGCTACCGGAAGCAGAATATTATTGTGCAAACGCAACACGAGAGATAGACGTTGTTTATTTTAGCGGACGTGATCGGTGATGAAACTGAAAACGGCACGGTTACAGGAAGGCGTATCCAGTGAATGATGTTCTTGTTGTGCAAGCGGCACACAACACGGATGTTGTCTGTCACATCGGAAGTGATCGTTGAGAAAACTGGGAACAGAGTGGCTACAGGAAGTAATCAAATGTGTATGATATGTTTTGTTGTACAAGCGGCACATTTCTTCTGGAAAATAATTGTGATCTTTAATGCTACCGGAACTGTGTTAAAGTGTTATTTTTTATGTCAACATGATTATACTAAAATGTGTACATTTATGCTCCACTGTTGCCACCGGATGTATGTCGGAAGTTCAGTGACGTCACTCTAACGACATTGTTGACCACAAAACATGCTATGTCTATGCAGTAGTAGATCTATAAAACAACTAACATTAATTTCAACTAATTATATCACACAACAATGAATATGTGTTATTGTACAATATAGAACAATTGGTAAGTTACGAAATTGTTTACATATTTATCTGCATTAATATATTGAGCCTGATAACATGGCGTAAGTACGGGGCTAAGGCATTCCAATCCGAATACATTGCCCCCTCCGCACTATAGGTAAAGTGCAGATGAAAAGACGAAAATGTTGTGGAAGTTACGCATAACACAAGCATGCGCGCGCGCACACACACACACACACTCACACACACACACTCACACACTCACATGCATATGACTGTACTTCTTAACCTGTGTGCTGCAGCACGCTGGTGTGCCGTGACATGTATATCTAGCATATGCAGCCATAAATTATTAAACAACGTGATAGTTTCAACAACAAAAACTGTTTGTTAAACACTCATTTTCATCGGTAGGAACCCTAATTCGATCAGGCGGTTGCTGTAGTATCCTAAAATCAATATTACCTCATGAAAACCTGTGTAAATATTTCTGACAGGGCGAAAGAAGCGGCAGACAGTGTTGATTGGTTAATCACGAAAACACCAAAATACACACACAGCTTCGGTTGTAGATATACACTAAAGTTCTACCACTTTAGCGACCACGAAATATCAAAGGTTATGCGTCAAATAGAAAAATAATCAAACGGTTAATGTTCAAACCGCACAGTTTCGTTGATCGTGAAAATCTACTGGCAAACAGCCAGCCAAATCAGTTTGTATGGTTTTTGTTTGAAGTCGCAACCATCGCCCAATACCTCTCAAATCTTGCATTTTCTCCATACATTTTGTTCAATTCAACGTTGCATACATTTCATGTCATGTCAACTTGTGATGACTGAATTGAGTGAGATTGTTGGTCAGCGGACGCCGCCCCGCTCAGATCCGGCTGATTCGCACCAGTCGCCGCCTCGCACTTACTCCACTGTCGGTCCGCACCGCTGCGTGACAACTGGGGAGCTTTTCAATACGACAAAGAGCTCATATCCATCATAAAAACAGAATCCGTTTTTAAGTGTACATAGTGTTTTCAAACTTTCAAAAGGCACCGCCATCTCACAGAGGACATTATTGTCATGACACACAGGCGAACGTTTGTGACAGTTTTCAGGATACAAGATCATTGTTAAAAGGAAAAATCGTAATTACAAGTTCATAAGAATATCAGTGAAAGAGGCCTCAGAGCCACCTGTGCAAACACTATAAAGGAAAACAAAAAAATATATCTTATTTATTAGAAAACTATGAATCACCGAAGTTTCGTCGCCTTTTCGCACTTACTCGACAGGTCGTTCCGCTCCGCAACTACACACATGATCTATCAGTGCAAACATTGCAAAGGAATTATACATTGTTTTCTTCGTAAGACTTCCGCCGACGGTTCACGACTATGTTTTGAGTCTGGTGTGCAGTTCACCTAAAACGGAAATAGGCGATCTCCACGGCCAGCACTGAGCAGTGCTACTTCTCAATTGTGTTGACGTTACTCACAGGCGTGGTTAATCATCCGTTTTTGACAACGTAGATATATGGTATATTTGCCTGCAGACGGATTTCGCTTCACCACGGCTTAGACGGCCTGATCTATCGGCTGCAGGTTTGCTTGCATTCGAAGCAAACTCTGTCAACATCGTCACTGGTAGCCATTTGTTACTGTGACATCGCTGTTATTGTTGCTCATACATCAGTTAGTCATTTTCATGATGTGTATAAGAAGCATGGCGACTTCCCGCCAGACACTTGACGTAAGGTCTATACCGATAAAAACACAGTGACTACTACGCGCACCACGAATGCACGTGCGCTGGTATCGCGTTGAGCACCTGTTCTGAGTTGATACTGTTCTCTTTTGTGTCGTTTTTTTTTGGCGCATGTCTTTGCATTGTCAATGGCGGTTTGCACAGATCGTCCGGTGAACGGTACCCTATGAACTTTCTGAGAACCCGAGTTCTCAAAAATCCGTCTCGCCAATGTAATGCTATTTTGGGTGACTGTTCTAAGGCGACCCATGTGCGCATACGTTATAGTGATCGACGGCAAAGCCACTGTTGGTCAGTTTATATTGGTAGGGATACAGGTGAATATAATCCCATTCGGAAGAAAATGTGTGTATATTCCATATCGCCAGTCCATTGCAGTTGGGCGAAGACTTAATTGGTTTTGTGCAATTCAAGACGTATTCTGCAATTTAGTTATGTTTGGTTGCAACTGGTAGTAGTAGTAGTAGATGTTGTTGTTGTTGCTGTTGTTGTTCTTGCTGTTGTTGTTGTAGTAGTAGTAGTAGTAGTAGTAATAGTAATAGTAGTAGTAGTAGTAGTAGTAGTAGTAGTAGTAGTAGTTGTTGTTGTTGTTGTAGTAGTAGTAGCATTAGTAGTAGTTGTAGTAGTAGTAGTAGTAGTAGTAGTAAGTAGTAGTAGTAGTAGTTGTTGTTGTTGTTGTTATAGTAGTAGTAGTAGTAGTAGTAGTAGTTGTTGTTGTTGTTGTAGTAGTAATAGTTGTTGTTGTTGTAGTAGTAGTAGTAGTTGTTGTAGTAATAGTAATAGTAGTCGTAGCAGTCGTAATAATAATAGTAGTAGTAGTAGTAGTAGTAGTAGTAGTAGTAGTCGTAGTAGTAGTAGTACTAGTAGTAGTAGTAGTTGTTGTTGTTGTTGTTGTAGTTGTTGTAGTAGTAGTAATAGTAGTCGTAGTAGTCGTAGTAGTAGTAGTAGTAGTACTAGTAGTCGTAGTCGTAGTAGTCGTAGTAGTAGTAGTAGTTGTTGTAGTATTAGCAGTAGGATTAGTAGTAGTAGTAGTAGTAATATGATGATGGCCACGTGGTGAAGCCACTTGTTGTAATGTAAATATCTCTTAAACGGGAATGAGACATGATATTGTCGGTTTTCAAATATTTTCCTTTTTACTAGATAAAGTTCAATTTAGAATATGAACTTTGGTGGATGTTTCGTGTACGACACACAGACAATCAAGCCGATTGTACAGAGGTGGGTGGGTGGTGATACGAACTAAATCTAAACATCATACTGTTTTGTGGACTTTTCGAAATTGCGAAACTGAGTGAGTAACATTGGAGAAATTACTAGCGTCACGTAGACCCTATATATATATATATATATACATTTATATATATATATATTATTTGTATCAAAAAGACGGCTGCATACACATAGATAACAAATGTATAAGGATTCGTTTCTTTTATTTGCTTCATTTTTTCAAAGATTGGCAAAATGATGCATGATACAATGCAAGACAACCATATATATATATATATATATATATATAATTTTATATATGTATATGTGATTACATATATATATATATACATATATATATAATTATATATATATGCATATATATATATACATATATATATATATGTATATGTATATATATATATATATATAATCACATGCACATTTACCTATTCGATGCTATACAATCATATCTGCAAAATACCACGTTCATACTTATACGTACATAAATGTGTGCACAATGACTGAAGGACGTAAACATGAAGTCAGTGACTTTTATGTAATTTTATCCCTGACAGTCGTATAAAAGTAGAAGTATCAGGTTTCCAACACGTGTATTTTTAACACACTAGAATCAATACATATTGAATACACTCTCAACGTATTTATCGTGATGCAAGATACATAGGTCATGATGGCAGAATTCAATGCGTTAACAGTTACGTTTTCACAGTATTTCTACATTTGTGAAACATACGTTTTTTTTGTATTTAGATATAAATGCAATTATATTGTTAAAGTTTTTCGTGTCATTACTCAGAGAATTCCACAATCGCACTCCGTAGACCCAGAGACACATCGATCCCATCGTGAAATGAACGGGTACCCGTTTTAAATCATAAATATTACTCAACAAGTACGTCGTTTCAGGCCTAACGAATATACACTGAATGTTTGATGGCAAACAACAATAGTAAGCTAAATAATAACGTTTTCAGTTCTATTATATCTAGAAATTTTAAAATACGTAATTGTAAAAAAGTGAATTTGTGTGATCCAGAAGCTTGGAACAATATATACTGCCGGTAACTCTTTTTGCAGTAAGAAAATACCATTAATATTTGTCGAATATGTATTAACCTATATTTCTACACAGTATAACACAAAGGTCACTTTGTTAACTTGCCATGATATAGGTAGGCCCTACTAGAAAACATTTGTCACAACGTGAAAGAGACGACGCCAGCTGCCCACATTGTTCTTGCTGCAGAAACAAAACAAATGGTGAATTGTGTTGTCAAGTTTTAGTACATCACGACTTAACAAGTGCACAACTGCGACAAAAATGTAGACTATTGAAAATGACTGATGCCTGCATCTCGACAGGTGACCAGATGACGAATCACGGACTAGCCGACTGATGCGGCCGTTGCCTCTTTGAGGTAAAGTTAGTTACTAGCAGCGGCAGAGCTGTGGTATTCTAAGGCAACCTTACAATAAAAAAACACAGCACCAAATTAGGATCCACTGAATTTGTAAGACCGTCGCCAGAACCTGCGAGCAGTGCAAAAGAAACTGTGGCTATGACGCACGACAGACTGACTTCATTTGTTCACCAATGACGTCATCATAGTCGTTTAAAGAGACGTTTTTTTAATGTAAACGCTTTCAGAATATAAAATGTTACAGATAAAAACGAGCTTCTACCAAGACATGCCTACTACGTGATCTCCGTCGAATTCGGTGTTATATATATTTATTTACTGTTAAAACTACATGGTTTATATGAACGTTTTAATTAGTCGTCGCATCGACTATTGCAACTCAAAAAATGCTAAAATGGACTTAGCTAAGCTCCAGCGTGTACAAAATGTTTAGCACCCGTGGCACTCAAGGCCCCTCCTACTCACTATCACTACCACAGCCACTCTTCTGCGTTTTCAAATATCCCCAATCACATCAGATCATAATTATGTTTCACAACAACGTTGTGTTCCTGAAACCGATTACCTATTAGGGTTAGATATAGGTATACCTACATGGGTTTTCTAACAGTAAGCTTAACATTGGCTACCGAGATTCCTCTGTAGTTGCGCCCCATCACTTTGCCTTCATCTGAAACGACAGCCCCTTTTCGATCAAATTCTCACTTACTTATCTGGTTGAAATTGCATTCCTATATTAAATTTTCAGCGGGCCTTTAGTTTAGTGATGACTCACGCGCGTCCCATGATTTTGCCTACTTAATGATGGGTATTGCGCCTCTGTGATGGGCGTACCCTCAACTCAAGTGAGATGACTAATCACACAACACGCAGACCCATTGGTTGGCTGTCTGTATGTTTGTTACAAGACAACGCATTTATAAGTGCGTTGTACGTAATGGTACAACACACTTTGTAATAGCGTCGCACTGTGACTCCATTTACATACCGACGACCGATACTCAGGTATGTGGCAGTTTGATATTTTACTTTCATCTGCATGTGCAGCTCAGGACATTGTGATAGCTACGTAATAAATAGCTATTGTCTAGGTCTTCATGCATTGTTTTTCATACGTTATTTAGTTTCCACACACTTTTCGTTATTCGCTTTGTCGAAACAGAAATAACATTGCAGAAATTCATGTACTGTTCAATCGAACATCACCTCGACTTCTCTGGGAAGCATTAAGCCATGCTGCAATTAATGAGCGAAGACTCTTCTTACAAATACCCATCGCTGTCTACAGCCAGGTACTCATTCATATAGCTGAGTGAACTGGAGCAACGTAGAATGAACAAACTCGCCTAAGGTTCAACACGGCAGTACAGGATTCGAACCCGGGTTCTCTCGATCGAGAGTTTTCTAGCCTTTCCAAGGAACTCCCTGTCATAATTCGGCACGGTTCATACTATTTCCCATCACTGATACTTACCTATATACGCTTGGTATTTTAGCCACGAGTGTCAATGTTATATAACTAATCCTATAGAGTTCGACGAGTTTCAATGCGTGTCAGTATCAACATTTAATCAACTGTCTAGTGTCTACGGTTGCACAGTTAACACAGAAATTTAAACAATTATACGTTTGTGTTATTTTAAAATTAACGAAATTATACACCAACACTGTAGTAATATATCAGGTAAATAACATTTAATCAATCAATATTAGAAAGAAATAAGAACATACTATGGATATAGCCGCCACGTAGTTTATCATCTTGAGTCACTTACGTGAGGGTCGAAACTAATTAGATTTAATAGGTAATTAATTTAGACAATAACATGATTTACTAATGATACTTTATCGCATGCGGTCTTCTTAAAGTATTAAATTTGAAATATTGCTGAACAATATAAACAAGTTGTTGTTAGTATTAATCGATTTAAAGTAACACGTTAAAACACGGTGTACTAATCCAAATTGTTCTACTTACATCGCAGGTGACCGTTCCAATGGCGAACATACGTGGACTGTTGGCGTTGTGTCTCGTTTGCTTGTTGATATGCGAGGTAAAGTAGAATATATCATTCTGACACCACATCAATCCACATTTGTAATTGTTCAAAATTTGCTATTATATATTGGTTATGTTGTCGTGTGCATTGTATGCTTGTGTTTGTGAGCATGAGCATTTGGAATGTCTGAGAATTAATGTAGAACATTGTCGATGGTCTACCAATGTTCTCATTTATGCATCATGTGCGTAGTCCTATCTATCGGCATTAATAGATTCACAGACTGTTTATAACGCGAACTGCATTTATATTTCGACATTACTGTTGTGTAGATGGCGCCACTGAATGAGGCGGGAGTGATACCGAATTGGAAGAAAAGGTATGTGCCGTAAATAACGTGACAAATAGATCAACCATCAGAAACTGTGACGATATGATGTTCATACGTCTATACAAGTGAGAGCTGCCATTATGCAAAACATCAATACACCTTATTTGTCAACGATAAAGATTACGCATTGTTCGGTGTTCCCGGGGAAAAGGCAGTCATATGTATATGACCCCCGAGATCCCCACCACCCGGTTGAATTTCAAAAAATTCTAAATGTACGAACCTTCCCAATGGGTTTGTACACCAAACTTCAGCCCCATAAATTAAAAAAATACGGAGACGTGTCGTTTAAACGTTGCGACCCCCATATCCCAAACCCCGGATGAATGTTAAAACACTCTAATTCACATAACCACCACAATGGGCCTGCTAGATCACATACAACATTTCATCCCCATGCATGCAAAACTGAGGAAAATAAGTGCCATTATTTAAAATGTGCACCCTAAGATCCCCACTCCCCGGACGAATTTTGAGAAAAAGTTAATCAACTTAATGGGTCCGCTAGCTCACACACAACATTTCAACCCCATCCATACATGCAACACTAACGTAGATATGGGTCCACAGACAGAGAGACATACAGAAAGACAGACAAACAAACATACAGAGAACCGTATTATTTTATAATATATATATATATATGTGTGTATATATATATATATATAAGTATATATATATATATATGTATATATAACGTTATATATGTATAACGTTAGCAATATGTTATGTTTAGTTATAAAAATATCTTACACATAACAGCAACATTTGATTTGATGCTTTTTATTTCAGGTGTTATTCACTGTCCTGTGGTCAATACTTTTGCAATAGTTTTACAAAATGTGATTTGGGCTCCTGCAATTGCATAAACTTCTGAAGTTTCGGTAAGTATTACATGTGAAATTCCTACAACATGATTGATCGACGGAATGTATCAGTTTTCATATAGTAACTTCTCACATAGGTGATACATTAGGACTAACTGGACATTTCGACCTCGCGACAAGAACCATTCGTTGCTAGGTAGATCAATACGGTGCATTGCTGCCATATTCTTAATACATCGGACTTTTACACATACTATTTAATTAGTATCTACATGAAATCCCTGCTCCCTCATCATCCCCTTATTTCGATCTGCTTCCTTGTCTTTATAGTTGTATTATCGTGTATCTCGTTTCATTTTCTTTCTCTTACGTATCGTGTACCAACGCAACTGGCAATATTATACTTCTAGGCGTTCACTTTCCAAAACCGTATTGCTTATTTTATGCTTTATTTTACATGTTATCAGTTTGTCCAATATAGGTGGTTTCCCACAGAAGGTTGCAGGTATATAACAATAATATTTGTAGGTATTTCACCTGGGGAATAAAGGGGCATTACTAATATAGCAACTGTTGGATTAATATTCAGTTCTATGCTGATTTACAAGTTATTACGCCTTTCGGTGTACACTTGTTTTATGTCATCGCATGATAACTGCAACGAATGAAGCATCGGGCCTTCTAGCTAGCTTATGATATAGCCGATGTTCCCGTCTAGTTCATTGGCAGGTTTGGGGCTCAAACTTGAGATTCAAATGATAGAATATCGATTAATTTCCAGCATGTCATAGCCAATTCGCATATGTGCATCTCATGAATACTCGACTGATTGGCACATCCTTGCATGTCCCGTGTACGACCGACAAAAACTGGCACACCAACAGAATTAAAAAAGTGTATTTAAAGAGACCAATTGAACGTTGAACGCTGACGCACAGGGTAAGAGTGATGGCGGCCGTCTTGTAAGACGTCTTACAGAAAACAAAAGCAGCCACCATCACCATTACCCTGTTCATTTAGTTACGACACACTATTAAATAATCGATGTATTTTGTACACGTAATTAGAAGAAATGCATCGTATGAACTACTTCCCAATGAGTTGTATTTTCTGTTTTCACACTAAATAGTTTTTGGAGCTCTAGGTATAAAGTTTTACGTTACACATTTCAGATTTCGCCCCCGTGACGACCAGTGGTGACGATCACGAGTCAAATCGGAATATCTGAATGACAGAGTGACGGTGGCGTTTTGGCAGCGCCATGTAAATCGCTTGAACAATCGTCCTAAGGTGTTAAAAATTTTGTGATTAAGAAATTACGACAAACAACGTTAATACTTTATAAAAAGCATGGTCCGTACGACGCGCGTCTACAAAACGAACGCCAATTTCCTTTCTGCGTAATAATAAAGATGATGTCACTGGCATTGTTTTGTATTTGTTCATTAATAGAGTGTCTTGTCGTATAATAAAGTAGCCCGCAATGTTCACTACCGTTCTTTCGGTGCCGCCTTGGGATACAGGGACGATTTCCAACCAAGAGGCCCAGTACGCCCGCGTAGAACGGTAAGTCCTGCTAGATACACCAGTATCCAGAATAATATCTGAAAAAGAGATCGTGGAGTTAGAAACAACTCCGTGCCAATGCAGTATGCTAACGGACAAGACAAGTACACTCCACGGATGGCCGATACTTACCGACCACGAGACGACTATAAGGAGCCACGCGATCACAGGCTGTCAACGAGAGTAGGGGGTCGCCTAGACATAGCGTGGGATCGCTTGGTCAGGAACAGATGGCGAAAGGCTGGAGCAGATATTGATTAACTTGGGAATTTTACTTCTATCTCTACCGATCCCCTCTGTGTGGCCATCACATACACGCGCGCGCACGCACACACGCATGCACGCACACATACAACACTCACACACGCACGCATGCTCAACCACGCATGCAAACATCTACTTCGCGCACAGATGAACACAACATGAACATGTACGGAAGCGAATGCACTTGCATGCATAACTATTACAATTTCTTTTACTACTTGACGATTTTTGTTATAAACATGCCATCCTCGTGATAAACCACTGAGGTTCGTCTTTTAAATCGACAAAGGGGGACTTAGTTAGCATTCACGTTATTCAGAAAACATAATTGGTGGGTTTAAATTGAGAACACGTCAAATCTTATAAATCTGTCAGTCGCTGGCTTACAATGAAACGTGTTGAAAGGAAATCGACTTTATCCATTATGTGCATGCTACGATAAACTGAAAGCCTCACTCAGTCATAATTGTAGTTTATCTCAGAACAGATAAGTACGCCGCTAGACGAGACTACACATTACATTACCAAAATATACACTCGTGCATCTGCTAACTTTAGGTTGGGAACAGTTGTTTCAGGTACACGAATTAATTGTTTGTTGTGGTCGTTAGTGAATTTTAACGAGCGATGCATTGTCTTTTAACAACTCGATTTCCTCCTGGTATCACAAGAAGTAGCCACGTTGGATGACAGAATGCCCGGTGGCTACACCTACCGAATAGCAGTGGAATCACCCGAACATCTTGTACAACACGCCAGTGCTGTGGATTGGGACGCGATTTAACTGTACCGGTTCTACATGTAGTTTCTTACGAACGAATTGTTGATCCGAGTCGTAAATAAGAGTAACAGTTTTATTAAAATACAAAAGAGTAAATATGATGCAATTGTTTTATACTCGTTATTTGTATGGTATTTGTTACGTTATGTTTTGTTTCTTAGTAGACTGCTCTGTATTGTGTTTGACTTAATCTGTGTCATAATAAATCGATGCACATAATTGATATTGTAGTCACTGACATTGCCAACTGTCTTCCTAGTGTCAACGCCTTTGTGAGAACAAGCTGTGACGTTCCAACTTGCAAGTCAACATTTCTCTGTGATCACCTTTCCCGGCCAGACCATCTTTTCCAGCGACCTCGGTGTTCATCGGACCGTCCAGAATGCCCGATCTCTCCC
Organism: Paraescarpia echinospica; assembly: GCA_020002185.1. Taxonomy (NCBI): domain Eukaryota; kingdom Metazoa; phylum Annelida; class Polychaeta; order Sabellida; family Siboglinidae; genus Paraescarpia; species Paraescarpia echinospica. Next base: position 20,260,696 of record CM034534.1, on the reverse strand, counting down.
ATCCGATCCCTCCCACCCTATTTCTCCCACCCTATCTCTCCCACTCGATCCCTCCCACCCGATCTCTCCCATCCGAACTCTCCCATCCGATCTCTCCCACCCGATTTCTCCTACCCGATCCCTCCCACCCGATCCCTCCCACCCGAGCTCTCCCACCCAATCCTTCCCACCCGATCCCTCCCACCCGATTTCTCCCACACGCTCCCTTCCACCCGATCTCTCTCACCCGATCTCTCCCATCTGATCTCTCCCATCCAACCCCTCCCACCCGATCTCTCCCACCCGATCCTTCCCACCCGATCCCTCCCACCCTATCTCTCCCATCCGATCTCTCCCATCCGATCTCTCCCATCCGATCTCTCCCGTCTGATCTCTCCCATCCGATCTCTCCCACCCGATCTATCCCATCCGATCCTTCCCACCAGATCTCTCACACCCGAACCTTCCCACCCGATCCCCCCACCCGATCTCTCCCACCCGATCCCTCCCACCCGATCTCTCCCACCCGATCCTTCCCACCCGATCTCTCGCACCCGATCTCTCCCACCCGATCCTTCCCACCCGATCTCTCGCACCCTATCTCTCCCATCCGACCTCTCCCATCCGATCCCTCCCACCCGATCTCTCCCACCCGATCCTTCCCACCCGATCTCTCGCACCCGATCCTTCCCACGCGATCTCTCGCACCCGATCTCTCCCATCCGATCCCTCCAACCCGATCTCTCCCATCCTATCTCTCCCATCCGATCTCTCCCATCCGATCTCTCCCATCCGATCTCTCCCATCCGATCTCTCCCATCCGATCTCTCCCATCCGATCCCTCCTACCCGATCTCTCCCATCCGATCCCTCCCACCCGATCTCTCCCATCCTATCTCTCCCATCCGATCTCTCCCATCCGATCTCTCCCATCCGATCTCTCCCATCCGATCTCTCCCATCCGATCCCTCCTACCCGATCTCTCCCATCCGATCTCTCCCATCCGATCTCTCCCATCCGATCTCTCCCACCCGATCTCTCCCACCCGATCACTCCCATCCGATCTCTCCCACCGGATCCCTTCTACCCGATCCGTTCCATCCGATCTCTCTCACCCTATCACTCCCACCCGATCTCCACAACCCGATCTCTCCCACCCGATCCCTCCAACCCGATCTCTCAAATCCGATCTCTCCCAGCCGAACCCTCCAACCCAATCTCTCAAATCCGATCTCTCCCCCCGATCTCTCCCACCGGATCCCTTTCACCTGTTCCCTCCCACCCGATCTCTCCAAACCGATCTCTCCCATCCGATCCCTCCAACCATCTCCCACCCGATCTCTCCCACGCGATGCCTCCCACCATCTCTCCCACCGGATCCCTTCCACCCGATCCCTCCCACCCGATCCCTCCCACCCGATCTCTCCCACCGGATCCCTTCCACCCGATCCCTCCCACCCGATCTATCCCACCCGACCCCTCCCACCCGATCCCTCCTATCCGATCTCTCCCACCTGATCCCTCCCACCCGATCCCTTCCACCCGATCTCTCCCACCCGATCTCTCCCTCCCGATATCTCCCACCCGATCCCTCCCACATGATCCCTCCCACCCGATCCCTCCCTCCCGATCCCTCCCACCCGATCCCTTCCACCCGATCTCTCCCACCCGATCCCGTGTACGACCGACAAATCAAAGTGTGTATTTAAAGAGACCAATTGAACGTTGAACGCTGAAGCACATGGTAAGAGTGATGGCGGCCGTCTTGTAAGACGTCTTACAGAAAACAAAAGCAGCCACCATCACCATTACCCTGTTCATTTAGTTACGACACACTATTAAATAATCGATGTATTTTGTACACGTAATTAGAAGAAATGTTTCGTATGAACTACTTCCCAATGAGTTGTATTTTCTGTTTTCACACTAAATAGTTTTTGGAGCTCTAGGTATAAAGTTTCACGTTACACATTTCAGATTTCGCCCCCGTGACGACCAGTGGTGACGATCACGAGTCAAATCCGAATATCTGAATGACAGAGTGACGGTGGCGTTTTGGCAGCGCCATGTAAATCGCTTGAACAATCGTCCTAAAGTGTTAAAAATGTTGTGATTAAGAAATTACGACAAACAACGTTAATACTTTATAAAAAGCATGGTCCGTACGACGCGCGTCTACAAAACGAACGCCAATTTCCTTTCTGCGTAATAATAAAGATGATGTCACTGGCATTGTTTTGTATTTGTTCATTAATAGAGTGTCTTGTCGTATAATAATGTAGCCCGCAATGTTCACTACCGTTCTTTCGGTGCCGCCTTGGGATACAGGGACGATTTCCAACCAAGAGGCCCAGTACGCCCGCGTAGAACGGTAAGTCCTGCTAGATACACCAGTATCCAGAATAATATCTGAAAAAGAGATCGTGGAGTTAGAAACAACTCCGTGCCAATGCAGTATGCTAACGGACAAGACAAGTACACTCCACGGATGGCCGATACTTACCGACCATGAGACGACTATAAGGAGCCACGCGATCACAGGCTGTCAACGAGAGTAGGGGGTCGCCTAGACATAGCGTGGGATCGCTTGGTCAGGAACAGATGGCGAAAGGCTGGAGCAGATATTGATTAACTTGGGAATTGTACTTCTATCTCTACCGATCCCCTCTGTGTGGCCATCACATACACGCGCGCGCACGCACACACGCATGCACGCACACATACAACACTCACACACGCACGCATGCTCAACCAGGCATGCAAACATCTACTTCGCGCACAGATGAACACAACATGAACATGTACGGAAGCGAATGCACTTGCATGCATAACTATTACAATTTCTTTTACTACTTGAGGATTTTTGTCATAAACATGCCATCCTCGTGATAAACCACTGAGGTTCGTCTTTTAAATCGACAAAGGGGGACTTAGTTAGCATTCACGTTATTCAGAAAACATAATTGGTGGGTTTAAATTGAGAACACGTCAAATCTTATAAATATGTCAGTCGCTGGCTTACAATCAAACGTGTTGAAAGGAAATCGACTTTATCCATTATGTGCATGCTACGATAAACTGAAAGCCTCACTCAGTCATAATTGTAGTTTATCTCAGAACAGATAAGTACGCCGCTAGACGAGACTACACATTACATTACCAAAATATACACTCGTGCATCTGCTAACTTTAGGTTGGGAACAGTTGTTTCAGGTACACGAATTAATTGTTTGTTGTGGTCGTTAGTGAATTTTAACGAGCGATGCATTGTCTTTTAACAACTCGATTTCCTCCTGGCATCACAAGAAGTAGCCACGTTGGATGACAGAATGCCCGGTGGCTACACCTACCGAATAGCAGTGGAATCACCCGAACATCTTGTACAACACGCCAGTGCTGTGGATTGGGACGCGATTTAACTGTACCGGTTCTACATGTAGTTTCTTACGAACGAATTGTTGATCCGAGTCGTAAATAAGAGTAACAGTTTTATTAAAATACAAAAGAGTAAATATGATGCAATTGTTTTATACTCGTTATTTGTATGGTATTTGTTACGTTATGTTTTGTTTCTTAGTAGACTGCACTGTATTGTGTTTGACTTAATCTGTGTCATAATAAATCGATGCACATAATTGATATTGTAGTCACTGACATTGCCAACTGTCTTCCTAGTGTCAACGCCTTTGTGAGAACAAGCTGTGACGTTCCAACTTGCAAGTCAACATTTCTCTGTGATCACCTTTCCCGGCCAGACCATCTTTTCCAGCGACCTCGGTGTTCATCGGACCGTCCAGAATGCCCGATCTCTCCCATCCGATCCCTCCCACCCTATCTCTCCCACCCTATCTCTCCCACCCGATCCCTCCCACCCGATCTCTCCCATCCGAACTCTCCCATCCGATCTCTCCCACCCGATTTCTCCTACCCGATCCTTCCCATCCGATCCCACCCACCCGAGCTCTCCCACCCAATCCTTCCCACCCGATCCCTCCCACCCGATTTCTCCCACACGCTCCCTTCCACCCGATCTCTCTCACCCGATCTCTCCCATCTGATCTCTCCCATCCAACCCCTCCCACCCGATCTCTCCCACCCGATCCTTCCCACCCGATCCCTCCCACCCTATCTCTCCCATCCGATCTCTCCCATCCGATCTCTCCCATCCGATCTCTCCCGTCTGATCTCTCCCATCCGATCTCTCCCACCCGATCTATCCCATCCGATCCTTCCCACCAGATCTCTCACACCCGATCCTTCCTACCCGATCTCTCCCACCCGATCCCCCCCACCCGATCTCTTTGACCCGATCCCTCCCACCCGATCTCTCCCACCCGATCCTTCCCACCCGATCTCTCGCACCCGATCTCTCCCATCCGACCTCTCCCATCCGATCCCTCCCACCCGATCTCTCCCACCCGATCCTTCCCACCCGATCTCTCGCACCCGATCCTTCCCACGCGATCTCTCGCACCCGATCTCTCCCATCCGATCCCTCCCACCCGATCTCTCCCACCCTATCTCTCCCATCCGATCTCTCCCATCCGATCTCTCCCATCCGATCTCTCCCATCCGATCTCTCCCATCCGATCCCTCCTACCCGATCTCTCCCATCCGATCCCTCCCACCCGATCTCTCCCATCCTATCTCTCCCATCCGATCTCTCCCATCCGATCTCTCCCATCCGATCTCTCCCATCCGATCCTCCTGCCCGATCTCTCATCGATCTCCCATCCGATCTCTCCATCCGATCTCCCACCGATCTCTCCCGATCCTCCCATCGATCTCTCCACCGGTCCTTCTACCGGTGCGTTCATCCGATCTCTCTCACCCTATCTTGCTCCACCCGATCTCCACAACCCGATCTCTCCCACCCGATCCCTCCAGCGATCTCAAATCCAGCGATCTCTCGACCAGACCACTCCAGTAATCCTCTCCGTCCGATCTCTCCTGATCTCTCCCACCGGATCCTTTCACCTGTTCCCTCTTGCACCGATCTCTCCAAACCGATCTCTCCCATCCGGTCCTCCAACCATCTCACCCGATCTCTCCCCGCGATGCCGCCCACCATCTCTCCCTTTTGGATCCCTTCCACCGATCCTCCACCCGATCCCTCCGCCCGATCTCTCCCACCGGATCCCTTCCACCCGATCCCTCCCACGATCTATCCCACCCGACCCTCCACCCGATCCCTCTATCCGATCTCTCCCCACCTGATCCCTCCCACCCGATCCGCTACCCGATCTCTCCCACCCGATCTCTCCCACTCCCGATATCTCCCACCCCGATCCTCCACATGATCCCTCCACCCGATCCCATCCCTCCCGTCCTCCCACCGATCCCTTCCACCTGATCCCTCCCACCCGATCCCTCCCACCCGATCCCTCCCACCCGATCTCACCCATCTGATCCTTCCCACCTGATCCCAACCACCCGATCTCTCCCACCCGATCCCTCCCACCCGATCTCACCCATCTGATCCCTCCCACCTGATCCCTACCACCCGATCTCACCCGTCTGATCCCTCCCACCTGTTCCCTACCACCCGATCTATCCCACCCGATCCCTCCCAACCGATCTCACCGATCTGATCCCTCCGACCTGATCCCTACCGCCTGATCTCTCCCATCCGATCCATCCCACCTGATCTCTCCCACCCGATCTCTTCCACCCGATCTCTCCCATCCGATCTCTCCCTCCCGATCTCTCCCACCCGATCCCCCCCACTCGATCACTCCCAGCCGATCTCTCCCAACCGATCTCTCCCACCCGATCCCTCCCACCCGATCTCTCCCACCCGATCCCTCCCACCCGATCCCTCCCATCCG
>CM034534.1:20223391-20253890 GCA_020002185.1 Paraescarpia echinospica | reverse complement strand
ACATAACTATATACAGTTATACTATATGTAGCACATATGTACTTGTACTTAGCATGAGGCATAACTATATATATACAGTTATACTATATGTAGCACATATGTACTTGTACTTAGCATGATTCAACTGTCGACTGAAGTCGACATACAAGCACGTAGATTCAAACAAAGACATATATGTCACATGAGTATCCAGAATATATGAGAAGTATTTGAATGTGTAGTCAATTAACGGTCTATACGTTTATGAAAAGCTCTAGCACTGTCATTTATTGCGCGAAAACGGATTGATGAATTCAGGTAACAATAATTGACATGCATCAACTAGGAAATGTAACATATTTCTCATCTACAACAAAGAACACTACACGATGATGCGTTACTTTTGGAATGTGAAATCGCTATTCTTTTAAATTATTTCAGCTATGTTACGTTTTACTTATACAATTTTTCGCCACGCTACTATGTTACTAGAAAACAATAATTTGCTTTAATTTACTTACTTAACAAGAATAATGCTTTGAACAATAATAATGAATATTGTGGACATATACTCTTATCACAATGTACATATGATAGAAATTAAACTATATGTAGCACATATTATGGGTATTCTGTTTCTATGTCATATGCATACAATAACAATAATATTAGCCTATGTACTACTGCATCAGATAAAAAAGTATTAATAGATTTTAAAATACTAACATATAATATACTGCTTTTGAAATATATGCTAGCTCCTTTGAGCGATGTCAGATCCATAGTCAACAAAACAGCGAGATGACACCATTTGATTAAGCGGAATGCCCTCCGTATATGCTGATTTGACACTGGAAATTCAAACTTGTTTGTTTTTCCAACAGCGAGCGAGCAACACAATACATTGCATTAACACTATTGGAAGAATTCAAATTTAAACTACATTATAGTGATATTGTCATTCGCAGATGTTAATTTTCATAATCATGTACAATACAGCTGAAAATTGATTACTGTAACTAGATAAATCTATGTTCGATGCAAGAACACACACAATTTAGGAATGTATATGCATATACATCCCGAAATTATGTGTTCTTTAACTTCATGTGTGTGTGTGTGTGTGCGTGTGTTTGTGTGAGTGTGTGTGTGCGTGCGTGTGTGTGTGTAGTTGTGTGGATTTTTAGTGAACTACGGTAAAACCATTGTATTTTTAGGCCATTTTGCTGGGGTTGTTTTATTAGAATAACGTAAAGCGTTGCATGTCATTATTCTCGTTCTATACTTCACCCTGCTATGGGAGACCACCTATCTTTGAGAGTCCGCTTTGGTTGAATAGAAGATGCGCGCAATTTGAGAAGTTTGGGAGAGCCTGAAGGTTGTTTTTGGTTTTCCCCAAGAGGGTGTAAATCGATGTTTCTGTTGGTGAATCTGAAGGTGGTTGGAGAACCTCAAGGGTGGTTACAAATCAAATCAAGGTTTACTTTTCGGAGAGCCTCATCAAGTGCTGAATTTTTTTTCATGATCCGAAACAGCGATAACGGTGTGGCGCTAAGGCTCCGGCCCAGCCCCCCAATATTAAAGACTAAGTGAAATTAAATTGTAGATGTTTTTTAAACTTCGCATACGTAAATTTAATACTCTTGTGAAGTAATGTACCAAATATGATGCCTGTTCATTGCGAACTCATGTCACTAAGCCCGCTCAAACGTAGTGATTTTTGTGTCTCAAAGCAACCAGCCCGTTACTGACGTCACCACAGGTTGTGCCGCTTAGCGCGCTCTATCCTTTAGCACGGTGAGCGACGGTGCGGCCTGTTGTTTGAGACCGTACATGATGCAAATGCAATCATTGAATTTAACATTTAATTTATTTAATATCACTATAAGGATAATAATCTTATCTACAAGTTTGTTGCTGGATGTAAACAGGGATCGTGTTAACTTTTGAGTTATTGCAGTTTGAACATCGCGAATGCTCAACCTTTACATTACATATTATTACAACATACCATTACATCCGGTGCCGCGTATATATGGCAGGATTAAGCATTCGCGATGTTCAAACGGCATTAACTTAAAACGAAAAATAAATCATGGGTACATCAAATCATACATACATACATACATACATACATACATACATACATACATACATACATACATACATGCATACATACATACATGCATACATACATACATACACACACATACATACATACACACACACATACATACATACATACATACATACATACATACATACATACATACATACATACATACATACATACGTACATACATACGTACATACGTACATACATACATACATACATACATACATACATACTTACATACATACATACATACATACATATGCACACACACATGCCCGTACGCATAAACGTATTATTAATGATAAATATTTGAAAATGTTGTATGGAATCGACAAAAGGGAACCATATTAGCATTCAATATGTTATTCACAAAAATCATTGGTAGGCTTAAACTCAGAACCTCCACTACGTGACGCGTCTGATACAACACTCAGCTGTTGGCTTACATTGAAACAGTGGAAGCGCAATCGCGTAATTGTGTACCCTGTTCGCGCATATCGTCGTGGTTGTTAGCGAGCGGTGTTTTGTATTCAACGCTGGATGACGGAATGACTGGTGGCTACCCCTAGCGACTGGAAATGACTTCACCGGAACAATACACAAGGGTTGTGGATTGGGAGTCGAATGAACTGTAGCAGTTGTACTGACGTCACCACAGGTACTGCCCTATCCTTTAGCATTGCGAGCGGAAGTGGGGCCTGTTGTTTAAGTCTGTACATGGAATTGCAATCATTGAATTTAATATTTAATTTATTTAATATCACCGTAAAGATATTAATCTTGTCTACAAGTTTGTCGCTGGGTGTACGCAGGAATCGTGTTAACTTTTTAAGTTATAAACTAAAACAATCATGGGTACATCCAGCGGAAAATTTGTAGGTACGATTATTATCTTTACTGTGATATCATCAAATATTAAATCACATTGCAAGTTCGAGTATTCGCAATGTTCACACGGCAATAACTCAACAAGTAGACCGAATTCCTGTATGCGCCCAGCGACACATTAGTAGGTATGATTATCATCTTTACGGCGATATAAAATAATTAAAAAATTCCGCGATACTAATTGTAGATACGGCCTGAAACATCAATCCGCATAGATGCACGCCGTGCTAAATCCTAGAGGTGCTACCTGCGGTGACGTCACCGCGACTGCTAGGTGTCACAACAAACTATGCCGAAAATGTGCAGAAAAGCGCGACCAAGAGGGGCCTAGAACAGGGTGACGGGAGGTGGGGTAAATATTAGTTGAATAGCAGGAAACTATTTTAAGAGTATTTTTCATTAAGTTTGGGAATTAAAAAACGTTACATAACTAGGGAGGGATAGCGTGGAGAGGGATCGGGTGGGAGAGATCGGGTAGGAGAGATATGGTGGGAGGAATCGGGTGGGAGAGATCGGGTGGGAGAGATCGGGTGGGAGAGATATGGTGGGAGGGATCGGGTGGGAGGGATCGGGTGTAGAGAGATCTGATGGGAGAGATCGGGTGGGAGAGTTCGGATAGGAGGGACAGGGTGGGAGGGATCGCGTGGGATGGATCGAGCGCGAGGAATAGGGTGTGGAGAGATCTGGTGGGAGGGATTGCGTGGGAGAGATCGGGCATTCTGGACAGTCCGATGAACACCGAGGTTACACAGAATTTGTTAAACAGAATACAGCATACACATACAAAACAATATAAACAACATAGGCCCTAAGAATACTTCTTTTATTTAAGCACCATTTTTGGATGAGCATTAGATATGACCATGACATTTTATTTTTTCGCCAAGCGGAGCTCCCGCTGTGGCGGCCATATTGGATAAATTTAATATGACCGCAGTCCAGAGATAGGCTGTGTAATAACTTGAGAATCAAAAGTAGTAGAACCATAAATGAGACCACTTTTTGGGGTTTTCGAGTATAGGGAACCCATTTTTGGTGTTATCTGGCCGATTCTAAGTCGAGGTCACATGATAAAATCACATTCAAGGTTTTTTTGGCTCAAAATAAACATTTTTTGAACATAAGATCACTATATACAGCGTCTTATCGCAAGCAGGTTATCCAAACATATCATCACGATATCAATAATCACGTGTTGCAATAATAAATGTAATACATGTTTTGACAATATTAAAAAATGTACCGTAGTCACTGACGGCTTAAGACTTAGGTATACGAGCTTGCAGTATACTTATTCTGCGTCCATTGATATACTCATTGGTCATGGCAGATGTCTCTAAGTTCTGTTATAGTTATTTTTCTCATCTATGTAATTATAACGAGTGAAATGTTCGTACGTCCCGGGTACCAAATGAAAATGTACTTAACTCCTAATCTGGCCAATCATCTAGTTACATAAGGTCACGTGATACCAAAATGGCGGTTGCAGATAATGTTGAGGTGGGATAATGTGGCAGCTGAAAATTATTGAAATAAGAGACAAAACGGCCAAGAAGCACTCCCCTGAAATTGTCTACAAAGAAAATTACATTTGTAAAGGCGCAGGAATAGGGTGGGCGCCGTGCTAGCATAAATCTATAATTCCTCGCAGATCGACCAAAAGGAAGCTCTCTTATTGATCTGGGACGCTATGGCGGTAAGAAACAAGAACAATTCAATGGTTCCTTCTCGCCCCATTGTCTCAGTTCGCCCGTAACAAAAACAGAGTTGAGTTTCTTCAATGTTGTTCTTCAGGGTAATAATAGCAATATCGATAACTCTAGTTGGGTTCAATCTGAAAGCGATGCGGTGTGTTGTGCACTAGGGCAAATATCGTGTGCACTCTTTCCCAACCGCTGATGTACAACGCAATCAAATACGCACCTTCGTCAGACAACACTGTAATCAGTCAGAGTAGGGAGCGTGAAACTCCATTTCGTCAGACAACACTGTAATCAGTCAGAGTAGGGAGCGTGAAACTCCATTTCGTCAGACAACACTGTAATCAGTCAGAGTAGGGAGCGTGAAACTCTATTTCGTCAGACAACACTGTAATCAGTCAGAGTAGGGAGCGTGAAACTCCATTTCGTCAGACAACACTGTAATCAGTCAGAGTAGGGAGCGTGAAACTCCATTTCCGCTCTACCATGGTATCAAACTGCATGGAGACACTAGACTCAAGCGCCACATAGAGAATTTCCATCACCTTCGGCTCTCTGTCCCTTATGACCGAAAGGTTCGACCAATACACGGTCTAGTCCCCGGTGCTAAAGTAAAAGATGACGCGTGGGTATCGCATGTTGCGGGAGTGTTGAAAACGGGTCAGCTGGAGAAGGGTGATGTGGTCACATGGGCGGGTTTCAACTCGCAGCTCATGGATGATGCGTCTATCAAACCTCGGGCTGAAATCAGAATCTTCCCCTTATTTCCTGATAAGGCCGGCTCTCCATCTGTGATGAAGCATACTATGGAGATAGTGAAGGAAAACACCGAGTTCATCAACCCCGGTCAGAATCTTGTCCTTGGCGCCGATCAGCCTATCTACGCCATATGCAAACAATTGCACTGGCAATTTTCCGACATCTTGGGCGTGGATAAGTTCATCATGCAGCTGGGAGCCTTACATATCGAGGATAAGTGCCAGCTGATGATGGGCAAGATGCTACGAGGGTCTGGCTGGGACACTGCTCTCTCTACCTCACACACCCACTCTCTGTTGAAGCGAAATACGTCCAACATGCAGGGGCCTCCTGAGTCGTTTGAGACGTGGAGCAAAAGGCTGATGTTCCCATATTCAAATATTGGTCGTTAGTGATCGAGCTTGAGCTATTGATGTGCCAGTATGTGCGCACGCTCGTTGAGAGAGGGTGACTTCCTTCTCTACGGTCAGGTGTGCGATGAGCTTTGTGGATGGTTCTTTGTTTTTGACCACTCCAACTACGCCCGCTGGTTGCCGATTCATGTCAGAGACATGGTCGAGCTCGCAGTAAAGCATCCAACGGTATATGCAGAGTACTTTAAGGGAAACTTCACGGTCCAAAAATCCGAGGACAAGTTCAGCCTCATGGCAAAAGATCAATCCCACGAGCACATAAACAAAGTACTCCAGGGCAATGGTGGAGCCTCTGACTTGTAAGATGACACAGACGCCATAACATTGTACATGTTGCAACCACTCAGAAGCAGATCTACGTATCATCTTGCATCTAGCTCATACCTCGTATCAGGGTCATGAGAAAGAATTCCTGCGCACTGTCGACAGCGTCATCGTTGTTCGTGCCGTTGCTTTCTTTGAAGAACTTGACCTTTCAGAGCTTTAGATTGGCTTTGGTTGCGGAAAAAAATGCCGAGATATCCCGGTGCACAACATCCACTCCCAGCTCGTTCCATCAAATGTGTTGGCTCTATCCCTATTTCACGCCATAACTGGCTGCGATACGACCTCTCAGTTTCTCGGTTGTGGCAAGAAGACGGCATGTGCTGCATGGAACAGTACATCAGGGCTTACTGAGACGATGACCTCGCTGACCGAAGATTAGGAGTCCTTCATTTTGGAATCTGTTCACATGCAAGGAATCAAGCGATTCGTTGTGCTCATGTCTGCAACTGTCAACAATGCTAGACATCATCTCTTCTAGAATGACAGTCGTTCACTCGACAATATGCCGCCGACCCAGGCCGCTCTCTTCAAGCATGTCAGTTTCATCTGGAAGCAGTCAACCACATGCCACCAGGTAGTCCCTGTCTTTGATCAATGGGGATGGGAACAGGATGAACGCAGCAAGCAATGGCTCCATTTCTGGACCACTCTCGCCGATGTAAGTAAATCTTGTGCCCTACTCCTGAACTGCGGCTGCACGAAAGCGTGCAAGGAGAGTTGCAAATGCTGCAAGGCAGGTCTTCGTTGCACAGCACTGTGCAAGTGCGAGGGTGGCTGCCTAAACAACGATGACAACGATGTGAACAACTGAACTACTACTAATGAATCGATGGGTAGACAGATAGGCGGATGATGAATGAGATTGTCTGATTATACCAGTAGAGTGAATAAGTAAAATAGTGCTGTACGTTTTTAGGTACATTCATTGACTTTGAATGTATGTATCCAATTGACATGTAATTGTTATTTCTAGAATAATAGTATTGTTCATGCATTTTGGAGTGGGTTACACTCCCAGTTGTGCATAATGAAAATTTTCTATAATAAATTATCATTGTTCTTGACTTTGACCTTGATTATATGACCTCGCAATTCCCCTTTCAATATCGGTTCCAACATTATAATAAATATATAAACGTTTGCTCATGCAGTAAGATCTATTGAATCACCAACAGATACATGGGGTTTTACGCACTTATGGGCAAATTTAACCTTGACCTTGATTGCAGAGACCTGTATCCAGAGCTCATTCCAGGTTCATCTATTGTCCACCTAAGACATTTTTTATGAAAATAACACCACAACGGTGAATATCTGACATAGTATGTTTCGGTTGAAAACATCTATATTTTTAGCCCAAACGACCTTAGATGTGACCTTATCACGTGACCTGGGCCTACAATCAGCAAAGTAACACCGGAAATGGAATCTCCATACTCGAAAACCCCTAAAAAGTGGTATCATTTAGGGTTCTACTACGTTTTGTTCTCAAGTTATTGAACAGACTTACTCTAGACGGCAGCCATCTTGGATTTGTCAAATATGGCCGCCACAGCAGGATCCCAGCTCGGCTCCCACGAAAAAATGACATGTCACGGCCATCTCTAATGCTGGTCCAAAAATGGTGCTTGTAGAACGATGTGAACAATTTTATGATTAAGCCCCCTGACTATCAGCCGTTTTTGAAAAGTCCCAGTTTCCCCACTTATTTGAACCGAAACATAAAAATGTGAGATAGGTTCACAAACTGTTTTTAATGCTACAGCTACGATTGTTAGTAAACCTGGCAGGCATGTCATCATTCAATGTAAACATTTTAGGTTTGTTAAAACGTACACAATACCATGTTGCCACGGAATTTTGCGATGCACGAATTTTGGACATCACCAGATCTGCACTCTAGTATGCATAAGTTTTTATTCATGAATATATTTTAAAGAAAAGAAAATAATAGATCAGATTGTAGCATTTCTGCTATTTCTGGATGTTTAAATCTACTTTCCTGAGGTTTAATTTTATAAATGAGGAAGGTCAAGCCAGTAGATAGACATATTGTTAACCAACCGCCTTAGTTACGTAATTACATCAACTCGGTTGCAGATGCGCTCAGTGAAGCGTGGTATTATGTTACTAGTGTTTCTAGGCAATCAGGTGGTTTCACTGTAATCTTAGAGGGTGTTCCACAATGCCTAGTTTGAATGGTATATTGCAGTAGTCAATAGAAATGATGGAAACCTGTCATATGATGTGTAATTAGGTCTGCTTATATAAACGTCTGTTGTACGCATTTCGCCATCTGAGCGCTGGCGAAGAACTGGGACAGATCCAGGGTTGAACGAGACAGGTTGCCCTGCTGCTAAGAGAATGGCAAGTCAAGTCGTAAAGCGTGGTGGGAATCGTAAACGTAGGTTACGTTCCCAATAGTAGTGGACGATCGAATGGAAAGCAGTATATTGAGACAACGTTCCGGTCGGCCCCAACGTATTTGCGTCGATGAGCGATAATCGCGACGTGCTCACCCAGCTCGGGCCATCCTCGAACATCCGCGACATCGTCAGAAAGCTTGACCGAATGCGATTCGTAGCGGCCGGCGGTAAACGTATACTGCCAGGCGCCGTCATTCGCGCGAACCCGTTCATCCGACTTCTCGATCTTTTGCGACAGGGCAAGACATGTCGATCGAATTCGTAACGGCCGGCGGTAAGCGTCTACTGCCCGGCTTCGTCGTTCAGTTGAACGTATTCAACTGACTTCGCAATCGTTTGCGACCGTGCGATCATTGAACGGACGCGACTCGAGAATTCGCGGCGTTCGTCAATTGCCCGGCATCATCTCTCGTGCGGCCGAGATACACCGTTCTAATTGTATTCTGAGCTCGGCGTACGATACAGATCAGTACAATCAATACTGGTCCTCCGTGGGAACCAGACGTGGTGTTACATCATTATGGCGCGCAAGTCCTCTCTGCACGCTCTCTGCAGTCCTCTCTGCCATCCTCTCTGCAATTATCTCCCAATCGCGCACTACTCTTTCCTTAAATACTCGCTACTTCCCTCTCTTCCTAGTGACTCGCCATTCCCATTGGTCCGTGCCTCTTCTGCATTTCTTAATATGGCGCGCTACAGTCGGGCTCGCTACCTGGCTACCTGGTCTCTGATCCCGCATTACCTAACTGACTCATCTCCCGACTATTGTACAGCCCAGCTATCTCTATCTTTGGAGATGACCTAAGCTAAACCTAGGGGAACATCCTGTATCGCAGATCTAATTAATATAAATAAAATATAAAAATCATAACACAAGCTACTAGACTAAAGCAGTTCTAAGCATTATACTTGTTGAACATAACCTCTCTTACAATAATTACTATATTTCATGGACAAGAAATTAATAGGAATTTATACAAAACGTAATTCCGTACAATGTGAATAGCACATCTGATAACAATAGTACTCGCTAAAAACAAATTAAACATTTATTTTTGACATGTTACTGTGCACTTTTCACGAGAATGGCCCATATGTATAATTATATACAACAGTAATTATTAGAGCAAGAATAAAGGAAAATATTCAGTGCACTCTGGATAAGGTCGAACTTCCAGGGACCCATGTCAATACTGGTAAGTGGAAATTCTGATAACTAGAAAGTTATCAGAAGGTCCCCTTATTGGGACCTTTGCCCTGGACCGAGGCACTGTATATGACTGTATATGACCAATGCATACAGATAACTATGTAGAAGCAAATTAAAAGTTGTTGTAAAGTAATGGATTGGGATTTTAGTCTGACTTAATCAACATAACAAGGTTCTATTGTATTTCTTTTCCATTTAGCCAGCTGTACACTTGGTGATAAGTCCCATAATCCAATATCTAAAAAGAATTAATCTGCACAGTTTGAGTTAATTAACTCATATTTAGGCTCAGTTTCCTAAATTCAACTTTATTTTTTGCAGGAACATTGGAAACAGCTGAGCTGATGGAAAGAGGAAATTGAAGAGCTCTACTTAACAGTGCCATTAATTGGACAATGGGTCACCTGACATAACATTATGTCTGACTTTGTTCTGCCCATTCTGTTCTGTGCAACCTCTACTGGGAAGTTGTACCTCACTTCGAGTTACAAATGGATGTGTGCATCTGATAGCTTTGTGTATCAAAATGCATAGCAGTGCTATTAATAGGACACTATGTTAACTGACACAGTAGTGAAGAAGATATCTGCTGGGAATATGTACATCACTACGTTTCAAATGGATTTGTGCAATCGATCGATTTGATCATCCAAATGCACAACATCCCGTCATTATGTTGCAAAGTAGGAGTACATAATAAAATTAATGCTTTCTTATGCTCAACATGTTTGGATTGTGTTCTACAGCATATTCTTCAAAACTTAGTGAAACAAATTTGTGCTAAGTGAACTATACTGGGAGTAGTGTATGAAAAGGTGTCGACAAAGTTGCTTTCACAATAATTTTGAAAATTCATAAAGTATAAATGTTCCACAACATTCAACATGTCTTAGGGATCTTCTTGAGCTAAATACACCAATGATGACTGAAAACAGTGTTTTAAAATATGCGTTACTTTTTAAGTTTTGTAATTTTATAACTTTATTTCCATCATACAATGGCCATTTGTTATTGAAACGGGAGTTCGACAGAAATAAATTCAATATCTTTTACTCTAAATGATGGGCAGAACAAATAATTATTGCATTCCCAGTACAAAATAAAACATGTTTTTACACTGACGCAATATATTTTAATATTTGTTGTCGACAATAATGTTATGTTCCTTATAGATCTACATTTTTCAAACTAAAATTAAATCTTATGTAGATCGGAAAGTACATAACCACCTATCGTATTTTGATACCGTAAATTACTTCAGTGATGTAAAATGTATTTATACTGCTTATGGAAATAGCAGCTGGATTTATAGTGCAAATAAAATGGTTTCATTATTGAATGTTTCTCGGCTTCAGTAAGTTTCTGTTGTCTAAACGTTTCATTAAAACTTCATTTCAAAATGTATAGCCACATGTACCCAGTGAAAAGGAATATGATAGCTCCATAATATATTCCAACAAAAACAATGCCAATCATTCAATATGTCATCAGCGTCGCCATCGGCGGCTTCGTGCATGGAGAGGTGGTGTTTTTTTCTTTTAAATCAATCCGTCTGGCATTAACTGTTACTAGGTTCGTTCTCCGTTTATTCCACATATTTCCCTTTTGCTGAATCTGTGACATAAACAGCAGCTGGTCAACATTTCATTTTGATAATTTTATCGGTCACGACTCATTCGCATGGCGGTGCCTAATCCATATCTATTAACTCGTCGTAGCTAGTCGAAGTCTGACGGACAGTCCCGACTGTTCATGAGCATGCCTTATAGGGATCGTGAAGGTGGGCTCAAAGTAGAAACTCTGCGTACGCGGAGTTATTTTTTCGATATATCATCAGGGTCATTAGTGGCTAATAAACATAATTCTAATGAAATAAAGGCATAGAATTACATGAAATAATCATGTTAACAGGATTACCTAATAATTGCGTACATTACAAAGAGATTAAAAATTCTCAAAGAATCCCTTTAAATAGTTCCTGCACTTTAAGTATATTCAGTTCCCAATGCAATGCTGTGGTACTGTCACGGCGGTTACGTTTTGCTAATGTTTTAAGTAATACATTCTGTAGAACTTGTATTTTAGTTAAGTTAGTTTTACAAGCTGATCCATATAATTCAATCCCATAATTAATATGGGGAAGTACATAGGCATACTATAATTGCCTGACCATATCGGCATTTACGAACATGTGATAAAATAAACCTGATAACTTAGACGCCTTTGAACAAAGTTCCTTAATACGTTCCGACCATGACAGCTTACAGTCTAGATAGATACCCAGATATGTGGCTGAGTTAACCCGTTCAATGCGTTTACCCTTCAACAACAATGGCACGACTTCACGTTCCATGTGTCAACTAAATATTGTATAACATGTCTTACTCAAGTTCAGAGTTAGTTGATTGTATCGGAACCAGACACTAAGCGATTCTAATTTCTCCATAACCGTATACACAGTATCATTGGCACCCATTCCACTAATGAACAAGCTAGTATCGTCAGCAAACAATCGCAAAGATACGTGATCCACAGCACTCGATATATCATTAATATATAATCGAAATAACACTGGCCCTAAGATGGAGCCTGCGGGACGCCAGTTTGAACATGAGCATATTCTGAAACTGTTGCCATTAATGCTAACATATTGCTGTCTATCTCTATCTCTGTCTAAATAATATATAGACCATTTACATACATAATTAATCATAATACAAATCATCACTTGTATGCTGACGACAAACAGGTGTTTATATCACTTTCCTGACGGTTTCCGCCAAGAACGTGTGCTCGTCACTGACTCCTTCGCCCCTACACGCATAGGCGCGTGAAAAGGGGGCAGGGGCAGCTGCCTCCCTGGAAATTCGGTGAGAGTGCAGACATATGGTTCTGCCCCCCCCCCTCCAGTAAATGTGAGCGTGAATGTTTGTCTTTGTGGCGAGCGTCAATGGCGATTGGAAATCGATGTTTTATGAGAGGGTTAAGGTTTTTTTAGCGCCAGTGAAAGATGGGTGAAATTTTAAGGCACACATATGGATTTAGGTGAACAATTTTAAGAATCAGTATACATTTGTAACATTTATCTGCGTGTTTACACAGTAAACAGTTAACTGCAGAAAACAATGGAAGAAGCAAGACACCGTCTTTTTAGGTAACGCTGCGAGAGAGTCGTGACAAAGCTGCGAAAGACTCGTGACAGAGATGCGAGAGATTCGTGACACCTGTACAACTGCTGTATTATCTTCAAATTGCGATTTCCTTTTACATCATGCTATGCCTATCCTTCGCCAACTGCACTGGCTACCGATTCAGCAGCTCATTACTTCCAAGATCGCTGCGATTACGTACAAGGCGCTGCACGAATATCGTCGTCCATGTACGTGCAGAAGCTCTTGCGTACCTACAAACCAGCCAGATGTTTTCGCTAAGCTGCTTCTAACATGCTCGTTGTCCCGAGATCACGCAGCACAGCCGGTGACTGCACCTTGTTCAAGCAGCGGCAGCAATACTGAACGCTCTACCGTGCAGTGTTACCTGTAGAACTTCACTGGCCTCCTTTAAGTCAGCTTTGAAAACACATTTATTTACTACGGCATGTGTGTAAAATACTGTCAACAAGTTTGCCATGACTGGCGTTTTAACTCCGGTTATATATGCTTTTTAGCTTAACGTTTTGATGTCTACAATTTATTTATATATTTTTGTACATGTGTTTGTGTGAGCTGTAGCAAACATGTGGCTAGCGCTACATCACATAAGCAAATTGTTCAATATCCTGAAAGAGTTGTTATATGCAACAACGAATTGCTGAAAATTAACTTGTCTAATGTTCACCCACAACGCACACATGTAGATATTACCAAAATACGCTGTAAATAGCTTATTTTTTTACAGCAGTTGAACAAAAGTGAATTTGTTGACGTAACATATACTCTTGGCATACAAAAGTCTCACTTTTGCTTGCATGTCAGACTCATCTGACAAGTTATTAGAAGTGACATGTCTAAGATATTTACAAGAGGTGGCAAAGTTTAACTTCTTTCCTCCTAATGTCATTTCTTTAGAAATATTTGACTTTCTAGATTCAAAGGACATGACCAGGGATTTACTCGCATTGTATTTCACGTCAAGCTCACATCCATATGAGTAACACATGTCTAGAAGTGTTCGTAGTCCTTTAGGAGAAGGTGCAAACAGAAGTAGGTCATCGGCGTATATAAGGTGATTAACAACCATGTTACCAAGACTACAGCCGATTTGTTTTTGTGCAATTGTATACTCAGATTATCCATATAAACATTAAAAAGTAAAGGGGATAACTTCCCACCTTGCTTAACACCATTGCCTACCGAGAAGAAGTCCGAGTAGGTATTTCCCCATCGTATGCATACACATTGATTATTGAATTCATTGCTGAGTACTCTTAATATATATTTCGGTACATTTCGTTGTTCTAGTTTCGTTAAAGTTTTATATCGGTTGACACGATCAGATGCCTTCGATGCATCTAAAAACGCGACGTGCATAGCTGAACCATGTTCAGTGTAGAACCTTAATAATTCCTTAAATACAAACACGTATAACTCCATTCCATGTTCATGCTTAAAGCCAAATTGATTAGGAGTGGTTTCCAAGTACACTTCCATTCTGTTAAAAAACCAGTGTCTATTATCTTAGAAAATATGTTCGATAGACATATTGGCCTATACTTACCTTTGTCGTTTACTCGTGTATTCTTGTCTTTAATAATTGGTACAATAACAGACTGTGAAATTTCTTTTGGTATATAACCATGCACCAGAATCGAAGACACAAGTATAGACAAAAGCACAGCGATTTGAGAATCAGCGAACTTAATATGTTCTGCATTGATACCGTCCAGACCTGGTGACTTATTTTTTGAAAGTCCATTAATAATATCCACAAGTTCAATTGCACCAACAGTCATTCCCTTATTGCCAGTGGAACAATCATAACAAACTTTGTTTGACATGATTGTTCCGTACAACAAAGTTATTGACTTCCATATCAGTGCGGGGTTGGTCGATGAAAACCCCCATTGAAAAACAACAACTGATATATAACATGTCGGGAATGATGCAACGCAGCATCTTGTGTTCATGTTACTACTGCGATATAAATAAGCGATTTTTGAACTAGACAAGCATCCAAGGAGGAGATTGCAGACCAAACGCACAGTGTTGAAAACATAATTACATATCTGTTTGACCATCCATCCGAGTATTCGGACGTTAAAACCTGATACTTTCAGTCCTGCTGTATTAGATTTGGAGAAGGAGGTGGTTTCATATCTGACATGTATCTAAATACTTCGAGTTAATGACGTTAACAAATAATGTATAACCTCCAAGTAGACCCAGCCAGAAGAATGATATATATGTATATAATTATTATATAAACCAGTGGTGACAGCGTACCCTAAACATATACTCTTATGTACAACAATTGTCTTACAATAAGCATGGTGTTTCCTTTCTAGACGTCTAACTATATCAATATATAGATGGCAATACGAAGCAGTTCGTCGCCTCTTTCGAGCATTTCCCCACGACGGATGAAACATACCTACACCCTAGCCTAGCCTACATTCCACCTATATATCTGATTCGCCACTGGATAATACTACTTGGGCTGTATTCCCAAGATAATTCCAGACTATAAGACCACATCTCCAACAGGGACAAGGGAATGTAGAATAAAGCAATCATATGTGATAGCGCCTAAACTGAAATACTTGTAACCCCTGTAAGTTAACGAAAGGCTGAAAACTAACAATTTACATATTAAACATTGCTACTCGTATGTTATGTGTAGTTTGCGAATATTTACATTTAAATAAAATAAAGTTGTTTGTTTTGTTTCCTTAATGTTCTGCCTAGTGCATTGAACACAATATACACTATTTTACATTTTACCCAGATTCTATTTTAGTGTATTTGAAAGTCCGTGAATGACATTTACATTTTCTGATTTACATAAATGTTTACTCGACTATAAGGTGAGCGTGAACATTACAAATATGATACAAGTACCCACGATGTGTTAACATATCTACCGACACATAATTACCAGCATTTAATATCACTAACAACCAAGACTCGCGGCCAGTTGCACTGCTAATAATATTATTTGATCCTTCACCAGGAAATTAGTAAAACTGCATCATCCACCACTTATTAACTATTTATTCGATATGAAAGAAGAGACAAAATGCTTTCCAATTTCGCAATAATATGATACTTTCTGAAACTTGTGTAACGTAAAGTTTGCTTTAACTTTAATCTTACAAAAATACTATTCTGAGAAATCATGGTCTAAATGGTTGAGTATTCGTGGATTCATCTCAAGATGCTCTACTTAAAAAGCATATTTTCATAAATTGTTAACATTTCCCTGTAAACTATATTAAATAAAGAATAAACAGTGCGTATATTAATTTCTTAGCTGCAGTGAAAATTCGAAAGTCAACCAAACAACACTTCAGCTTTATTTTCGGCCTACAACAAACAATATGAGTCAAACTGACATCGTTTTCTCAAACCATTTGTTTTTTGAAGTGTGTTTCAATTTTAGCAATAATTCAAAAATTACTGCAGATATTTCAACAAATGAGGTATAATTTTAAAGCTCGTGATTTGTGAAATCCAAGAACGTAGAAAACGTTAGTTCACAGTTTTACGACTTAATAACCACTTTACTGTGGTACATCACATATATGTACGTGACATCGTAAGTAAACATACGCGTCTTACCCTGCTCAGCAGGTACGTTCTTCTCAATAACCTCAGTTCGAATACGCAATCGTCGATTTTGGTTTCAACGCTACGTCGGCCTTAAGCTCCTCAACTGCCCCAACCCAAGCTCTGCGTCATCTGTCCAGTGACCGTGACCGGACAACTGACCAACAGTAGGACCGCGGCGCTCACACATACGAACATCAGCAGGGGAAAGTTCATCTTCGACGTCAGCTAGATATGGACACACAAAGGTCATTTTAACACATGCATGGCAAGAATTCATACTTTGCTTAAATGTAACGACGTATTGTCTTTTGTATCGTAAACTCACGCCATCTAGTATACATTTGATCGTTTTTTAATATTGGTCGCCCATATAAAAAATGTTTTAAAAAGCACAATATTTAAGTGTAAGTTGACCGTTTTATGTATAAACTTAAAGTTTCGGTACTCGTATACCGTGGCAATATGGCATAGCGAACTGGAAGGTTGGTATCTATAAAACATTATCGGTCAGTTTATGCTAAAGTTATCACCGTTCTTCATTGAAACATAGCTTGGGGGTTCAATGTGTTACAATGTATATCCAGAGACAGACACAATCAGGCAGGATGAAACACACAGAGTGAGAGAGAGACAGAGACAGAGACAGAGACAGATGGAGAGATACTTAGACAGAGGCAGACAGAGACAGACAGACATATGTAGGCAGACAGAGAGAGAGACAGAGTGAGAGACAGAGACGTATATAGACACAAACAGACACAGACAGACAAAAATAGACGATAGACAAAGAGAGACAGATAGTCAGATAGATAGAGACGGAGAGAGTGAGAGAGAGTAAAATGTAAGAGAGAGAGAGAGAGCGAGAGTGAGATAGTGTGTGTCTGCGCGTGTGTTTGTGTGTATGCGTGTGCGTATGGCCGTGTGTGCATGCGTGCGTGTGCGTGTGTGTCGCTATCGTGTATGTGTTGCTATCGACTCCTGGACAAGTTGTAGTATATATTATGTTATTGTATGGATTCAATTTAAACGTGTTTAAATCCCTTGACATTAAATAACGCGTTATGCTGCTGCTTAGAGCGACTGTTGCTAGAATTTAATATTGCAAATATGTAATCATTGATTGGACTACCTGGCGACATATCAAATAAAAGGTCACTAAGCGTCAACTTGACATCATCAACATTCCTCGCACTGCGCGAAGTGGCATTGTCTCTGTGGTATGCAATGAGAAATTGGGCGTAATTTATTAGTGAACATAGAAGTGCTTACGATGAAATAACGAAGGCAAAATCCAACCACTGCGTGTTTCATATCACGCGCGAGAGAATGGCTTAATCGTACTCCAGTTTAATGCAGCTGCCTTCTTTATTCGTTTCGCCAAACTGAAGGATTTGTATTTCTTAAAAGCAGTCCGACGTAGACTAATTAACCGAACCAGATGGGTCGAACATTTCAACGTAATTTCCGATACATTAAAGCAGACTTGTTCGTTGGAGAAAATGCTTCCAAACTTCATACAAGCAATAAAGCAGAGGTCATCTAATTTATAACGTGTGTGTGTGCCGTGTGCGTGCGTCCAGGTTTGTGTGTGAGCACACACACAGACACACACGCACACACATACATATATAAACACACGCGCACATAAATACACACACAGGTACACATGCTCAAACACACATGTGCACACATGCACACGCACACACGCGCGCAAATACAGATTATCTCACTCAGATGCACAGACTCGAACTGACACGCACAGACACGCACATACACGCACAGGCACGCACAGGCACGCACAAACACGCACATACACGCACGCACGCGCACACACACACCTACACACGTGACCTTAAATGTGTTGGCAAGTGTGTTGTTGTTGTTTGTATATTCACGTGGCGGTGCGTGAGCGTGTGTATGTCGTTAAAGCAATGACGTGTGAGTGGGAGTTCTTTAATGGATAATATGGTGACAGGTTCACGTAATGTGTTCAATGTATCAGCTATTGATCACTTTGTAGAACGTTTCCACGGTGTTTTGTGATTTGTTCACAAAACTGTGAAGAACGTATGAACGTGTGCTGCATGCCGAGACACTTTAAAATTAGTTACATTCATAGAAGAACATACGTATACGGAACACACATTACAATTACTGGACATGGCAATATATGTTCACAATTTCTGAAAGCACGGATGGCTTAAAATGTTAGGCGATGGTATAGTAACCTGGAAAAATCGACTGCGATAGCCACTATTGCGTTATTGTATCATTGCATATAAGAAATAAAACCCATTTTCTATAAAGTAAAATAATGACCATTGATGTATAAATCTTCATCAACACTATTTTAATCAGCGAACTGTTTTCAGTCACTAATTTCCGTAATTTCCGTGTTAAAATGGCGCCCACAAAAATCGGCCACATTTTATCTTTGACATGTCATCATTTCTAATTAATATTTTTGACTCGCATTAAATGCTAGACTATGGTTTTGTGTGTGCGGACGGACTCGTATATATAATTGCTTGTCCACGTATGCGTACGCATGCGTGTGTGTGTGTGTGTGTGTGTGCTGTGTGCTGTGTGCGTGTTTATGTGCGTGTCACCGTGTGTGCACGCGTGCCTGTGCGTGTATGTGTGCGCGCGCGCATGTGTGTGTGCATGTGTGTGTGTGTGTGTGTGGATGTGTGCACAGGCGTGCGTGCGTGTGCGTGTGGCTGTGTGCGTGTGTGTTTGTGTGTGTGCGAGCATGTATGCGTGTGTATTCACGTGTGAATGTGCGTGTGGCCGTATGTGTACACTGGCGTGTGCGTGTGGCGTGTGTTCGTGTGTGCGTGTGGCAGGGTGTGCATACGTGCGTGCGTGCGTGTACGTATGTGTGTGTGTGTGTGTGTGCGCGCGCGCTCGCTCGCGTGTGAGTGTGTGTGTGTGTGTGTGTACATGTATGTGTATGTGATGTGTGTGCATGAGTGTTATGTGTGTATGTGTTCGTTTGGGCAGGGATGTGGCCGTACGAACGTTCGTGCTTATGATTGTGCGTGTGATTTATTAATTGACATGTTTGTATCAATATTTGCATATGCGTTTGAATACTTGAAATAGTGCAGAATTAGAGTTGTATCTTGTCATTAGCCAGATAATAGTGTATGGTGTTGATTCAGTATCAACAATAACAAACAACATGTTTCTTCGGAAAAGTTACGCTTTATTTAATTAACACACCTTTCTACACCAGTTCACTGAACACGTAAGGATGCTTGCAGCAAAGAAGATCCACTTGTGGCGTGTCTCTATGGTGTTATCTTAACAACAAAGTCGCATAGTTCGTCTACTCCTTTCCCATGTTTGCAATCTCAATTGCATGGTTTCGTTCTGGGTAACACGTGACTATATCCTAAGTTTCGTTTCACAGTGAGTGCGTCAAGTTAGTGAATTAGCTGTGTGTGTGAGTGTGTGGAATACTTCGATACTTTAAAACAGTTCGTTGTCTGTTTGTTTGTGCCCCTACATCTCCGTCTATTTTGTATGTATCTAGCTGAAATTTTGCATGTGATCTAGCGGGGCCATTGAGATGGTTCGGAAATTGAGACATTTTCAAAATTCGTCCGTGGGGTAGAGAACTTGGGGGGCTCAATATCCGAAAGTGCTGTATGTGGAGTTGTGGCCGCGGAATTTCATGTTTTCTATATCATCGTAAAGATAATTATGCCGTACACAAATATGCCGCTGGATGTATGCAGAAATTTTGAATAGTTTTTAAGTTATTGACGTTTCAAATCCTGAGCACTTCACACAAGCACCAGCAGTTCGCTGCGTCAGCGCATGCTACTTCAGGAGTGGCGCCCTATTTCGCTTTTCGTATCGATGGAGCTATGTGTAATTTTGGCGTCCTTCAATCAAGTTAGTGATTCGATAAAAATTATTATAAACAAGTTCGTTCTCTGTTTGTTTGTGCGCGCACATCTCCGTTAGTTTTGTATGTATCGGTCTGAAATTTTGCATGTGGTCTACTGGGCCCATTGAGGTGGATTGGATTGAGATATTTTCTAAATTCGTCCGGGGGGGTGGAGAACTTGGGAGGGCTCAAGATTTCAAAAGGCTGTACGTGGAGTTCCAACCCCGGATTTAATGTTTTTGTACAGCATCGTAAATATAATTATGCCACCTACAAATATGTCGCTGGATGCATCCAGAAATTTTAATAGTTTTTAAGTTATTCACGTTTGAAAATCTTCAGCGCTTAACATGCAACTGGTTTACCTGTAATTGGTAACGTCCGCACGCTTACAAATAGCGCCCTCTTTCGCATTTCATATATTTTCTACTGCATTTAGTGTTAGTGTATTATAAAAAGTGAGTGTCAAAAGGTATATTGTATAACTAGGAATACGACATATCAATACTATATAACAGTTCCTTCTCTGTTTGTTTGTGCAATCACATCTCCTTTAGTTTTGCATGTATCGGGCTGCAGTTTCAACCCAGCATCCGCTGTTGCCGGTTACGTCAGCTACAAGGGTGAGCGTTTGAGATTGAGATTTCTGGCAAAAGGTTTTCCTCTGCCACTGACCAGTTACCATTTATTAATGCGGGTAGGGTGGAAAAAATTGGGATGGGTTTAGGGTATCTGGTACATATGACTGCCTTTTTCCCCGGGCAACGCCGGGTAACTCAGCTGGTGCTTAATATTTACAAGACTATATATATATATATATATATATATATATGAATTAATATAATCTTGACACGTCGATTGTTTGCACCGTGGCTCGAGTATCATGATCTTCACAATATCGTCAATTTAAAAACAAAGGTAATTTATTATTATATTTGTGTCAAAGTATGCCACGATTATGTCATCACGTGATGTGTATTTACATTGATTGTGCATTTTACTACTCGGTGTACCTGTTAATTTACTGACAAACGCAGAGGTGACGAAAACACGTAACATAGCGCATACAAAGTTGGAGACACCTGGACGTAGGAAAGGTAAGAAGACAAAAAAGAAAACAAAGAGGACGTATCAAGCGGTACAGTGTCACATATTAGTATTGTTGTTGTTATTGTTTTACAAAGCGCCGTATCCAGCAAAATGTTAAACGTTCGCAGCTCTGTTCACAACACTAGTAACATAAATATTACAAAACAATCAATAAAAAATGTATGAATACCATACAATAGATAGTTGAGCTATTAGTTAATTAATTAAATCAAATTAGTTTTAATATTCAAATAAATAAATAAGTTAATTAAGATTAATATAAAATCAGCATTAATCAATTGTAACAAGGATTATTAGAATATGTCAAGCATTTAAAACAAGTTACCCCGAATAATAATATCCTAGTAATATATGCGGGGCGTTCAAAGCAGGTATGGTTCAAGATGATTGAAATAGTTTTATAATAACTGTTGTTTAAGTCATTTTAGTGGACGTATTAGTAAAGCCCTGCTTCGTTGTAGCTGCATTGGAAGAATCAAGAGGACGTGTAGATGGTGTCGTGTGGAATGGTATGATACAACCTATACAGAAGCCACGAAGACAAACGTCAAATGTGGCGATAAGGACGTTGACACGCGTTGGTAATGACACCTTTCAGCACAAGAACGTTAACTTACGGTGAGTTTGGAACAGGCAGAAGTGACGTCGAATATCTGCTCAGAAATGGAATACATCGAATCCTTTCCATCTGGAAATACCACAGATATTAATTAATAAATCCTGAAATTACGTGAATATATGTTAGGTTTGGATTCTGCCATACTGGGAGAGGGCGACATAAATCGTTCCACACAGTATGTTACACACAACAAAGTCATTGACGTCCATAACAGTGCGGGCTTGGTCAATGAAAACCCCCATTGAAAAATAAAAACTAATACACGACATGTCGGGAATGATACAACGCAGCATCTTGTGTTCAAAGTACTACTGCCATAAGTTAGTTTATGGCTGACCTTTTTAAATGTCTAGAAAATATTCTCACAAATAACGATTTTTCAAGGAACTAGACAAGCATCCAAGGAGGAGATTGCAGAACAAACGCACAGTGTACAAAAACATAATTACATATCTGTTAGACCATCCATCCGTGTATTCCGACGTTAAAACCTGATACTTTCAGTCCTGTTTTTTTAAGATTTGGAGAAGGAAGTGATTTCAGCGTATCCTAAACATGTACTCTTACGTGCAAAAAATGTCTTACAGTAAGAATGGTTTTTCCTTTCTAGACGTCTAACTCCATCAACATATAGATGGCAATATATATGTTGATGGAGTAATGTCCTGACGTCCTGTAGAAACTACAGGTGATAGTATGCGCTAGCCGTATGTGCGGTCGTCGCACCACGCCTGACTGCGTGAGAGAACTATGCCACAGCATCAGTAACACGGTGCTGATGCACACCTAAAATGTGCTTACTTTCTACGAACTAACAATACACTATACACCATGACAAAACATACCGATTCAGTGATTACCGAAATTCGTCGGTCCCTCGACTTTCTCTGCGAATCGTTTGACGAAATAAATAAAGGAAAGAAAGAAACAAACGAATCGCCGAGTTGCTCGAAATCGTAAAATCAAACGACGAAAGCATATCCAAATTGGAAGCGCAAGTGAATGACCTGGAACAAAACTCAAAGAAAAAGAACATTATCGTCACCGGGCTTAACATTCACAGCTACGCATCAACCGCTACGTCAACAACGCCCAGAACGCGCAGCTCCACATCGACCAACGCAGATGAGCGCCGACCATCAGTACGATGAGGGCGAACTTCGTCGATTTCGCCCGACGAAAGTTTAATATCTCGCTCGCGCGATATGACATCTCGGCGATCCACGACTTACCACCGCGGCGTGACGGCAAGCGGCCGATCATCGTACAACATCATTCGGCTGAAAAGAAGACCTAGATTATGATGAAACGTTGAAGGGAACTGACATTTACTTGAACGACCACCTATCAACGTTGAACAGCGAACTGTTCGGGCAAGCGAGACAGCTGAAGCGCGATAACAAGATCCACAGCGCGTGGACACAGAACTGTTGTGTTTACATCAAGGTACGTGAAGACGGACATAAACGTAAAGTGAAGACTCTCGCTGATTTGGCGAGGGTCTGAACAATGCTTACCGACATTAACGCGCAATGCCGTTGGACACGCTAGACGCTCTCCCCTTTGCAGGAATATGCGACGATGAGTTTATATTTAGGCAATCCGACTATGAATTACGTAACCGTGTATTAGATAAATGTGATCAACTGAACTTTCGTTTGTTTGAATATTCCGAATATAGTGCCCATGAAAACGAAAACAATATTGATCCAGAGAATAACCTATATAACTATATCTTCGCAAATTGTAAATATTACTCGGAACTAAAATTGGACCATGGCATAAAAAGTATTCATGGTGGAGATATATTTTTTATTCATTTTAACTCTCGTAGTTCGAATGCAAATTTTGAAAATATTCGTAATTATCTGGATTCGCTTAACACTGATTTCGATGTTATTGCTATTTCTGAAACATCAGACGTCCCGGTTTCAATTACCAGGTTATTCAACTTATCACATTGTAAGGGGTTACAAACAAGGTGGTGGTGTGGCATTATTTGTTAAAGATGATCTAGATTGCTTTAGTATATCGAGTAAATCAAGAGTTATCAAGGGTGTGTTTGAATGTGTTACGATTGAGTTAAAGTTAGCCAACAGTAGACATATTGTAATTGCTTGCGTATATATAGCAATTGGGTCTGACTTGACTTTATTTTGTGACAACATTGACCGTTTATGTAACCAAATGTGACTAAGAAAACTTTATTTATCTGTTGTGATTTCAACATAGATTTATTGAAATACGAATCACATGGTGGTACCAAACAATTCCTAGATTTGAAGTTCAGTCTTGGTATGTACCCAGTAATTACTATGCCTACTAGAATCTCGAATGTGTCGGCAACACTTATTGATAATATATTTACCAACGATATTGATTATGATATCAGGAGTGGATGATTCATTACTAATATAAGCGATCATTTGCCCGTTTTTGCTATTTGCAAGTATGACGGTAGCCGATGTAGTCGCAGTTGTCCAACTCAATACAAACGTCATATAAGTGTTGAAAATATTAATGCACTAAAAGCTGCGTTGAACGTGCATCCGTGGGACTCGGTGCTTCGTCACACAGATAGTAATGAGGCATATAGCGATTTTCTTAATTGTATAATCAACACTGTCAACTTCGCCTAATTAATAATAACAATAAGCGTGAACATAAAAACCCTTGGCTCACGAATGGTCTCAAAAATGCGTGTCGGAAAAAAAGTTATACAAACACTTTCTTGCTAATAGAAATACGTACACAGTAATGAGGTATAAATCGTATAAAATAAACTAACAGCCGTCAAACGATATGTAAAACGTGAATATTATAGTAAGTTATTGTTAGAACACCGGGGCAACCTGTCTGGGACTTGGAAAATGTTACGTAAAATCATGGGGAAATCTCGACATGAGTGCAATAATTTTCCTGTGCTATTCGATAACAATGGCATTATAATCTGTGACCGGCCTACGATTGCTAACACGTTCAATAAGTACTTTACAAGCATTGGACCAGAGGTAGCCAAACAAATTGAAAGTCCAACAGGATTGTCTGTTCTCGATTACATGGGCGAACCCAATGAACATTTGATGTTTTTAACACCAACTAACAAAGAAGAGGTTATACGCACCGTCAATAGTTGCGGAAATAAATGTTCTGTCGATTGTGACGGCATTACAATGAGTCTCATTACAAATATAATTGAATGCATTTCTGAACCTATGACACATATGTGTAATCTGTCGTTTAGAAGTGGCGTTTTCCCACATAAGATGAAAACAGCTAAAGTAATTCCTTTATTTAAACCTGGTGAGAAACATTTGTGTACCGACTACATGCCGATTTCACTTCTACTACTCTCTAAAATACTCGAGAAACTGTTTAATTCTCGACTTCAAAGTTTTGTGAATTCCTGTAATATATATTATTTATGTCAGTATGGGTTCAGAGAAGGCATGTCAACTGCTCATGCTTTGGTAGAATTGCTTAATGATATCACAAATTCATTAGAACATAATAATTGTGCAATAGGCGTTTTTATAGACCTAAAAAGCTTTTGATACCGTTGACCATAAAATGCTGTGTAAAAAAACTAGAACGCTATAGCATCCGTGGAAATGCATATACTTGGATCAGTAGCTACTTAGTAGAGAACATTATAACCGGTCCCTTGCTCCCGCATAATAACCGGTCCCTTATACCAGTGCGCATGCGCTACTAGAAACGGAACCATTACACACTCGCATTTCAACCTGTTCAATACTTGTTTAGTTATTGTCATTTCACGCTTTCTCTTTAGTAAAGTGACTGAACAAATGGAACTCTGTTCTTATTTATAACTAAACAACTTGATGGCGCCTGTGAACGTTGAGTGTCCGATCGAGGATTGTGACTATACGGCTACGCACGCAGAGGCGGCAGTGGTGGCTGCTATGCTGAGTGTACACGCCACTGTGCACGTCGCAGTCCCCCGGGCGCTGGACGGGCGAGGCCTGGTCATACTTCATAACCCGCTGGGGTGAGTACAAGACGGGTACTAAACTTGTTGGACCCGACATAGTCGCACAACTACTGGAATGCTGCGAGGAGGAGTTGAGAAAAGACCTCACTCGCGCAGCGGGCAAGAGCCTAATGAGCAGTGACGAAAAAGACGTCCTCACCGCCATGAAGGCACTCGCCGTCCGAGCGGAGAACACTATGGTAGCTCGGGTAGCCCTGTCTAACATGCGGCAGGGACACGAGGAGCCCATCCGGTCGTTCTACGCCCGTATCAAGGGGCAGGCGGACACATGCAAGTACGAGATGAAGTGCACTAAGACGGAGTGCGATCAAGTCAACGACTTCACAGAAGAGATTATACGCAATGTGATTGCCCGCGGCATCGCAGACCAAGAGATACAACTTGATCTGCTCGGTGAAAAGAACCAGGACATGCCATTAAAGGACATGATTGAGTATATCGAGGCCAAGGAGTCTGGAAAACGCTCGGCATCGCGTCTACTCGACACGGATGCGATCAGCAGCTCGTATCGGCGGGGGAAACAACAGAACGTCCGCAACAGGGGAGGAGCCAGGCCGGAGAAACCGAAAGCCAAGCCCAAAGGGGTGTGCACCTACTGCGGCGAGGTGGGTCACGGCAAAACGCCCCTGTGGCACACCAGACGCACCGAGTGCCCCGCGTATGGTAAAAAGTGCCAGAAGTGTGGCCGCCAGAATCACCTCGACAAGGCGTGCCTGAGCGGACGACCGACTAAGCCCCCATCTGAGGAGACAGACGAGCTGTATGACGAGCAAACGGCAGCCTTCGTCGAGCTATGCACGGTCACCATGGACAGCGCGGGCGACGGGTTACGCACACTCCCCCTCGCTCACCATCTGTACGATGATATGTGCGATAAATGGACGAAACGCGCGTCCAACCCGCAGCCGTACATCAACCTCACTCTTACCAACGAGCGCGAAGATTACAAAGCGCTGGGTTTTGACCTCCTGAAACGCACCCGCGCAGTATCCCTGCCTGTCATGGCCGACACGGGCTGTCAGAGCTGCCTGATCGGCATTGGAGTCACCCAACAAATGGGCCTGAGTACCAAGGACTTCATACCCGTATCCATGACTATGAAGGCTGCGAACAACAAGGGAATTCGTATTCTCGGAGCTGTGGTGGTCAGATTCGCCGGTAACAGTGGCACTCGGAGATTGGAGACGCGCCAAATCGCGTACGTGACAGACACCTCGGACCGCATATTCCTCTCCCGCGCAGCTTGCGTGGACCTGGGCATGATCTCGGACAAGTTCCCAACACTCGGGGAGGTCAACCTGGCGACCTCTGAATTGTGTGACTGCCCGCGACGTGCAGAGCCGCCGACCAAGCCGACCACACTCCCCATGCCGGCGACCGAGGCTAACAGAGAAACCTTACAGAAACACTTACTCAGAATATACGCTCAGAGCACTTTCAATACGTGCCCGCACCAGCCCTTACCGAGAATGACTGGCCCGCCGCTACGTCTTATACTCGATGAGGATGCGACGCCGGTTGCCCATCACACTCCCATCCCCGTAGCCATACACTGGCAAGACGATGTAAAAGCAGGCCTTGACCAGGACGTTCGTCTCGGCGTGTTAGAGGAAGTACCCATCGGTACGCCGGTGACATGGTGTCACCGCATGGTAATCTGCGCGAAAAAGAACGGCAAGCCGCGACGCACCATCGACTTCCAGGCCTTGAACAAACATGCGTTCCGCGAAACCCACCACACCCAATCCCCGTTCCACCAGGCGAGACGCATACCTAACGGGAAACGCAAGACCGTATTCGACGCATGGAACGGCTACCACAGTGTCCCTCTACACGAGGACGGCCGCCACAAGACGACCTTCATCACTCCATGGGGACGCTACCGGTACCTATCGGCTCCACAAGGGTATATAGCGTCAGGAGATGGTTATACACGACGATACGACGAGATCGTCGCGGACATTGGTGACAAGACCAAGTGCGTGGACGACACGCTACTATGGTCAGATACGATCGAGGAGAGCTACTTCCAGGCGGTCCAATGGCTGGATATATGTGGCCGGAATGGAATCATCCTCAACCCGGAGAAGTTCGTCTTCAGCGCACCCACAGCGGACTTTGCAGGCTTCACGATCACCATGACTGACGTGCGACCATGCAGCCGCTACCTGGAGGCGATCCGCGATTTCCCACAACCGCGTAACATCACCGACGTCAGATCGTGGTTCGGGCTGGTCAATCAAGTGGCCTACGCGTTCAGCAAGGCCGAACGAATGCATCCGTTCCGGAACCTCCTGAAAAATGGAGAACGCTTCAAGTGGTCCCCGGAGTTAGAGGACATATTCCGCGAGTCGAAGGACGTGATCGTTCAAGAAATCGAGCGCGGCGTCCGCATCTTTGACAAGACCAAGCCTACATGCATCGCCACAGACTGGTCGAAGGAGGGCATTGGATTCTGGCTATTTCAAAAGCACTGCCGATGCTCACCAATCAGACCCTTCTGCTGCAACGACGGGTGGAAAATAACCCTGGTCGGCAGCAGGTTTACACACGCAGCAGAATCCAGATACGCGCCCATAGAGGGCGAGGCCCTCGCAGTCGCGGACGCCTTGGACAAGGCGCGCTACTTCGTGCTGGGTTGCGAGAACTTGATCGTAGCGGTAGACCATAAGCCGCTGCTGAAACTCCTTGCGGACAGAGCCCTTGACGACATACCTAACCCCCGCCTCAGGAACCTCAAGGAGAAGACCCTGCGTTATCGCTTCCGCATCACACATGTCCCAGGCATGAAGAACAAGGCGGCAGATGCCATGTCACGTAGGCCGGTCGGCACCGCGCTACCATCACTCATGAACCTACAAGACGACAATGCTGCCATAGTGAACCACCTACCATCCAGCATGCACACCAACGTCTTATCTCTCCTACGCCGAGTCGAACCGGATGACGACGACGACGACGACGTCGAGGAGGACAACCTGACATGGTGCGCCGCGGGCCTCGAATCATTGCGATCAGTGACATGGGACCGTGTCAGAGGCTACCAGCAGCGACGTCGATATGCATACACTGGAGGAAATGGCAACCGACGGCATCCCCGACTCGAAGATCGAGATGCCAGAGACGATTCGCGACTATCACCAGTACCGCGAAAACATCACATCGACAGACGGAGTGATCTTATACAAGGACAGGGTTATCATACCGCCCTCACTCCGCGGTGAGGTACTGAGCACCCTACACGCTGCCCACCAGGGCGTATCGATGATGACCGCCCGTGCAGAATCCTCTGTGTTCTGGCCAGGCATATCGGCCGACATCAGCACCACTCGGAAAAATTGCGAACACTGCCACCGGATGGCATCCTCACAACCTGGAGCGCCGCCCATCCCACCGATCCCGGTCGTTTACCCCTTCCAGGCAGTGTGCTCGGACTTCTTCGTACACAGGGGCGTACACTACCTCGTGACGGTGGACAAGTACTCAAACTGGCCAATCATATCGCAGTCGACAGGTGGCGCCACCGGCCTCATCAACCACTTACGTCGCGCCTTCGTGACGTACGGGACGCCAGAAGAGCTCGCATCGGACGGGGGTCCGGAGTTCACCTCTACCGAGACCAGGTCTTTCCTGCACAGATGGGGCGTACACCACCGCCTATCATCGGTGGCCTTCCCCCACAGCAACTGTCGTGCAGAGATTGGGGTGAAGACGATGAAACGACTCATCACCGACAACACCGGTCCGAAGGGAGAACTGGACACTGACGCTGTGCAGATAGCGATACTACAATATCGCAACACACCCGACCCTGACACAAAGATCTCCCCGGCAATGTGTGTCTTCGGCCGCCCGACACGCGATTTCATCCAGATTATCCCCGGGAAATACAGACCACATGAGACTTGGCGTGAGACACTCAAAGCAAGGGAGGAAGCCCTCCGTAAACGCCACATCCGCACAGCTGAAACCTGGGCGGAGCACACTAAACGCCTTCCACCACTCGCGGTAGGGGACTTAGTCCGCGTACAGAACCAGACAGGACCTCACCCCAACAAATGGGACAAGACGGGCAGTATCGTTGAGGTACGTCAGCACGACCAATACGCGATCAAGATTGACGGATCGGGCAGAGTCACACTTCGGAACAGGACATTCCTGCGCAAGTTCAGCCCAGTTCACTACGACCGGCCGCCAACCCGATCGATCTATGACGACCTAGCAACCCGCGTCACCGTACCAACACCCGTCGTGACACCGCAACTACCTGAC
>CM034534.1:20215437-20219891 GCA_020002185.1 Paraescarpia echinospica | reverse complement strand
CACACACATACATACATACATACATACATACATACATAAATAACCACGTGCACATAAATACAAACACATAGGTACACGCATGCTCACACACACTCACACACACACACACACACACACACACACACACACACACACACACACACACACACACGTGTACATACACAAGGGAGACAGGGAGACAGGGAGACAAGGAGAAAGGGAGAAAGGGAGAGAGGCAGAGAGGCAGAGAGGCAGAGAGGCAGAGAGGCAGAGAGGCAGAGAGGCAGAGAGGCAGAGAGTCTGAGAGGCAGAGGGGCAGAGGGCAGAGGGGCAGAGGGGCAGAGGGGCAGAGGGGCAGAGGGGCAGAGGGGCAGAGGGGCAGAGGGGCAGAGGGGCAGAGGGGCAGAGGGGCAATGGAGGAGAGGGAGAGAGGGAGAGAGGGAGAGAGGGAGAGAGGGAGAGAGGGAGAGAGGGAGAGAGGGAGGGAGGGAGGGAGGGAGGGAGAGAGGGAGAGATGGAGAGAGGGAGAGAGCGCGTGTGTGTGTGCGTGTTTGCGTGTTTGGTCGTGTACACTCACAAAAACACGCGCACAAGCGTTTTTACAAATCCATATGTACACGACACGCAACGAACGCACACACGCACATCCGCATATATGTTTAACTTTGCTTTTTCTCATTGCAGCGCCAACAAATTTCTAACGACTAGACAGTTTAACTAACAGACTTTATGTTGTCGTACCTATGTATGCTGCATCCAGGTGATGGTTATGTTGATATCCACCGCCATAGCGTTATACCAAAGAAATTAAATTGTGTGTAGCCGTTTCAAATATCCGCTTCACGTATCAGATATATATTACGGCCTAAGTCACCGACAATAGCATAATTTCTTAATCAAAAACCTATGTTAACTAACTTTTATTGCATATTTTGGCTGTATACAATATGATTATTTGAATGTTATGCAATGAGATGTGTTTTGTGACATTGTTTTGTGTCATCATCAGTTTGTGTTATTACAGTAGCTTTCGCAGATATGGAAACGCTTCAAAAGTTCGCTATCATAGTATGGCTTAAGTCGCCGAGAATAGCATAGTTTGGTAATCAAGAACCATTTTTAACTAATGCTTTCGTGAATGTATGGATACTCTGGCTGTGTGTAATGCGATTATTTCAATTTAACGTAATGGCGATTTTGTATCACTGTTTTGTGTTAGTGTCTCGTTGTTACGATAGCTTTATCAGATATGCTGCCGCTCATGATATTGTTACTGTTGTTGTCACATCCGCCTCTACGCATGGGGTGATGTAATTTAGCAAGACACCAACCATGCCACCACGAACGACTCACAATTATTCCCGTTGACAACTGTATTGTCGACTTGCTACGAATCAACGTCACAACAGGTAAATATGCACCTATAGCAACATCAACATTAAACATTAAGCAATAACATAAACGTAAAGGTACGTTGTTACATAACACCATATCCAGTCCTTAGGCTAGCTCAAACATTCAATTCGCTGGCTGACCTGTTAATCTAGCACTAGCATGACTTCTCCGTGAAAAATTCAGCCACGTGTCTGTAACTCACATGCAGTAGTATAACGCGGTTGATAACTTCGATCCTCAGATCGTTCATTAAGTTCCAAGCCTCTGTCGTGATTTCTCAAACTTGTTTTACGATTGCGCTGCCATGCACTCCTCCGTATATATAGTCGATGTCTTACTAATGTCACCGCCGTCTCCTTCGTTGTATGACACATTGCTTGAGCCATATGCGTACATACAGACAGATGATTGACGTTTCCAAGACTCCTAATTAGTCACGGTATGTTAGACCACACACCGTGTTACGCACCTACATTTACTGCCTTACATTGTATTACTCAATGTTCGACCATTTCTGCGTTTTCCGTATTTATCTATAATATACGTATAGTCGTGAAGATGTCACAGTCGAGCCAACCGAGCCAGCCCAGGAAACAGAAGTGATGAAGAGATGAACATACCGCGGCGAAAAATGTTCAGTGGTGCTGAATCTCCAGCAGCCCCTCAATATGAATTTCGTTCCTGCATATACGCTATAAGGAATGGCTAGGCAGATAAGCATATCATATAGGCAAGTTTGTGCATTTTGTATACATTTGTAACGTTTATCTACGTGTTTACACAGTGACCAGTTAACTTCAGAGAACAATGGAAGAAGCAAGACACCGACTTTTTAGGTAACACTTTGAAGGCAAATTCTTAGGCCTACGCTTTGCGGCTTAATAGATTTTAGTGAAACACAACACGCCGTCAACGACTCATCCTCGACGTTAACAATAGGTCGATGTGTATTACTAGGTGCCCTATTGTTTGCTTAAACACTCATGAGTACCTCTGGAGTAGTACACCCTAGAGGTGGCAAAATGTATCAGAAGCTACATAACATATGTAGCTTCTGATCTAAGTTGGAATACACATGTACATGAAATAGTTTCAAAGGCAAGTAAAAGAGTGTATATGATCTATCAGTTGAAACGGGCTGGTATCAGTCAAAATTACGTGGTTGGAATTTATGTGTCTGTGATTAGACCAGTAGTGGAATATGCTTGCCCGGCATGGCACACGAATTTGCCTAAATACTTATCGGACAACATCGAGATAATTCAAAAAACGGTGTCTTAAAACAGTATATCTGGTTATGCGTACGAGAATATTCTGCAGATAGTAAATCTGTCAATTTTGCCTGATAGGCGCAATTAGTTGTGTAAAGCGTATTTTGTTAAAAATGAAGCGTTGTGACCAGAAATTGAATGCCTTACTACCAGACATTCGAAATGTTCCAATTGCGCAAAGATCACTTAACGAGTTACCTGTACTAATGGCGAACAGAAATCGCTACACAAACCCACTCATACCATGGTGTTTAGGACAGTGTGAGAACACGTATTTTTTATTATGTATGTCTTAACAAACAATTGTAATATTTAATGTAATGTATTTATTTATTTTGTTTTAATGCAATTAATTTATCCTATGTGTAAACAAAGTTAGTGATGCAGTTATATTGAACAAGTTTTAATATAAAGCGCTTCATTGAGTGTATTGTGTTCACGGGTCGTTTTGGTGAATTTATTTAAGAGTAATTTTGGTGTAATTGCGTTACGTTTATTATGTACAAAATGTTCTGTAGTTATTTTTACATAATTTCTTGTGTTTTATAACAAAATATCATACTTGTGTGGTTCTGTATATTTTATCGTGAATGTATGTACAATCCAATTCATAAATTGCCAATAATAAGCTGATTCTAATTCTGTTGCGTGACGATCCCCTCACAACAGCTGCAGACTACACAGCCTTTGACGCGTACCAGCCCATGTCCATCCGACTCCACGTTGGTTGGGAGCAGCGACTCATGGCGGCGCTGCGAGAGAGTTGTGACAGAGCTGCGAGAAAGTCGTTACAGAAACGCGAGAGATTCGTGACTTCCGTGCGATCTTCAGATCGCGATCTCCTTTTGAACGTGCGATGCCAATTCTTCAACAACTGCGCTGACTTTTTTTTAGTTTTCTATGACTAACGTTTTAACTCCTGTTATTTATTTGTCTCGTGCTTATTAGCTTAACGTTTTGATTTCTATATTCATCTTACTTTATTCATATATTTTATATAGGCACAATACAAC
The DNA here is from genome assembly GCA_020002185.1 of Paraescarpia echinospica. Classification (NCBI taxonomy): domain Eukaryota; kingdom Metazoa; phylum Annelida; class Polychaeta; order Sabellida; family Siboglinidae; genus Paraescarpia; species Paraescarpia echinospica. Next base: position 20,216,233 of record CM034534.1, on the reverse strand, counting down.
AATTTTCAGACTCCACTTTTGAAATCAACCATCGCATACGCGCGCTTCTATGCGTTTGTGTGTACGTGCGTGTGCGATGTGCATGCGTCCGTATTTGTTTGTGAGCACACACACATACATACACGCACACATACATACAGATATACACACGCGCACATAAATACACACACATATATATAGGTACACGCGTGCTCAAACACACACGTCCACAAACGCACACTCACTCACACGCGCGCACATACACACTCTCTCACTCACACGCACAGACACGCACATACACGCACAGACATGCACATACACGCACAGACACGCGCGCGCGCACAAACACATGCACATACACGCGCAGACACGCGCAGACACGCGCAGACACGCGCAGACACGCGCAGACACGCGCAGACACGCGCAGACACGCGCAGACACGCGCAGACACGCGCAGACACGCGCAGACACGCGCAGACACGCGCAGACACGCGCAGACACGCGCAGACCCACATTTATCCTTAAATGTGTTGGTAACTGTGTTGGTGTTGTTTGTACATTCACGTGGCGGTGCGTGAGCATGTGTGTGTGTCCGTTAAAGCAATGACGTGTGAGTGTGAGTTCTTTTTTGGATAATATGGTGACAGGTTCACATAATGTGTTCGCTGTATCAGCTATTGGTCACTGTGTAGAACGTTTCCACTGTGAACTGTGATTCGTTCGGAAAACTGTAAAAAAAACGTTTGAAAGTGTGTTGCATTCCAAGACACCTGACTTAAATGACTTACATTGATAGAAGAACAGACACATACGGAAG
>CM034534.1:20175437-20212937 GCA_020002185.1 Paraescarpia echinospica | reverse complement strand
CGCGTCTGTGTGTGTGTGTGTGTGTATGTGTGTGTGTGCCTGTCTGTATGTATGTGTGTGTGAGTGTGTGTGTGTGCGTGCGTGTGTGTGTCTGTGCGTGTGTGTGTCTGTGTGTGTGTGGGTGTGTGAGTGTGTGTGTGTGTGTGTGTGTGTGTGTGTGTGTGTGTGTGTGTGTGTGTGTGTGTGTGTGTGTGTGTGTGTGTGTGTGTGTGTGTGTGTTTGTGTGTGTGAGGGGGTGTGTGTGCAGTGTGTGTATGGGTGTTATGTGTGTACGTGTTCGATGGGGCAGGGATGTGGCCGTAAGAACGTTCGTGCGTGTGATTGTGCGTCCGATTTATTAGTTGACATGTTTGTATCAATATTTACATGTGCGTTTGAATACTTGAAATAGTGCAGAATTACAGTTGTATCTTGTCATTAGCCAGAGAATCGTATATAATGTTCATTTAGTATCAACGACATCAAACGACATGTTTCTTTGGAAATGTTACCCTTTATTTACAATATTTCAAAGAACACGTAAGGATGCGTCTCTTACAACAAAGATGATCCATTTGCGGCGTGTCCCTGTGGTGTTGTCTTAACAACAAAGTCGCGTAGTTCGTCCACTCCTTTTCTATGTTTGCAGTCTCAATTGCATGGTTTCGTACTGGGTAACACGTGTATATATCTAAAGTTTCGTTTCACAGTGAGTGCATCAAGTTAGTGAATTAGTTAGGGGGATGTAGAACTTGGGGGACTCAATATCCCAAAAGGCTGTACGTGGAGTTCCAGCCGTAGAATTCCATGTTTTTCTATATCACCGTAAAGATAATTATGCCATCCACAAATATGTCACTGGAAGTATGTAGAAATGTTGTATAGCTTTTATTAGTTGTTGACTTTTAAAAATCCTCAGCGCTTAACATGCGCCAGGTCTACCTGTCGTTGGTCACGTCCGCACGCTTACAAATAGCGCCCTCATTCGCATTTCATATATTTTCTACAGAAGGAGCTATGTATCATTTTATTATTTAGCGTCGAAATTATCGCCCGTCAAGTTAGTGAATTATAAAAAGTGAGTGTCAAAAGTTTTATTAACTAATAATATAGTCAGGGGGCTTGTCCTAAAAAAACACCTAAATTGTTCACATCTTTCTACAAGCACCATTTTTGGATCAGCATTAAATAAAGCCATGACATTTCATTTTTTTGCGAGCTGAAGTCCCGCTGTGGCGGCCATATTGGATAAATTCAATATGGCCGCCGCCCAGAGATAGGCTGTGTAATAACTTGAGAACCAAAAGTAGTAGAACCATAATTGAGACCATTTGTTGGGACGGTTTGTCCACGGAGAACCCATTCCTGGTGTTATTTGGCCGATCCCAGGTCGAGGTGTCATGATAAAATCACATTCAAGGATTTTTTGGCACAAAATAAACAAAATTTGAGCATAGAATCACTGTACACAGCGTTATATCGCAAGCATGTTATCCAAATTTTATCACGATATCAATGTTCATGTGTTGCAATAATAAATATAATATGTTTTGACAATTGATGCTCCAAGTGGAAAATGTACCTTAGTCACTGTCGGCTTAAGACTTACGGATAAATTTACACAATTTTTTACCCCCTTCAAACATTGTATATTCTCACTTGTATTATAGTTAAACTTGTTTGGTTGTCTTGTCTTGTATATATTGTTATCAATGTTCTGAATAAACGTTCATTCAATTCAATTCAGGATACGAACTTTCAGCATGCTTATGTTGGAAAGTGATCAGCTGGAGAAGGGTGATGTGGTCACAGGGGCGGGTTTCAACTCGCTGCTCATGGATGACGCGTCTATCAAGCCTCGGACAGAAAACGGTATCCTCCCCTTATTTCCTGATAAGGCCGCCTCTCCATCTTTGATGAAGCATACTATGGAGATAGTGAAGGAAAACACCGAGTTCATCAACCCCGGTCAGACCCCTGTCCTTGGCGCCGATCAACCTCTCTACGCCATATGCAAACAATTGCAGCGACAATTTCCCGACATCCTGGGCGAGGATAAGTTCATCATGCAGCTGGGAGCCTTACATATCGATGATAAGTGCTAGCTGATGATGGCCAAGATGTTACGAGGGTCTGGCGAGAACACAGCTCTCAACTACGCGAACGTACTCTCCTGTGGTGGCGCTCAGTCTTTTCTCAATGACCATCACATCAAACGCACGCAATATGCTCATCAAGTTTCACTCGTCTCTCTCTCTCTCTCTCTCTCTCTCTCTCTCTCTCTCTCTCTCTCTCTCTCTCTCTCTTGATGCGAAAAACGTACTCTCAGTACACGTCCAATGTGCAGGGGCCTCCTGCTGAGTCGTTCGAGATGTGGAGCAAAAGGCAATCCGCTGACGTTCACATGTTCAAATATTGGTCGCTAGTGATCGAGGTTGAGCTATTGATGTGCCGCTATGTGCGCTCATTGAGAGAGTGTGACTTCCAACTCTACGTCCAGGTGTTCGATGAGCTTTGTGCGTGGTTCTTTGTTTTTGACCACTCCGACTACGCCCGCTGGTTTTCAATTCACGTCAAAGATATGGTCGAGCTCGCAGTGAAGCATTCAATGGAGTATGCGGAGTACCTCAAGGGAAACTTCACTTTCCAAAAATCCGAGCGAAAGTTCAGCCTCACGGAAAAGATCAATCCCACGAGGAGAAGAAAAAAGTACTCCTGGGCAATGGTGGAGCCTCTGACCTGTATAATGACACATACGCCATATCATTGTATATGTTGGCTGGTCCAGATTGCGTCAGAATGATTGAAGAGTTCGAGAGTGTTTACAAACTTACGGCAGCAAAAGCTGATCACAACGAAGAGGCGTGCACTCTGCAGTCTAGGTTTCTGAACGAAGTGCAGTCTTTCATGAACGTGGCGACCGGAATGGGCAACCCCTTCTTAGTCATAGGTCACGAGCTCGTCGCTCTTGATATCTTGATGTGATGGAGCATCAAGTGGCCGTGTTCCTTTCCAAAATCCATCAGGTTGGTCAGATCGTTCACGAGGAATATGTAACGACACGGCTAGACAAGGTGACGGTTCCTCTGTCAGACAAAATAAAGAGAAACAACGTGTTTACTTTCGCCAACCGTCCATAGGTCACGAGTGCTGGTCCAAAAATGGTAATTTCCGAAACATTAATGAACTTTGAGAAATATAGGAACAATACAACAATTATACTCCACGTTTGAAATCAACGATCGCGTACGCGCGCGCATATATGCGTTTGTGTAAGCGCATATATGCGTTTGTGCGTCCGTGTTTGTGTATGAGCACACACACACATACACACATACAAATATACACACATACACACATACATACACATATACCCACGTGCACATGAATACATACATATAGGTACACGCATGCTCACACACACACGTGTACATACACACTTTCTCACTCACACACACATACACGCACATGGAGACAGGGAGAGAGGGAGAGAGAGAGACAGGGAGAGAGGGAGACAGGGAGAGAGGGAGAGAGGGAGAGAGGGAGAGAGGGAGAGAGGGAGAGAGGGAGAGAGGGAGAGCGAGAGTGAGGGAGAGTGAGAGAGAGATAGTGTGTATGTGTATGTGTGTGTCTGTGTGTGTGTGTGTGTGTGTGTGTGTGTGTGTGTGTGTGTGTGTGTGTGTGTGTGTGTGTGTGTGTGTGTGTGTGTGTGTGTGTGTGTGTGTGTGTGTGTGTGTGTGTGCGTGTGTGCGTATTTGCGTGTTTGGTTGTGTACACTCACAAAAACATGCGCACAAGCATATGTACATGCAAACGAAATTTAACGCACGCATGCACGCACGCACGCACGCACGCACGCATGCACGTCGGCATACATGTTTTAGTTTGCATTTTCCCATAGCATCTCCAAAAAATTACTAACAACTAGGCAGTTTCAATAACATACTTTCTCTGGTGTGTTATGTTGTCGTGCCTATCTGTGCTGCACCCAGGCGGTGACTATGTTGATATCCATCGCCATAGCTTCATACCAAAGACATTAGATTGTGTGTAGCTGCTTCAAATATCTGCTTAAAATATCAGAGATATTATATTATGGCCTAAGTCACCAACAATAGCATTTTTTGTTAATCATAAACTTATTTTAACTAACGTTTTATTGCATAGTTTGGCTGTATGCAATATGATTATTTGAATTTTATGCAATGATATGTGTTTTGTGGCATTGTTTTGTGTCATCATCAGTTTGCGTTATTACTGTAGCTTTCGCAGATATGCAAACGCTTCAAAAGTTCGCTACCATGGTATGACTTAAGTCACCGAGAATAACATAAATTGGTAATCAAGAACCCTTTTTAACTAATGCTTTCGTGAATGTATGGATACTCTGGCTGTGTGCAGTGTGGTTATTTCAATTTGATGTAATGGCGATTTTCTATCACTGTTTTGTGTTAGTGTCTCGTTGTTACGATAGCTTTATTAGATATGCTGCCGCTCATGATATTGTTACTGTTGTTGTCACATCCGCCTCTACGCATGGGGTGATATAACTTAGCAAGACACCAATCATGCTAACACGAACGACTCACAATTATTCCCCGTCGACTACGATTCAACGTCACAACAGGTAAATATGCACCTACAGCAACATCAACGTTAAACATTAAGCAATAACCTAAACGTAAAGGTACGTTCTTACATAACACGATATCCAGCCCTTAGGCCAGCTCAAACATAAATTTCGCTCGCAAATATGTTGATCTAACACTAACTCGACTTCTCTGGGAAGCATTCAGCCACGTATCAGTAACTCGCCTGCAGTAGCAGATGTAGCTTCTGATCTAAGTTGGAATATGTAAGAAGCTACGTAGCAGATGTAGCTTCTGATCTAAGTTGGAATGTGTGAGAAGCTACGTAACAGATGTAGCTTCTGATCTAAGTTGGAATGTGTGAGAAACAACGTAGCAGATGTAGCTTCTGATCTAAGTTGGAATGTGTGAGAAGCTACGTAACAGATGAAGCTTCTGATCTAAGTTGGAATGTGTGAGAAGCTACGTAACAGATGTAGCTTCTGATCTAAGTTGGAATGTGTGAGAAGCTACATAGCAGATCCAGCTTCTGATCTAAGTTGGAATGTGTGAGAAGCTACGTAGCAGATGTAGGTTCTGATCTAAGTTGGAATGCACATGTACATGAAATAGTTTCAAATGCAAGCAAAAGTGTGTATAATTGTTATGATCTATCAGTTGAAAAGGGCTGGTATCATTCAAAATGACTTGGTTGGAATTTATGTGTCTGTGATTAGAGCAGTAGTGGGATATGCTTGCCCAGCACACGAATTTGCCTAATTACTTATCGGACAACATCGAGATAATTAAAAAAGGTGTCTTTAAACAATATATCCTGATTATACGTACGATAATGTTGTTCAGATGGTAAATCTGTCAATTTTGCATGATAGGCGCAATTACTTGTATAAAGATTATTTTGTTAAAATGAAGCGTTGTGACCACAAATTGAATACTTTACTACCAGACACTCGAAATGTTCCATATGAGCTAAGAGCAGCGGAAGCAGTGTGGAACGTTCTGCCGTGCAATGTTACCTTGCAAAACTTCACTGGCCTCCTTTAAGTCGTCGATTTATTTACTACGGCATATGTGTAAAACAAGTTTAACAAGATTTAACAAGATTGCCACCCAGAGAATTAACTCTAGGTGGCAGGTGGACAAGGAAGCCCTTTGGCTTATCGATAGTCCGTCCCTTTTATATATGTGTATCCCGCCCGTCTGAGGTATGTGTCGATTTTATTTTTAAACATATTCACGCTGCTAGCACCCACACCATCAGCAGATAATCTGTTCCATTCATTTACAGTCCAGTGAAAATTAAAACTTTCTTATATCTAATCTACTCTGCTGCTTTGCTAATGTAACTTCATGTCCTCTATTCCTTCTATCTTTCTTAACTGAGAAAAAAATATTTCTATCAATAGTTTCATAACCATTTTAAACACTTCTATCTGATCTTATCTCAATCTCCTGGTCTCTAGTCTTGTTAAACCGCATTTTTAGGCGTATTTCGTAACAAAGATCCCTCAGTTTTTGTATCATTTTAGTTGCTCTCCTCTGCACTCTTTCTAGCATATCTATGTCCTTCCTGCGACATGGCCTCCACGCTTGAATACAATATTCTAAATGAGGCCTAACGATTGTTTTGTACAGCGGTATTATTAGCTCTTTTTCATTATACGTTATTTTTCGCCTAATTAATCCAAGGATTTGATTTCCCTTTGAAGCTGCAATTCCGCACTGCTTTGAAACCTTCATATCATCACTAATGGTTAATCCTAAGTCTTTTTCTTTTACAGTAGTACTTAGTACAGTACCCCCCATTGTATATTCTACCTCTTCGTTCCCATGTCCTCTGTGGAAACATTTACATTTCCCAAAATTTAACAGCATTTGCCATTTTTCAGACCATTTGATCAACCTGTCAAGATCATCTTGTAAATGCTGTATATCTCCATCACTTTTAATCCTTCTAAACACTTTTGCATCATCCGCAAATTTCAACACCTTGCTTGTTATTTCATCATCCAAATCGTTGATATATATTAAGAATAATATAGGTCCTAATACCCCATTCAATACCGATTTCCAGTTTGAAGCCTACCATCAACTACTTCACGTCGTCTTCTGTCAATCAGCCATTGTTCTATCCAGTTTATTATACCATTTCCTATGCCGTGGGCCTTTAGTTTAAGCAGTAATCTTTGATGTGGTACTTTGTTGAAAGCTTTTGAAAATCTAAGTAGACGATATCTACTGTTGATCCCTCATCTACCCACTTAGTGATGTCTTCCAAAAAATAACGTATTTGGTAAGCATGACCTTGCTTTAACAAAACCATGTTGAGATGGGTTTATCAAGTTTTCTTTAACAAGAAAATCCACCATGTGATCTTTAATTAGTCTTTCTAATAATTTGCAAATCACTGATGTTAAACTCACTGGTGTATAGTTCTCTGACTTGTTTCTCGAACCTTTTTTTAAATAACGGTATAATGTTTGCCTCTTTCCATTCTAAAGAACCACTCCCTCTTCTAATGACAAATTGAAAACTGTTGCAAGCGGTACGCTAATTTGTTCTACAATTTTCAATAGTAGTTTGCGCGGAATCCCATCCACTCCAGGTGATTTATTATCCTTCATAGCCCTTATTTTCTTAGCTGCCATTTCCGGGGTTACAATTAGTTGTCCTAAATAGTCTGAATCTGCCCCCTTGAACTTAGCCTATGGTACTGGCAGTGAACTAATATCTTCCCTGGTAAACACTGAACTAAAGTACTCATTCAGGTCTTCTGCCATTGAGAATCCCTCTGATATTATATTTTCAGCACTATCTTCTAGAGGACCCACCTTATCATGAACTTTCTGTTTGCTTCGAACATACGCATAAAAACTCTTGCTGTCATGTTTTATATTACTAGCTAATTGTTGTTCATAGCTTCTCTTTGAATTTCTAATTTCAGCTGTAGCTTGGTTAAGTGCTTCTTTATAACTGTTGTAGTCTTTATCATTTCCAGTACATCTATATGACTTCCACATCATTTGTTTATACTTAATTTTTTGTAATGGCTTCTTTCGATAAGTGTTTCATTTTGGACCGTTTCCCTTGTTTTTTGAAGGGTACAAATATATCGACTATGCTCTTAATTTCACTCTTTAATATATTCCAGCATTATGTTGCTGTCTTATTTTTCAGTGTGTTATTCCAGTCTATCTTTGCTAAATATTTCCTCATGTCCTTATACCATCCTTTGTTTAAATTTCTCCTATACTGCTTTTTACTATTCCTTTCTGATTTTACTTTGATGGTGAAATGTATTTGGTTGTGATCGCTATTCCCCAGTGGCTCACATATCTTGACATTGTCAATTAATTCATTATGTTAGAATAAAATTAAGTCTAACACATTCTCACCCCTGGTTGGTTCTAGCACATGTTGAGAAAGGAAAGTATATTGAAATAAAACTAAAAACTTGTGGTCCTCACTCCCCATACTCTGTAGAGATTTCCATTGTATATGCCCGTTGTTAAAATCCCCCATAATAATATAGTCCCGTTTGCTTACTTCCTTTATAGCGTTTTGTATTTTTTCATTCTCATATATGCTTATGTTTGGACTTCGATAAACTAACCCAACTGTTAACGTTGAGTTTCCTGTAACTATGTTACACCAAATAGCTTCTTCGCAATCTGTTTCTCTTTCTAATTTTATTTCATAAGCCTGGATAGATTCTTTAGTATATAAAATAACTCCACCTCCCTTTCTTCCTATTCTGTCTTTTCTAAACATTACATATCCTGTCAGTCCCAATTCAGCATCTGATATATCGGTGGTGGTCCAAGATTCGGTTATACCTATTATATGAGGGTCAATATCTTCTACCATCATGTTTAGTTCATTTCTTTTGTTTACTATACTCCTCGCATTTAAACAAACACATTTATATCCAGCTTCAGAAGAGTTTTCCAGACTGTTATTTGCTGATTTATTTGTGCTGTTTTTATCTATGCCTCCATTTTCAGGCTTTTCTGTGAGTCCCCCTTGCGAAGCTAGTTTAAACAGATGCAACCTGTCCCACTGTCAACAGATCGCAGCAGGTTCTCTGAGAAAACTGCTACCCCCTTTCCATCTCTCATGTACATATCTTCCCTCCCAACAAAGCATCACCATAAATCTGTGAATCCCACGCCCTCTTCTTCACACATCTGCTCAACTAGTGCGTTGATCGCCATCCTCTTGCAGTTTCTATACTTTGCCCCCCTCCCTCCCATTACTGGCAAAACTCCTGACAGAATAATATGTTCAAATTATGTCTTCTTTAGCTTCCTCACTAACTGTCTATACTTCTGTACTATCGCAGTTGTTCCCTCCCTGTCTGCATTATTTGTTCCTACATGTACCTGTATAGACCCCCCTTGCCATGTCTCAATACCTTCTCTACCCTGTCAGACACATGTTCAATCCTAGCCCCCGGTACACAAACAACGACGTCCTTCCCCTCGCTCAGTGTCTTGTCCGTCTTTCTCATAATGGAGTCACCCATAAACACCCTCTCTTTCCTCATTGCCTCCTCAATCACTGCCTTAGAATAGCTCCTTCTTCGGTTTGCATATGTCTGGTTGTTGTCTTTCCCCCTGTCGTCATCTCTCCTGTCACATTCTCTTCCGATCCATTCTTTCCTGTCGCTTTTTCTCTTGTCACCTTTCCTCCTGTCAGCGTCCCTTTTATCGACTTCTCTTCTATCACATTTCCTCTCACTTCCTTTCGTCCCTTCATCTTTCGTCCCATCTCATTTTCTTCTCTCCTCTCCCGTCCCATCTTCCTTTCCTCCTTCTCTACGGTCACTTTCTTCCCTGTCACCTTCACGCTTGTCACGTTTTCTGTTGTCGATTTTCCAATTTCTTCCCCTCCAATCACCTTCCCTCCTCTCAATCTCCTTTCCTCAGTTTTCTTGCCACTGCTATTCTCCTGCAGTCTTGCAGTATTCTCACCTCTCTCCCAGTCGTCCCTCTCCATTCGACCTGCCTCCTTGCTAATTTCCATCTCCATTCCCTTCACAATATCTGTCAACCTAACTATCTCCTTCTGCAGACAGTCCACCTTCCAACACCCAATGCACTGAAAGGTGAATCCTTCCTCCATGGTTTCTGCCCATGACTTCCCACAGCTGTACAATGCAAAATCTACCCAGCTGTGGCAGTGATTGCACACCAAGTGTCACTTTGCCTTGACTTGCCGCTTGCAAGGCGCCATATCCCGATCAGAATTTATTTAATAACTTAACTACCTTAGTCTTTATATATAAAGACTGTTTCCTGTGTACTACAGCACACTTTAGGTTACAAATTTCAATTACACAGCCGACTATTTATCCTGTCACGAACGCTAACTTTACCGGTAGTGACCCAATTTAAATACAATCAATTACGTTACGTTAGGCTGTTTTATTTATTTAGGTTACGCCGCCCAACTATCGCCCTTGCTTAATTTTAACAACAATGCAACCTAATAAAAATATCTAGCAAGTACTGGCTTACACAGATATTATCTTGTGTAAGTAGTTTGATGGTTGTTACTTTATCTCCTATATATTCTACCAAATAATCAGGTTTGTTCAATCTTGTTTACAACTTATCGAAGGCTAAGTGAGTTACCCTATTATCACTCACTATACTAAGGTGTTCTAAAATACTTTAACTAACTAACTTTAAGCACAACTGCTACTCAGTATATGTTTATTGCAACTTTATGAATGATATTAACGCAAGAATAATACTTATCAATCAGTTATTCCACTTGTTTATCAACTTTTCTGCACCACCAATTTCTACGATCTATCTCCGCCAAATGTAGCCTCGAAGTTTGCCATGACTGACGTTTTAACTCCGGTTATTTATTTGTCTCCTGCCTACTGGGGCATGGCAAGGGAGGGTCTATACTAGTACATGTAGGGACAAATAACGCAGAGAGGGAGGGAACAACTGGGATAGTTCAGAAGTACAGACAGTTAGTGAAGAAGTTAAAGAAGACAAGAGTAGAACAGATTATCCTCTCAGGAATTTTGCCAGTAATGGGAGGAAGGGGGCCGACATATAGAAACTGCAAGAGGATGGCGATCAACGCACTAGTTGAGCAGATGTGTAAAGAAGAGGGGGTGGGATTCGTAGATTTATGGGGATACTTTGTTGGGAGGGAAGATATGTACATGAGAGATGGCCTACATCTAAGGGGAAAGGGGGCAGCAGTTTTCTCAGAGAACTTGCTGCAATCTGTTGACAGTGGGACAGGCTGCATCTATTTAAACTAGATTCGCAGGGGGGATTCACAGAGAAGCCTGAAACTGGAGGCATAGATAAAGACAGCAGAAATAAATCGGCAAAGAACAGCCTGGAAAACTGTTCTGAATCAGGATATAAATGCATTTGTTTAAATGCAAGGAGCATAGTAAACAAAAGAAGTGAACTAAACATTATGGTAGAAGATGTTGACCCTCACATAATAGGTATAACCGAATCGTGGGCCACCACTGATATATCAGATGCCGAATTGGGACTAACAGGATATGTAATGTTTAGGAAAGATAGAATAGGAAGAAAGGGAGGTGGAGTTATTTTATATATTAAAGAATCTATCCAGGCTTATGAAATAAAATTAGAAAGAGAAGCAGATTGCGAAGAAGCTGTTTGGTGTAACATAGTTACAGGAAACTCAACGTTAACAGTTGGGTTAGTTTATCGAAGTCCAAACATAAGCATAGAAGAGAATGAAAAAATACAAAACGCTATAAAGGAAGTAAGCAAACGGAACTGTATTATTATGGGGGACTTTAACCATGGGCATATACAATGGAAATCTCTACAGAGTATGGGGAGTGAGGACCACAAGTTTTTAGTTTTAGTACAAGATAGTTTCCTTTCTCAACATGTGCTAGAACCAACCAGGGGAGAGAATGTGTTAGACTTAGTTTTGTCCTCACAGAAAGAATTAGTTGACAATGTCAAGATATGTGAGCCACTGGGGAGTAGTGATCACAACCAGATACATTTTACCATCAAAGTAAAATCAGAAAGGAATAGTAAAAAGCAGTATAGGAGAAATTTCCACAAAGGAAGGTATAAGGACATGAGGAAATATTTAGCAAAGATAGACTGGAATAACACACTGAAGAATAAGACAGCAACCGAATGCTGGAATATCTTAAATAGTGAAATTAAGTGCATAGTCGATAAATTTGTACCTTTCAAAAAACAAGGGAAACGGTCTAAAAAGAAACACTTATCGAAAGAAGCCATTAGAAAAATTAAGTATAAACAAATGATGTGGAAGTCATATAGATGTACTGGAAATGATGAAGACTACAACATTTATAAAGAAGCACTTAATCAAGCTACAGCTGAAATTAGAAATTCAAAGAGAAGCTATGAAAAAAAATTAGCTAGTAATATAAAACATGACAGTAAGAGTTTTTATGCGTATATTCGAAGCAAACAGAAAGTTCAGGATAAGGTCGGTCCTCTAGAAGATAGTGCTGGAAATACAATATCAGAGGGATTCTTAATGGCAGAAGACCTGAATGAGTATTTTAGTTCAGTGTTTACCAGGGAAGATATTAGTTCACTGCCAGTACCAGAGGCTAAGTTCAAGGGGGCAGATTCAGACTATTTAGTTGTAACCTCGGAAATGGTAGCTAAGAAAATAAGGGCTATGAAGGATAATAAATCACCTGGAGTGGACGGGATTCCGCCCAAACTACTATTGGAAATTGTAGAACAAATTAGTGTACCGCTTGCAACAGTTTTCAATTTGTCATTAGAAGAGGGAGTGGTTCCTTTAGAATGGAAAGAGGCAAACATTATACCGTTATTTAAAAAAGGTTCGAGAAACAAGTCAGAGAACTATAGACCAGTGAGTTTAACATCAGTGATTTGCAAATTATTAGAAAGACTAATTAAAGATCACATGGTGGATTTTCTTGTTAAACATAACATGATAAACCCATCTCAACATGGGTTTTTAAAAGCGAGGTCATGCTTAACAAATATGTTATGTTTTTTGGAAGACATCACTAGGTGGGTAGATGAGGGATCACCAGTAGATATCATCTATTTAGATTTTCAAAAAGCTTTCGACAAAGTACCACATCAAAGATTACTCCTTAAGCTAAAGGCCCATGGCATAGGAAATGGTATAATAAACTGGATAGAAAAATGGCTGAATGACAGAAGACAACGTGTAGTAGTTGATGGGGAGGCTTCAAACTGGAAATCGGTATTGAGTGGGGTACCACAGGGATCAGTACTAGGACCTATATTATTCTTAATATATATCAACGATTTGGACGATGATATAACAAGCAAGGTGTTAAAATTTGCGGATGATACAAAAGTGTTTAGAAGGATTAAAAGTGATGGAGACAGACAGCATTTACAAGATGATCTTGATAGGTTGATCAAATGGTCTGAAAAGTGGCAAATGCTGTTCAATTTTGGGAAATGTAAATGCCTCCACACAGGTCATGGGAATGAAGAGGTAAAATATAAAATGGGGGGTACTGTTCTAAGTACTACTGTAAAAGAAAAGGACTTGGGGTTAACCATTAGTGCTGATATGAAGGTTTCAGAGCAGTGCGGAATTGCAGCGTCAAAGGGAAATCAAATCCTTGGATTAATTAGGCGAAATATAGCGTATAAGAAAAAAAAATTAATAGTACCGCTGTACAAAACAATAGTGAGGCCTCATTTAGAATATTGTATACAAGCATGGAGGCCATATCGCAAGAAGGACATAGATATGCTAGAAAGAGTACAGAGGAGAGCGACTAAAATGATACCAAATCTGAGGGATCTTAGTTACGAAATACGCCTAAAAGAATGTGGTTTAACAACATTAGAGACCAGGAGATTGAGAGGAGATCACATAGAAGTGTTTAAAATATTGAATGGTTATGAAAATATTGATAGAAACATTTTTTTCTCAGTTAAGAAAGATAGAAGGACCAGAGGACATGAAGCTACATTAGTAAAGGAGCAGTGTAGATTAGATATAAGAAAGTTCTCATTCTCACAAAGGACTGTAAATGAATGGAACAGATTATCTCCTGATTGTGTTGGTGCTAGTAGCGTGAATATGTTTAAAAATAAAATCGACACACACCTAAAAAAGGCGGGATACATGTATATAAAAAGTATTGGACTCTCGATAAGCCAAAAGGCTTCCTTGTCCACCTGCCATCCAGAGTAATTTTCTGGATGGCAATCTTGTTAAATCTTGTTAAATCTTTTAGCTTAACTTTTTGATGTCTACATTTATCTCAGTTTATTTATATATTTTATATAGGAACAATACGACTGTCAAACTCCACTTTTGAAATCAACGATGACGTACGCGCGCGCGTCTATGCGTTTTTGTTTACGTGTGTTTGCGGTGTGCATGCAACAGTATTTCTGTGTGATCACACACACAGATATATACGCACATAGATACATACACATATACACACGCGCAGATAAATAAACACACACACATAGGTACACGTATACTCAAACACACATGTGAATACACGCACACGCACTCGCACACGCACACACCCACACACACACCCACACACGTGTCCGTAAATGTGTTGGCAAGTGTGTTGGTGTTGTTTATACATTCACGTAACGGTGCGTGAGCGTGTGTTTGTCCGTTAAAGCAATGACGTGTGAGCGGGAGTTCTTTTTGGATAATACGGTGACAGTATCACAAATGTGTTCCCTGTATCAACTATTGGTCACTGTGTAGAACGGTTCCAAGGTGGATTGTGATTCGTTCCTAAAACTGTGAAGAACGTATGAAAGTGTGTTGCATACCAAGACACTTTTTTTAATTAATAGAAGAACATACGTATACTGAAGACACATTATAATTACTGGACATGGCACTATATGTTCACAATTTCTGAAAGCATGGATGGCTTAACATGTTAGGCGACGGTCTTGTACCCTGAAAAATCGACTACGGTAGCCACTATTACGTTATTGTGTCATTGCATGTAGAAAATAAAGCCAATTTTCTATAAACTAAAATAATGACCATTGATCTATAAATTTGCATCAACAACGTTTTAATTAGCAAACAGCTTTCAGTCACTAACAGGTAATTTCCATGTTAAAAGGGCGCCCACAAAAATCGGACACATTTGGTGTCTTTGGCATGTCTCCATTTCTAATTAATACTTTTGACTCGCATCAAATGCTAGACTATGGTTTTGTGTGTGCGAACGCACTCGTATGTATAATTACATGTCCACGTGCTCATACACATGCATGAATGTGTATGTGTGTGTGTGTATGTGTGTGTGTGTGTGTGTGTGTGTGTGTGTGTGTGTGTGTGTGTGTGTGTGTGTGTGTGTGTGTGTGTGTGTGTGTGTGTGTGCATGTGTGCTGCATGCGTGTGTAAGTGCATGTGGCCGTGTGTGCACGTGTGTGTATGTGTGTTTGTGTGCGCGCCCGTGGGCATGTTTCCGTGTGGGGTGGGCGTGTGTGCGTGCGTTCGTGTGTGTGTGCGTGGGTGCTTGTGTGCTTGTGTGCGTGTGTACGTGTGCACGTGTGTGCGTGTGTACGTGTGTGCGTGTGTCCGTGTGTGCGTGTGTGTGTGTGTGTCTCTCTCTGCCTCTCTGAGTCTGTGTGTGTATGTGAGTGTGTGTGAGTGTGTGTGTGTGTGTGCGTGTTTGCGTGTTTGCGTGTGTGCGTGTGTGCGTGTGTGCGTGTGTGCGTGTGTGCGTGTGTGCGTGTGTGCGTGTGTGCGTGTGTGCGTGTGTGCGAGTGTGCTTGTGTGCGTGTGTACGTATGTGTGTCTCTCTCTGTCTCTCTGTGTATGTGTGTGTGTGTGAGTGTGTACGTGTGTGTGTGTGTACGCGTGTGTGCGTGTGTGCGAGTGCGCGTGTGTGCGTGTGTGCGTGCGTGCGTGTGTGCGAGTGTGCGTGTGTGCGAGTGTCCGTGTGTGCGTATGTGTGTCTCTCTCTCTGTCTCTCTGTGTATGTGTGCGTGTGCGTGTGCGTGTGCGTGTGCGTGTCTGTGTATCTGCAGTGTTGATGATATTATTGTGTATGTGTGTGTGTGTGTGTGTGTGTGTGTGTGTGTGTGTGTGTGTGTGTGTGTGTGTGTGTGTGTGTGTGTGTGTGTGTGTGTGTGTCTGCATGTGTGCTGCGGGCGTGTGTAAGTGCATGTGGCCGTGTGTGCACGTGTGTGTATGTGTGTTTGTGTGCGCGCCCGTGGGCATGTTTCCGTGTGGGGTGGGCGTGTGTGCGTGCGTTCGTGCTTGTGTGCGTGTGTGCTTGTGTGCGTGTGTGCGTGTGTACGTGTGTGCGTGTGTCCGTGTGTGCGTGTGTGTGTGTCTCTCTCTCTGTCTCTCTGAGTCTGTGTGTGTGTGTGTGTGTGTGTGTGTGTGTGCGTGTGTGCGTGTGTGCGTGTGTGCGTGTGTGCGTGTGTGCGAGTGTGCTTGTGTGCGTGTGTACGTATGTGTGTCTCTCTCTGTCTCTCTGTGTATGTGTGTGTGTGTGAGTGTGTGTGTACGTGTGTGTGTACGTGTGTGTGAGTGTGTGCGTGTGTGCGTGTGCGCGTGTGTGCGTGTGTGCGTGCGTGCGTGTGTGCGCGTGTGCGTGTGTGCGAGTGTGCGTGTGTGCGTATGTGTGTCTCTCTCCGTCTCTCTGTGTATGTGTGCGTGTGCGTGTGCGTGTGCGTGTGTGTGTGTGTGCTTATGTATGTGCAGTGTGTGTATGAGTGTTATGTGTGTATGTGTTCGTTGGGGCTGGGATGTAAGAACGTTCGTGCGTGTAATTGTGCGTCCGATTTATTAGTTGACATGTTTGTATCAATATTTACATGTGCGTTTGAATACCTGAAATAGTGCAGAATTACAGTTGTACCTTGTCATTAGCCGCAAAATAGTATATGGTGTTCTTTTAGTATCAACGACAACAAACGACATGTTTCTTTGGAAATGTTACCCTTTATTTATACACTTTTCCACACCAGTTCAATGAACACATAAGGATGCGTCTCTTGCAGCAAAGAAGATCCACTTGTGGCGTGTCTCTATGGTGTTCTCTTAACAACAAAGTCACATAGTTCGTCTGCTCCTTTCCAATGTTTCTAATCTCAATTGCATGATTTCGTACGGGTTAGCACGTGCATATATCAAAAGTTTCGTTCCACAGTGAGTGCGTCAAGTTAGCGAAATAGATGTGTGAGTGTGGTATATTTCTATTATATCAAACAGTTCGTTCTCTGTTTGTGTGTGCCTCCACATCTCCGTCAGTTTTGCATGTATCGGACTAAAATTTTGCCTATGATCTAGCGGACCCACTGCGATGGTACTGAGATTGAGACATTTTCGAAATTCGTGTGTGTGTCTGCATGTGTGCTGCGGGCGTGTGTAAGTGCATGTGGCCGTGTGTGCACGTGTGTGTATGTGTGTTTGTGTGCGCGCCCGTGGGCATGTTTCCGTGTGGGGTGGGCGTGTGTGCGTGCGTTCGTGTTTGTGTGCGTGTGTGCTTGTGTGCTTGTGTGCGTGTGTGCGTGTGTACGTGTGTGCGTGTGTCCGTGTGTCCGTGTGTGCGTGTGTGTGTGTCTCTCTCTCTGTCTCTCTGAGTCTGTGTGTGTGTGTGTGAGTGTGTGTGTGTGTGCGTGTGTGCTTGTGTGCGTGTTTGCGTGTGTGCGTGTGTGCGAGTGTGCTTGTGTGCGTGTGTACGTATGTGTGTCTCTCTCTGTCTCTCTGTGTATGTGTGTGTGTGTGAGTGAGTGTGTACGTGTGTGTGTACGCGTGTGTGAGTGTGTGCGTGTGTGCGTGTGCGCGTGTGTGCGTGTGTGCGTGCGTGCGTGCGTTTGTGCGAGTGTGCGTGTGTGCGAGTGTGCGTGTGTGCGTATGTGTGTCTCTCTCTTTCTCTCTGTGTATGTGTGCGTGTGCGTGTGCGTGTGCGTGTGCGTGTGTGTGCTTATGTATGTGCCGTGTGTGTATGAGTGTTATGTGTGTATGTGTTCGTTGGGGCTGGGATGTAAGAACGTTCGTGCGTGTAATTGTGCGTCCGATTTATTAGTTGACATGTTTGTATCAATATTTACATGTGCGTTTGAATACCTGAAATAGTGCAGAATTACAGTTGTACCTTGTCATTAGCCGCAAAATAGTATATGGTGTTCTTTTAGTATCAACGACAACAAACGACATGTTTCTTTGGAAATGTTACCCTTTATTTATACACTTTTCCACACCAGTTCAATGAACACATAAGGATGCGTCTCTTGCAGCAAAGAAGATCCACTTGTGGCGTGTCTCTATGGTGTTCTCTTAACAACAAAGTCACATAGTTCGTCTGCTCCTTTCCAATGTTTCTAATCTCAATTGCATGATTTCGTACGGGTTAGCACGTGCATATATCAAAAGTTTCGTTCCACAGTGAGTGCGTCAAGTTAGCGAAATAGATGTGTGAGTGTGGTATATTTCTATTATATCAAACAGTTCGTTCTCTGTTTGTGTGTGCCTCCACATCTCCGTCAGTTTTGCATGTATCGGACTAAAATTTTGCCTATGATCTAGCGGACCCACTGCGATGGTACTGAGATTGAGACATTTTCGAAATTCGTCCGGGGGTGGAGAATTTGGGGGCTCAATATCCCAAAAGCTAGTACGTGGATTTCCATTCGCGGAATTTCATGTGTTTCTATATCATCATAAATATAAGTATGCCATCTAAAAATATGTCGTTGGATATATGCAGAAATTTTGATTAGTTTTTAAGTTATTGACGTTTGAAAATCCTCAGCGCTTAACTTGCACCAGTTCTACTTGTCGCTGGTCACGTCCGCACGCTTACAAATAGCGCCCTCTTTCGCATTTCATATGTTTCCTACAGATGGAGCTATGTATCATTTTGTTATTTAGCTTCGAAATGATTGCCCATCAAGTTAGCGTATTATAAAAAGTGAGAGTCAAAAGTTATATTGGATAACTAGGAATACGACATATCAATATTATCAAACAGTTCGTTCTATGTTTGTTTGTGCACCCACATCTCAGTTAGTTTTGCATGTATCGGACTGACATTTCAACCCAGCATCTGCTGTAGCTGGTTACTTCAGCTAGACGGGTGAGCGTCTGAGATTGAGATTTCTAGCAAAAGGTTGTCCTAAGAACTATGCCAGTGACCAGTTACCATTTATTAATGCGGGTAGGCTGGAAACATTTGGGATGGGTTTGGGGTGTCTGGTACATATGACAGCCTTTTTCCGCAGGCAACGCCGGGTAACTCAGCTAGTGCTTAATATCTACAAGACTATATATATCTCTGAATCAATATAATCTTGATATGTCGATTGTTTGCGCCGTGGTTCGTGTATCGTGATCTTCACAATATCGTCAATCTGAAAACAACGATAATTTATTATTATATTTTTGTCCAAATGTGCCACAATGAAGTCCTCACGTGATGTATATTTACATTGATTGTATATTTTGGCCAAAACGTATGTAACTGCTAATTTATTCGCACATGCAGAGATGACGAAAACACTGAACATAACGCATACAAAATATGAGACACGTGGACATAGCAAAGGCAGGAAAACAAAAACGAAAACAAAGACGTCATATCAAACGGTACATTGTCACATATTAGTATTGTTATTGTTATCGTTTTATAAAGCGCCGTATCCAGCAAAATGTTAAACGTTCGCAGCGCTGGTCATGACTCGAATAATATGAATAGTACAAAACAATCAATAAAAATGTATCAATACCATACAATAGATAGTTGAGCTTTTAGTCAATTAATTAAAGCAAATTAGTTTTAATATTAAAATAAGTCAGCAAGTTAATCAAAATATCAAAATAAGCATTAATCAATTGTAACAAGGATTACTAGAATATATAAAAAATAAAAAAATTACACGGAATAAAAATACCGTAGTAATAGATGAGGTATGTTAAAAGCAGATATAGTTAAATTTGTTTCAAATGGTTTTATAATAATTGTTGTTTAAGTAATTTTAGTGGACGTATTAATAAAGCCATGCTTCGTTTTAGCTGCATTGGAGGAATCAAGATGACGTGTAGATGGTGTCATGTGATACGGTATATTGACCCTATACAGAAGCCACGAAGACAAACATCAAATGTGGCGATAAGGACGTTGACACGCGTCGTGATTGACACCTTCCAGCACAAGAACGTTAACTTACGGTGACAGTGGCACTGGCGGAAGTGACATCTAAAGTCTGCTCAGACATCGAATAAGTCGAATCCTTTCCATCTGGAAATAAGACAGGTATTATTTAATAAATCTTGAAATTACGTGAATATATGTTACGTTTGGATTCTGCCATACTGGGAGAGGGCAAAATAAATCGTTCCACACTGTATGTTACACACAACAAAGTTATTGACGTCCATAATAGTGTGGGCTTGGTCAATGAAAACTCCCATTGAAAAATAAAAATTAATATACAACATGTCGGGAATGATGCAACGCAGCATCTTGTGTTCATAGTACTAGTGCCATATGTTAGGTTATGGCTGACCTTTTTAAATGTCTAGAAAATATTCTCACAAATAACGACTTTTCAAGGAACTAGACAAGCATCCAAGGAGGAGATTTCAGACCAAACGCTCAATGTATAAAACATAATTACATAATTATTTAGACCATCCATCCGAGTATTCGGACGTTAAAACCAGATACTTTCAATCCCGTTTTTTAAGATTTGGAGAAGGACGTGGTTTCAGAGTATCCTAAACATGTACTCTTATGTGCAAAAAGTGTCTTACAATAAGAATGTTGTTTCCTTTCTAGACGTCTAAAACTATCAACATACACATGGCAATACTAAGCGGTTCGTCGCCTTCCCATACCACGGATGAAACATACCTACGCCCTACGATGACAACACAAAGGCCAGTAGGCTAAATTACAATAACGTGTAACAGAAACAGATGCTGGAATCCAGATGATAAATGACGCAATTTTATGTAATACATTTATGTAATCAGATTGGAACAATGGCGTGTGGTGAAGGACAATACCGCCCAGCTACAACCCACCTAGATATCTGTTTGGCCCCTGGATAATACTACTAGGGCATTATTCCCAGGACAATGCCAGACTCTTGGACAACACCCCCAACCGGGACAAGGGAATGTAGAGTAAAGCAATCATAAATAATGTTGATTGTTTTGTTTCATTTATGTTCTGTCTAGTGCATTGAACATAGTATACACTATTTTACATTTTAGTCATATTATATCTTAATGTATTTGAAAGTCCGTGAATGACATTTACATTTTCCGATTTACATAACAATATGAGTCAAACGGACGTCGTTTTCTCAAACCGTTGGTTTTTTTAAGTTTGCTTCAATTTTAGCAATAATTAAAAAAACTACTGCATATATCTCAACAAATGAGGTATCACCTGTGAAATCAAAAAACGCACAAAACTTAATTTCACAATTTTGAGACTAAACAACCATTCTACTGTGGTACGTCACAAATATGTATGTGACATCGTAGGTAAACATAAGCGGCTTACCCTGCTCAGTAGGTACGTTCTTCTCAATAGCCTCAGGTCGAATACGCAATCGTCCATTTCGCTTTTAACGCTGCGTCGGCCGTAAGCTCCTCCACTGCCCCAACCCAAGCTCTGCGTCATCTGTCCAGTGACCATGACCGGACAACTGGCAAACAGTAGGACCGCGGCGGTCACACATACGGACATCAGCAAGGGAAAGTTCATCTTCGACGTCAGCTAGATCTGGACACACAAACGTCATCATATTAATACATGCATGTCAAGAATTCAGACTTTGCTTAAATGTAACAACGTATTGTCTTTTGATTCGTAAACTCATTCTATTTTATTAGTGAACATAGAAGTGCTTACAATGAAATGACGAAGGCAAAATCCAACCACTGCATGTTTCATATAACGCGCGAGAGAATGTCTTAATCGTATTACAGTTCAACGCAGCTACCTTCGTCATTCCTTTGCCTAAACTGAATTATTTTTATTTCTTGAAAGAAGTCCGACGTACCCTAGTTAACCGTACCAGATGGGT
Organism: Paraescarpia echinospica; assembly: GCA_020002185.1. Classification (NCBI taxonomy): domain Eukaryota; kingdom Metazoa; phylum Annelida; class Polychaeta; order Sabellida; family Siboglinidae; genus Paraescarpia; species Paraescarpia echinospica. The sequence continues at coordinate 20,191,300 of CM034534.1, read as the reverse complement.
CGAACATTTCACCGTAATTTCAGAAACATTAATGTAGTTTGAGAATTATAGAGACAATACAACATTAAGAATACAATTTTGAAATCAACGAACGCGTACGCGAGCGCATATATGCGTTTCTGTGTACGTGTGTGTGCGGTGCGCATGCGTCCGTGTTTGTGTGTGAGCACACACACACATACACGCACACACATACATACATACATACATACATACATACATAAATAACCACGTGCACATAAATACAAACACATAGGTACACGCATGCTCACACACACTCACTCACACACACACACACACACACACACACACACACACACACACACACACACACACGTGTACATACACAAGGGAGACAGGGAGACAGGGAGACAAGGAGAAAGGGAGAAAGGGAGAGAGGCAGAGAGGCAGAGAGGCAGAGAGGCAGAGAGGCAGAGAGGCAGAGAGGCAGAGAGGCAGAGAGTCTGAGAGGCAGAGGGGCAGAGGGCAGAGGGGCAGAGGGGCAGAGGGGCAGAGGGGCAGAGGGGCAGAGGGGCAGAGGGGCAGAGGGGCAGAGGGGCAGAGGGGCAGAGGGGCAATGGAGGAGAGGGAGAGAGGGAGAGAGGGAGAGAGGGAGAGAGGGAGAGAGGGAGGGAGGGAGAGAAGGAGAGAGGGAGACATGGAGAGAGGGAGAGAGGGAGACATGGAGAGAGGGAGAGAGCGCGTGTGTGTGCGTGCTTGCGTGTTTGCGTGTTTGGTCGTGTACATTCATAAAAACACGCGCACAAGCGTTTTTACAAATCCATATGTACACGACACGCAACGAACGCACACACGCCCGTCCGCATATATATTTAACTTTGCTTTTTCTCATTGCAGCGCCAACAAATTTCTAACGACTAGACAGTTTAACTAACAGACTTTATGTTGTCGTACCTATGTATGCTGCATCCAGGTGATGGTTATGTTGATATCCACCGCCATAGCGTTATACCAAAGAAATTAAATTGTGTGTAGCCATTTCAAATATCCGCTTCACGTATCAGATATATATTACGGCCTAAGTCACCGACAATAGCATAATTTCTTAATCAAAAACCTATTTTAACTAACTTTTATTGCATATTTTGGCTGTATACAATATGATTATTTGAATGTTATGCAATGAGATGTGTTTTGTGACATTGTTTTGTGTCATCATCAGTTTGTGTTATTACAGTAGCTTTCGCAGATATGGAAACGCTTCAAAAGTTCGCTATCATAGTATGGCTTAAGTCGCCGAGAATAGCATAGTTTGGTAATCAAGAACCATTTTTAACTAATGCTTTCGTGAATGTATGGATACTCTGGCTGTGTGTAATGCGATTATTTCAATTTAAAGTAATGGCGATTTTGTATCACTGTTTTGTGTTAGTGTCTCGTTGTTACGATAGCTTTATCAGATATGCTGCCGCTCATGATATTGTTACTGTTGTTGTCACATCCGCCTCTACGCATGGGGTGATATAACTTAGCAAGACACCAACCATGCTAACACGAACGACTCACAATTATTCCCGTCGACAACTGTATTGTCGACTTGTTACGAATAAACGTCACAACAGGTAAATATGCACCTATAGCAACATCAATATTAAACATTAAGCAATAACATAAACGTAAAGGTACGTTGTTACATAACACGATATCCAGTCCTTAGGCCAGCTCAAACATACAATTCGCTGGCTGACCTGTTAATCTAGCACTAGCATGACTTCTCCGTGAAAAATTCAGCCACGTGTTTGTAACTCACTTGCAGTAGTATAACGTGGTTGATAACTTCGATCCTCAGATCGTTCATTAAGTTCCAAGCCTCTGTCGTGATTTCTCAAACTTCTTTTACGATTGCACTGCCATGCACTCCTCCGTATATATAGTCGATGTCTTACTAATGTCTCCGCCGTCTCCGTCGTTGTATGACACATTGCTTGAGCCATATGCGTACATACAGACAGATGATTGACGTTTCCCGGACTCCTAATTAGTCACGGTATGTTAGACCACACACCGTGTTACGCATTTACTGCCTTACATTGAATTACTCAATGTTCGACCATTTCTGCGTTTTCCGTATTTATCTACAATATACGTACATTCGTGAAGATGTCACAGTCGAGCCAACCGAGCCAGCCCAGGAAACAGAAGTGATGAAGAGATGAACATACCGCGGCGAAAAATGTTCAGTGGTGCTGAATCTCCGGCAGCCCCTCGATATTAATTTCGTTCCCGCGCCACTGCATACACGCTATAAGAAATGGCTAAGCAGATTAGCATATAATATAGGCCAGTTTGTGTATTTTGTATACATTTGTAACGTTTATCTACGTGTTTACACAGTGACCAACACTTTGAAGGCAAATTCTTAGGCCTACGCTTTGCGGCTTAACATATTTTAATGAAACACAAGAAGCCGTCAATGACTCGATCCTCGACGTTAACAATAGGTCGATGTGTATTACTAGGTGCCCTATTGTTTGCTTAAACACTCATGAGTACCTCTGGAGTAGTACACCCTAGAGGTGGCAAAATGTATCAGAAGCTACATACCATATGTAGCTTCTGACCTAAGTTGGAATACACATGTACATGAAATAGTTTCAAAGGCAAGCAAAAGAGTCTATATGATCTATCAGTTGAAACGGGCTGGTATCAGTCAAAATTACGTGGTTGGAATTTATGTGTCTGTGATTAGACCAGTAGTGGAATATGCTTGCCCGGCATGGCACACGAATTTGCCTAAATACTTATCGGACAACATCGAGATAATTCAAAAAACGGTGTCTTAAAACAGTATATCTGGTTATGCGTACGAGAATATTCTGCAGATAGTAAATCTGTCAATTTTGCATGATAGGCGCAATTAGTTGTGTAAAGCGTATTTTGTTAAAAATGAAGCGTTGTGACCAGAAATTGAATGCCTTACTACCAGACACTCGAAATGTTCCATATGCGCAAAGATCACTTAACGAGTTACCTGTACTAATGGCGAACAGAAATCGCTACACAAACCCACTCATACCATGGTGTTTAGGACAGTGTGAGAACACGTATTTTTTATTATGTATGTCTTAACAAACAATTGTAATATTTAATGTAATGTATTTATTTATTTTGTTTTAATGCAATTAATTTATCCTATGTGTAAATATAGTTAGTGATGCAGTTATATTGAACAAGTTTTAATATAAAGCGCTTCATTGAGTGTATTGTGTTCACGGGTCGTTTTGGTGAATTTATTTAAGAGTAATTTTGGTGTAATTGCGTTACGTTTATTATGTACAAAATGTTCTGTAGTTATTTTTACATAATTTCTTGTGTTTTATAAAAAAATATCATACTTGTGTGGTTCTGTATATTTTATCGTGAATGTATGTACAATCCAATTCATAAATTGCCAATAATAAGCTGATTCTGATTCTGTTGCGTGACGGTCCCCTCACAACAGCTGCAGACTACACAGCCTTTGACGCGTACCAGCCCATGTCCATCCGACTCCACGTTGGTTGGGAGCAGCGACTCATGGCGGCGCTGCGAGAGAGTTGTGACTTCCGTGCGATCTTCAGATCGCGATCTCCTTTTGAACGTGCGATGCCAATTCTTCAACAACTGCGCTGACTTTTTTTTAGTTTTCCATGACTAACGTTTTAACTCCTGTTATTTATTTGTCTCGTGCTTATTAGCTTAACGTTTTGATTTCTATATTCATCTTACTTTATTCATATATTTTATATAGGCACAATACAACAATTTTCAGACTCCACTTTTGAAATCAACCATCGCGTACGCGCGCATGTATGCGTTTGTGTGTACGTGCGTGTGCGGTGTGCGTGCGTCCGTATTTGTTTGTGAGCACACACACATACATACACGCACACATACATACACATATACACACGCGCACATAAATACACACACATATATATAGGTACACGCGTGCTCAAACACACACGTCCACAAACGCACACTCACTCACACGCGCGCACATACACACTCTCTCACTCACACGCACAGACACGCACATACACGCACAGACATGCACATACACGCACAGACACGCGCGCGCGCACAAACACATGCACATACACGCGCAGACACGCGCAGACACGCGCAGACACGCGCAGACACGCGCAGACACGCGCAGACACGCGCAGACACGCGCAGACACGCGCAGACACGCGCAGACACGCGCAGACACGCGCAGACACGCGCAGACACGCGCAGACACGCGCAGACACGCGCAGACCCACATTTATCCTTAAATGTGTTGGTAACTGTGTTGGTGTTGTTTGTACATTCACGTGGCGGTGCGTGAGCATGTGTGTGTGTCCGTTAAAGCAATGACGTGTGAGTGGGAGTTCTTTTTTGGATAATATGGTGACAGGTTCACATAATGTGTTCGCTGTATCAGCTATTGGTCACTGTGTAGAACGTTTCCACTGTGAACTGTGATTCGTTCGGAAAACTGTAAAAAAACGTTTGAAAGTGTGTTGCATTCCAAGACACCTGACTTAAATGACTTACATTGATAGAAGAACAGACACATACGGAAGTTACAATATAATTACAGGACATGGCAGTGTATGTTCACAATTTGTAAAAGCACGGATGGCTTAAAATGTTAGGCGATGGTTTTGTAACATGAAAAAATCGACTACGATAGTCACCATTACGTTATTGTGTCATTGCATGTAGAAAATAAAGCCAATTTTCTATAAAGTAAAATAATGACCATTGATCTATAAATCTGCAACACTTTTAATCAGCGAACTGTTTTCAGTCACTAAGGGATAATTTCCACGTTAATATGGCACCCACAAATATCAGACACAAATTATCTTTGATATGTCTCCATTTCTAATTAATATTTTTGATTGGCATCAAATGCTAGACTATAGTGATCGAACGCACTCTTATGTATAATTACTTATGCACGTATGCGTGAGTTTATGTGTGTGTGTATGTGTGTGCATGTGTGCGTGTGTGCGTGTGTGCGTGTGTGCGTGTGTGCGTGTGTGCATGTGTGTGCGTGTGTGCGTGTGGCTGTGTGTGTGTGTGCATGTATGCGTGTGTATGAGCGTGCGCATGTGCGTGAGATCGTGTGTACACGCGTGCGTGTGCGTGTGTGAGTGCGCGCGCGTGTATGTGTGTGTGCATATGGGCGCCAGAGCGTGTGTGCGTGTGGCTGCGTGTGCACGCGTGTGTCTGTGTGTGTGTGTGTGTGTCTGTGTGTATGTGTTTGTGTGCGTGTGTGTGTGCGTGTGTATGTGCGTGTGTATGTGTATGTGTGTGTGTGTGTGGGTGTGGTGTGTGTCTGTGTCTGTGTTTGTTTGTTTTGTGTGTGTGTGTGTGTGTGTATGTGTGTGTGTGTGTGTGTGTTTGTGTGTGTGTGTGTGTGTGTATGTGTGTGTGCCCGTGTGTCCACGCGTGCGTGTGTGTTTGCGTGTGTGTCGCTATCGTGTGTGTGTGTTGCTATCGTCTCCTGGACAAGGATATATTATGTTGTTGTATGGATTAAATTGAAACATGTTTAAATCCTACATAACCCTTGCCAAAGAATAACGCGTTATGCAGCTGCTTACAGCGACTGATGCTGAAATCAAATAGTGGAAATATGACGGCATATCAAACAAAAGGTCACTAAGCGTTAATTTGACGTCATCAACACTACTCGCACTGTGGGAAGTGACAATGGCATTCAATTCTTGAAAGCAGTTCGACGTGCCCTAATTAATTACCTGATGGTTCGAACATTTCACCGTAATTTCCGAAACATTAATGAACTTTGAGAAATATAGGAACAATACAACAATCAGACTCCACTTTTGAAATCAACGATTGTGTACGCGCGCGCATATATGCGTTTGTGTGTACGCGCATATATGCGTTTGTGCGTCCGTGTTTGTGTGTGAGCACACACACACACACACACACACACACACACACACACACACACGTAAACACGTACACACGTACACGCGTACACGCGTACACACAGGTACACACATACACAAATACACACATACACACAAACACACAAACACACAAACACACATACACACATACACACACACACACACATACACACATACATACACATATAACCACGTGCACATGAATACATACATATAGGTACAAGCATGCTCATAAACACGTGTACAAACACATTTTCTCACTCACACACACAGACAAGCTGAGACAAGGGAGGGAGGGAGGGAGGGAGGGAGGGAGGAGGGAGGGAGGGGAGGGAGGGAGGGAGGGAGGGGAGGGAGGGAGGGAGGGAGGGAGGGGAGGGAGGGAGAGGGAGGGAGGAGGACGGAGGGAGGGAGGAGGGAGGGAGGGAGGGAGGGAGGGAGGGAGGGAGGGAGGGAGGAGGAGGGAGGGAGGGAGGGAGGGAGGGAGGAGGGAGGAGGGAGGGAGGAGGGAGGGAGGGAGGAGGGAGGGAGGGGAGGGAGGGAGGAGGAGGAGGGAGGGAGGGAGGGGAGGGAGGGAGGGAGGGAGGGAGGGAGGGACGGAGGGAGAGAGGGAGAGGACATGGCAGTGTACGTTCACAATTTGTGAAAGTACGGATGGCTTAAAATGTTAGGCGATGGTTTCGTAACGTGAAAATATCGACTACGATAGTCACTATTAGGTTATTGTGACATTGCATGTAGAAAATAAAGCCCATTTTCTATAAAGTAAAATAATGACTATTGACATATCAATCTGCAACACTGTTTTAATTATCGAACTGTTTTCAATCACTAAGGGATAATTTCCACGTTAACATGGCGCCCACAAATATCAGACGCAATTTATCTTTGATATATCTCCATTTATAATAAATATTTTTGACTGGCATCAAATGCTAGACTATAGTGTACGAACGCACTCTTATGTATAATTACTTATACACGCATGCGTGAGTTTATGTGTGTGTGTATGTGTGTGTGTATGCATGTGTGTGTGTGTGTGCGTGTGTGCATTTGTGTGCGTGTGTGCGTGTGGCTGTGTGTGTGCATGTATGCGTGTGTAGGAGCGTGCGTATGTGCGTGTAATCGTGTGTACACGCGTGCGTGTGCGTGTGTGTGTGCGCGCGCGTCTGTGTGTGTGTGTGTGTGTATGTGTGTGTGTGCCTGTCTGTATGTATGTGTGTGTGAGTGTGTGTGTGTGCGTGCGTGTGTGTGTCTGTGCGTGTGTGTGTCTGTGTGTGTGTGGGTGTGTGAGTGTGTGTGTGTGTTTGTTTGTGTGTGTGTGTGTGTGTGTGTGTGTGTGTGTGTGTGTGTGTGTGTGTTTGTGTGTGTGAGGGGGTGTGTGTGCCGTGTGTGTATGGGTGTTATGTGTGTACGTGTTCGATGGGGCAGGGATGTGGCCGTACGAACGTTCGTGCGTGTGATTGTGCGTCCGATTTATTAGTTGACATGTTTGTATCAATATTTACATGTGCGTTTGAATACCTGAAATAGTGCAGAATTACAGTTGTACCTTGTCATTAGCCAGAGAATCGTATATAATGTTCATTTAGTATCAACGACATCAAACGACATGTTTCGACACAAAAATCCTCAGCGCTTAACATGCGCCAGTTCTACCTGTCGTTGGTCACGTCCGCACGCTTACAAATAGTGCCCTCATTCGCATTTCATATATTTCCTACAGAAGGAGCTATGTATCATTTTATTATTTAGCGTCGAAATTATCGCCCGTCAAGTTAGTGAATTATAAAAAGTGAGTGTCAAAAGTTTTATTAACTAATAATATAGTCAGGGGGCTTGTCCTAAAAAAACACCTAAATTGTTCACATCTTTCTACAAGCACCATTTTTGGATCAGCATTAAATAAAGCCATGACATTTCATTTTTTTGCGGGAGCCGAGCTGAAGTCCCGCTGTGGCGGCCATATTGGATAAATTCAATATGGCCGCCGCCCAGAGATAGGCTGTGTAATAACTTGAGAACCAAAAGTAGTAGAACCATAATTGAGACTACTTGTTGGGACGGTTTGTCCACGGAGAACCCATTCCTGGTGTTATTTGGCCGATCCCAGGTCGAGGTGTCATGATAAAATCACATTCAAGGATTTTTTGGCACAAAATAAACAAAATTTGAGCATAGAATCACTGTACACAGCGTTATATCGCAAGCATGTTATCCAAAAATTGTATCACGATATCAATGTTCATGTGTTGCAATAATAAATATAATATGTTTTGACAATTGATGCTCCAAGTGGAAAATGTACCTTAGTCACTGTCGGCTTAAGACTTAGGGATAAATTTACACAATTGTTTACCCCCTTCAAACATTGTATATTCTCACTTGTATTATAGTTAAACTTGTTTGGTTGTCTTGTCTTGTATATATTGTTATCAATGTTCTGAATAAACGTTCATTCAATTCAATTCAGGATACGAACTTTCAGCATGCTTATGTTGGAAAGTGATCAGCTGGAGAAGGGTGATGTGGTCACAGGGGCGGGTTTCAACTCGCTGCTCATGGATGACGCGTCTATCAAGCCTCGGACAGAAAACGGTATCCTCCCCTTATTTCCTGATAAGGCCGCCTCTCCATCTTTGATGAAGCATACTATGGAGATAGTGAAGGAAAACACCGAGTTCATCAACCCCGGTCAGACCCCTGTCCTTGGCGCCGATCAACCTCTCTACGCCATATGCAAACAATTGCAGCGACAATTTCCCGACATCCTGGGCGAGGATAAGTTCATCATGCAGCTGGGAGCCTTACATATCGATGATAAGTGCTAGCTGATGATGGCCAAGATGTTACGAGGGTCTGGCGAGAACACAGCTCTCAACTACGCGAACGTACTCTCCTGTGGTGGCGCTCAGTCTTTTCTCAATGACCATCACATCAAACGCACGCAATATGCTCATCAAGTTTCACTCGTCTCTCTCTCTCTCTCTCTCTCTCTCTCTCTCTCTCTCTCTCTCTCTCTCTCTCTCTCTGATGCGAAAAACGTACTCTCTCTCTCTCTTCCTCTGTCTCTCTCCTCTGCTGAGTCTCCGAGATGTGGAGCAAAAGGCAATCCTCTGACGTTCACTCTCAAATATTGGTCGCTAGTGATCGAGGTTGAACTATTGATGTGCCGCTATGTGCGCTCATTGAGAGAGTGTGACTTCCAACTCTACGTCCAGGTGTTCGATGAGCTTTGTGCGTGGTTCTTTGTTTTTGACCACTCCGACTACGCCCGCTGGTTTTCAATTCACGTCAAAGATATGGTCGAGCTCGCAGTGAAGCATTCAATGGAGTATGCGGAGTACCTCAAGGGAAACTTCACTTTCCAAAAATCCGAGCGAAAGTTCAGCCTCACGGAAAAGATCAATCCCACGAGGAGAAGAAAAAAGTACTCCTGGGCAATGGTGGAGCCTCTGACCTGTATAATGACACATACGCCATATCATTGTATATGTTGGCTGGTCCAGATTGCGTCAGAATGATTGAAGAGTTCGAGAGTGTTTACAAACTTACGGCAGCAAAAGCTGATCACAACGAAGAGGCGTGCACTCTGCAGTCTAGGTTTCTGAACGAAGTGCAGTCTTTCATGAACGTGGCGACCGGAATGGGCAACCCCTTCTTAGCCATAGGTCACGAGCTCGTCGCTCTTGATATCTTGATGTGATGGAGCATCAAGTGGCCGTGTTCCTTTCCAAAATCCATCAGGTTGGTCAGATCGTTCACGAGGAATATGTAACGACACGGCTAGACAAGGTGACGGTTCCTCTGTCAGACAAAATAAAGAGAAACAACGTGTTTACTTTCGCCAACCGTCCATAGGTCACGAGTGCTGGTCCAAAAATGGTAATTTCCGAAACATTAATGAACTTTGAGAAATATAGGAACAATACAACAATTATACTCCACGTTTGAAATCAACGATCGCGTACGCGCGCGCATATATGCGTTTGTGTAAGCGCATATATGCGTTTGTGCGTCCGTGTTTGTGTATGAGCACACACACACATACACACATACAAATATACACACATACACACATACCTACACATATACCCACGTGCACATGAATACATACATATAGGTACACGCATGCTCACACACACACGTGTACATACACACTTTCTCACTCACACACACAGACACGCACATGGAGACAGGGAGAGAGGGAGAGAGAGAGAGACAGGGAGAGAGGGAGACAGGGAGAGAGGGAGAGAGGGAGAGAGGGAGAGAGGGAGAGAGGGAGAGAGGGAGAGAGGGAGAGAGGGAGAGAGGGAGAGCGAGAGAGAGGGAGAGTGAGAGAGAGATAGTGTGTATGTGTATGTGTTTGTCTGTGTGTGTGTGTGTGTGTGTGTGTGTGTGTGTGTGTGTGTGTGTGTGTGTGTGTGTGTGTGTGTGTGTGTGTGTGTGTGTGTGTGTGTGTGTGTGTGTATGCGTGTGTGCGTATTTGCGTGTTTGGTTGTGTACACTCACAAAAACATGCGCACAAGCATATGTACATGCAAACGAAATTTAACGCACGCATGCACGCACGCACGCACGCACGCATGCACGTCGGCATACATGTTTTTAGTTTGCATTTTCCCATAGCATCTCCAAAAAAGTGTGGTTATTTCAATTTGATGTAATGGCGATTTTCTATCACTGTTTTGTGTTAGTGTCTCGTTGTTACGATAGCTTTATTAGATATGCTGCCGCTCATGATATTGTTACTGTTGTTGTCACATCCGCCTCTACGCATGGGGTGATATAACTTAGCAAGACACCAATCATGCTAACACGAACGACTCACAATTATTCCCCGTCGACTACGATTCAACGTCACAACAGGTAAATATGCACCTACAGCAACATCAACGTTAAACATTAAGCAATAACCTAAACGTAAAGGTACGTTCTTATATAACACGATATCCAGCCCTTAGGCCAGCTCAAACATAAATTTCGCTCGCAAATATGTTGATCTAACACTAACTCGACTTCTCTGGGAAGCATTCAGCCACGTATCAGTAACTCGCCTGCAGTAGCAGATGTAGCTTCTGATCTAAGTTGGAATGTGTGAGAAGCTACGTAACAGATGTAGCTTCTGATCTAAGTTGGAATGTGTGAGAAACAACGTAGCAGATGTAGCTTCTGATCTAAGTTGGAATGTGTGAGAAGCTACGTAACAGATGAAGCTTCTGATCTAAGTTGGAATGTGTGAGAAGCTACGTAACAGATGTAGCTTCTGATCTAAGTTGGAATGTGTGAGAAGCTACATAGCAGATCCAGCTTCTGATCTAAGTTGGAATGTGTGAGAAGCTACGTAGCAGATGTAGGTTCTGATCTAAGTTGGAATGCACATGTACATGAAATAGTTTCAAATGCAAGCAAAAGTGTGTATAATTGTTATGATCTATCAGTTGAAACGGGCTGGTATCATTCAAAATGACTTGGTTGGAATTTATGTGTCTGTGATTAGAGCAGTAGTGGGATATGCTTGCCCAGCACACGAATTTGCCTAATTACTTATCGGACAACATCGAGATAATTAAAAAAGGTGTCTTTAAACAATATATCTTGATTATACGTACGATAATGTTGTTCAGATGGTAAATCTGTCAATTTTGCATGATAGGCGCAATTACTTGTATAAAGATTATTTTGTTAAAATGAAGCGTTGTGACCACAAATTGAATACTTTACTACCAGACACTCGAAATGTTCCATATGAGCTAAGAGCAGCGGAAGCAGTGTGGAACGTTCTGCCGTGCAATGTTACCTTGCAAAACTTCACTGGCCTCCTTTAAGTCGTCGATTTATTTACTACGGCATATGTGTAAAACAAGTTTAACAAGATTTAACAAGATTGCCACCCAGAGAATTAACTCTAGGTGGCAGGTGGACAAGGAAGCCCTTTGGCTTATCGATAGTCCGTCCCTTTTATATATGTGTATCCCGCCCGTCTGAGGTATGTGTCGATTTTATTTTTAAACATATTCACGCTGCTAGCACCCACACCATCAGCAGATAATCTGTTCCATTCATTTACAGTCCAGTGAAAATTAAAACTTTCTTATATCTAATCTACTCTGCTGCTTTGCTAATGTAACTTCATGTCCTCTATTCCTTCTATCTTTCTTAACTGAGAAAAAAATATTTCTATCAATAGTTTCATAACCATTTTAAACACTTCTATCTGATCTCATCTCAATCTCCTGGTCTCTAGTCTTGTTAAACCGCATTTTTAGGCGTATTTCGTAACTAAGATCCCTCAGTTTTTGTATCATTTTAGTTGCTCTCCTCTGCACTCTTTCTAGCATATCTATGTCCTTCCTGCGACATGGCCTCCACGCTTGAATACAATATTCTAAATGAGGCCTAACGATTGTTTTGTACAGCGGTATTATTAGCTCTTTTTCATTATACGTTATTTTTCGCCTAATTAATCCAAGGATTTGATTTCCCTTTGAAGCTGCAATTCCGCACTGCTTTGAAACCTTCATATCATCACTAATGGTTAATCCTAAGTCTTTTTCTTTTACAGTAGTACTTAGTACAGTACCCCCCATTGTATATTCTACCTCTTCGTTCCCATGTCCTCTGTGGAAACATTTACATTTCCCAAAATTTAACAGCATTTGCCATTTTTCAGACCATTTGATCAACCTGTCAAGATCATCTTGTAAATGCTGTATATCTCCATCACTTTTAATCCTTCTAAACACTTTTGCATCATCCGCAAATTTCAACACCTTGCTTGTTATTTCATCATCCAAATCGTTGATATATATTAAGAATAATATAGGTCCTAATACCCCATTCAATACCGATTTCCAGTTTGAAGCCTACCATCAACTACTTCACGTCGTCTTCTGTCAATCAGCCATTGTTCTATCCAGTTTATTATACCATTTCCTATGCCGTGGGCCTTTAGTTTAAGCAGTAATCTTTGATGTGGTACTTTGTTGAAAGCTTTTGAAAATCTAAGTAGACGATATCTACTGTTGATCCCTCATCTACCCACTTAGTGATGTCTTCCAAAAAATAACGTATTTGGTAAGCATGACCTTGCTTTAACAAAACCATGTTGAGATGGGTTTATCAAGTTTTCTTTAACAAGAAAATCCACCATGTGATCTTTAATTAGTCTTTCTAATAATTTGCAAATCACTGATGTTAAACTCACTGGTGTATAGTTCTCTGACTTGTTTCTCGAACCTTTTTTTAAATAACGGTATAATGTTTGCCTCTTTCCATTCTAAAGAACCACTCCCTCTTCTAATGACAAATTGAAAACTGTTGCAAGCGGTACGCTAATTTGTTCTACAATTTTCAATAGTAGTTTGCGCGGAATCCCATCCACTCCAGGTGATTTATTATCCTTCATAGCCCTTATTTTCTTAGCTGCCATTTCCGGGGTTACAATTAGTTGTCCTAAATAGTCTGAATCTGCCCCCTTGAACTTAGCCTCTGGTACTGGCAGTGAACTAATATCTTCCCTGGTAAACACTGAACTAAAGTACTCATTCAGGTCTTCTGCCATTGAGAATCCCTCTGATATTATATTTTCAGCACTATCTTCTAGAGGACCCACCTTATCATGAACTTTCTGTTTGCTTCGAACATACGCATAAAAACTCTTGCTGTCATGTTTTATATTACTAGCTAATTGTTGTTCATAGCTTCTCTTTGAATTTCTAATTTCAGCTGTAGCTTGGTTAAGTGCTTCTTTATAACTGTTGTAGTCTTTATCATTTCCAGTACATCTATATGACTTCCACATCATTTGTTTATACTTAATTTTTTTTAATGGCTTCTTTCGATAAGTGTTTCATTTTGGACCGTTTCCCTTGTTTTTTGAAGGGTACAAATTTATCGACTATGCACTTAATTTCACTCTTTAATATATTCCAGCATTATGTTGCTGTCTTATTTTTCAGTGTGTTATTCCAGTCTATCTTTGCTAAATATTTCCTCATGTCCTTATACCATCCTTTGTGGAAATTTCTCCTATACTGCTTTTTACTATTCCTTTCTGATTTTACTTTGATGGTGAAATGTATTTGGTTGTGATCGCTATTCCCCAGTGGCTCACATATCTTGACATTGTCAATTAATTCATTATGTTAGAATAAAATTAAGTCTAACACATTCTCACCCCTGGTTGGTTCTAGCACATGTTGAGAAAGGAAAGTATATTGAAATAAAACTAAAAACTTGTGGTCCTCACTCCCCATACTCTGTAGAGATTTCCATTGTATATGCCCGTTGTTAAAATCCCCCATAATAATATAGTCCCGTTTGCTTACTTCCTTTATAGCGTTTTGTATTTTTTCATTCTCATATATGCTTATGTTTGGACTTCGATAAACTAACCCAACTGTTAACGTTGAGTTTCCTGTAACTATGTTACACCAAATAGCTTCTTCGCAATCTGTTTCTCTTTCTAATTTTATTTCATAAGCCTGGATAGATTCTTTAGTATATAAAATAACTCCACCTCCCTTTCTTCCTATTCTGTCTTTTCTAAACATTACATATCCTGTCAGTCCCAATTCAGCATCTGATATATCGGTGGTGGTCCAAGATTCGGTTATACCTATTATATGAGGGTCAATATCTTCTACCATCATGTTTAGTTCATTTCTTTTGTTTACTATACTCCTCGCATTTAAACAAACACATTTATATCCAGCTTCAGAAGAGTTTTCCAGACTGTTATTTGCTGATTTATTTGTGCTGTTTTTATCTATGCCTCCATTTTCAGGCTTTTCTGTGAGTCCCCCTTGCGAAGCTAGTTTAAACAGATGCAACCTGTCCCACTGTCAACAGATCGCAGCAGGTTCTCTGAGAAAACTGCTACCCCCTTTCCATCTCTCATGTACATATCTTCCCTCCCAACAAAGTATCACCATAAATCTGTGAATCCCACGCCCTCTTCTTCACACATCTGCTCAACTAGTGCGTTGATCGCCATCCTCTTGCAGTTTCTATACTTTGCCCCCCTCCCTCCCATTACTGGCAAAACTCCTGACAGAATAATATGTTCAAATTATGTCTTCTTTAGCTTCCTCACTAACTGTCTATACTTCTGTACTATCGCAGTTGTTCCCTCCCTGTCTGCATTATTTGTTCCTACATGTACCTGTATAGACCCCCCTTGCCATGTCTCAATACCTTCTCTACCCTGTCAGACACATGTTCAATCCTAGCCCCCGGTACACAAACAACGACGTCCTTCCCCTCGCTCAGTGTCTTGTCCGTCTTTCTCATAATGGAGTCGCCCATAAACACCCTCTCTTTCCTCATTGCCACCTCAATCACTGCCTTAGAATAGCTCCTTCTTCGGTTTGCATATGTCTGGTTGTTGTCTTTCCCCCTGTCGTCATCTCTCCTGTCACATTCTCTTCCGATCCATTCTTTCCTGTCGCTTTTTCTCTTGTCACCTTTCCTCCTGTCAGCGTCCCTTTTATCGACTTCTCTTCTATCACATTTCCTCTCACTTCCTTTCGTCCCTTCATCTTTCGTCCCATCTCATTTTCTTCTCTCCTCTCCCGTCCCATCTTCCTTTCCTCCTTCTCTACGGTCACTTTCTTCCCTGTCACCTTCACGCTTGTCACGTTTTCTGTTGTCGATTTTCCAATTTCTTCCCCTCCAATCACCTTCCCTCCTCTCAATCTCCTTTCCTCAGTTTTCTTGCCACTGCTATTCTCCTGCAGTCTTGCAGTATTCTCACCTCTCTCCCAGTCGTCCCTCTCCATTCGACCTGCCTCCTTGCTAATTTCCATCTCCATTCCCTTCACAATATCTGTCAACCTAACTATCTCCTTCTGCAGACAGTCCACCTTCCAACACCCAATGCACTGAAAGGTGAATCCTTCCTCCATGGTTTCTGCCCATGACTTCCCACAG
>CM034534.1:20145437-20170437 GCA_020002185.1 Paraescarpia echinospica | reverse complement strand
GCATTAATCAATTGTAACAAGGATTACTAGAATATATAAAAAATAAACAAATTACACGGAATAAAAATACCGTAGTAATAGATGAGGTACGTTCAAAGCAGATATAGTTAAATTTGATTCAAATGGTTTTATAATAATTGTTGTTTAAGTAATTTTAGTGGACGTATTAATAAAGCCATGCTTCGTTTTAGCTGCATTGGAGGAATCAAGATGACGTGTAGATGGTGTCATGTGATACGGTATAATGACCCTATACAGAAGCCACGAAGACAAACATCAAATGTGGCGATAAGGACGTTGACATGCGTCGTGATTGACACCTTCCAGCACAAGAACGTTAACTTACGGTGACAGTGGCACTGGCGGAAGTGACATCTAAAGTCTGCTCAGACATCGAATAAGTCGAATCCTTTCCATCTGGAAATAAGACAGGTATTATTTAATAAATCTTGAAATTACGTGAATATATGTTACGTTTGGATTCTGCCATACTGGGAGAGGGCAACATAAATCGTTCCACACGGTATGTTACACACAACAAAGTTATTGTCGTCCATAACAGTGCGGGCTTGGTCAATGAAAACCCCCATTGAAAAATAAAAACTAATATACAACATGTCGGGAATGATGCAACGCAGCATCTTGTGTTCAAAGTACTACTGCCATAAGTTAGGTTATGGCTGACCTTTTTAAATGTCTTGAAAATATTCTCACAAATAACGACTTTTGAAGGAACTGGATAAGCATCCAAGGAGGAGATGTCAGACCAAACGCACAATGTAGAAAACATAATTACATATTTGTTAGACCATCCATCCGAGTATTCGGACGTTAAAACCAGATACTTTCAGTCCCGTTTTTTAAGATTTGGAGAAGGACGTGGTTTCAGAGTATCCTAAACATGTACTCTTATGTGCAAAAAGTGTCTTACAATAAGAATGTTGTTTCCTTTCTAGACGTCTAAATCTATCAACATACTGATGGCAATACTAAGCGGTTCGTCGCCTTCCCATACAACGGATGAAACATACCTACGCCCTACGATGACAACACAAAGGCCAGTAGGCTAAATTACAATAACATATAACAGAAACACATGCTGGAATCCAGATGATAAATGACGCAATTTTATGTGATACATTTATGTAATCAGATTGGAACAATGACGTGTGGTGAAGGACAATACCGCCCAGCTACAGCCCACCTAGATATCTGAGTGGCCCCTGGATAATACTACTAGGGCATTATTCCCAGGACAATGCCAGACTCTTGGACAACACCCCCAACCGGGACAAGGGAATGTAGAGTAAAGCAATCATAAATAATGTTGTTTGTTTTGTTTCATTTATGTTCTGTCTAGTGCACTGAACATAGTATACACTATTTTACATTTTAGTCATATTATATTTTAATGTATTTGAAAGTCCGTGAATGACTTTTACATTTTCCGATTTACATAACTGTTTACTCAACAATAAAGGCAGATTGAACATTTCAAATATTACACAAATACCTACTATGAGTGAACATATCTACCTGCATTTTATTACCAGCATTTAATATCACAACAAACCAAGACTCGCTGCCGGTTTCACTGCTCATAATATTATATTACCTTTCCTCAGAAAATTACTAAAACTGCATCATCTACAACTCACTAATTATTGATACGAAGTGAAAGAAGAGAAAAGGTGCTTTTTAATTTCACAATAATATGATGCCTTCTGAAACGTGTGTAACGTAACAGACAATATGAGTCAAAGTGACATCGTTTTCTCAAACCGTCGATTTTTTTTAAATTAGCTTAAATTTTAGCAATAATTAAAACACTACTGCAGATATTTCAACAAATGAGGTATCATTTTAAAGCTCGTGACCTGTGATATCCAAAAACGCAGAAAACTTACTTTCACAATTTTGAGACTTAATAACCAATTTATTGTGGTAGGTCACATATATGTACGTGACATCATAAGTAACCATATGCGTCTTACCCTGCTCAGTAGGTACGTTCTTCTCAATAGCCTCAGTTCGAATACGCAATCGTCCATTTCGCTTTCAACGCTACGTCGGCCGTAAGCTCCTCCACTGCCCCAACCCAAGCTCTGCGTCATCTGTCCATTGACAGTGACCGGACAACTGACCAACAGTAGGACCGCGGCGCTCACACATACGGACATCAGCGCGGGAAAGTTCATCTTCGACGTCACCTAGATATGGACACACAAACGTCATCATTTTAACACATGCATGGCAAGAATACAGACTGTGCTTAATTGTAACAACGTATTGTCTTTCATATCGTAAACTCACGTCATCTAGTGTACATTTTTATCCTTTTTTCTTCTTAGCCACCCATATATGTTTAAAGAAACACAACATTTAAGTGTAAGTTGACCGTTACATGTATAAACTTAACGTTTCTGTACTCGTATACCATGACAACATTGGGAGAGAGAGAGAGAGAGAGAGAGAGAGAGAGAGAGAGAGAGAGAGAGAGAGAGAGAGAGAGAGAGAGAGAGAGAGAGAGAGAGCGAGAGAGAGAGAGAGAGAGAGAGAGAGTGTGTGTGTGTGTGTGTGTGTGTGCGTGTGTGTGTGCGTGCGAGCGTGCGTGTTTGCGTGTTTGGTTGTGTACTGTCATAAAAACACGCGCACAAATTTTGTACAAATCCACACGTACATGCACACAAAGCACGTACACACGCACGTCCGCATGCATACACGCAAGCACACACACATACACACTCACTCACTGGAAGAATGCTTGTTCGGTATGGTAGATAGGCCTCATTCAATAACGGTATTACAGACTGGATACCAAATATTTAATTATGTGCATTATTCACAACTGCGGGTATATGCAACTCTAGCATGAAGAGTGGCTATTATAAGAGAAGGGTTAATATGTTTTCGCATCAATGCTAAATACTTATAATTATGTTTTACTTTGCATTTTCTCATTGCAGCGCCAACAGATTGCTAACGAGTAGACAGTTTAAATGACAGATGTTGTTATGTTGTCGTGCCCATGTATGCTGCATCCAGGTGGTGGCTATGTTCATATCCACCGCCATAGCGTCATACCCAAGAAATTAAGTTGTGTGTAGCCGCTTCAAAACTTCGCTATCATATTACGGCCTAAGTCACCGACAATAACATAACTTGTTAATCAAAAACCTATTTTAACTGACGTTTTATTGCATAGTTTGGCTGTATACGATATGATTATAAGAATGTTATGCAATGACATATGTTTGTGGCATTGTTTTGTGTCATCATCAGTTTGTGTTATTACTGTAGCTTTCGCAGATATGGAAACGCTTCAAAAGTTCGCTATCATAGTATGGCTTAAGTCGCCGAGAATAACATAATTTGGTAATCAAGAACCCTTTTTAATTAGTGATTTCGTTAATGTGTGGATAATCTGGCTGTGGCAGTGTGATTTGAATTTCATGCGATTTTGTATCATACTTTTGTGTTAGTGTCTCGTTGTTACGATTGCTTTAGCTGATATGCTGTCGCTCATGCTATTGTTACTATTGTTCTCACACCCGCCTCTACGCATGGGGTGATGTAACAAAGCAAAACCCCAATTGTGCTAACACGAACGACTCACAATTATTCCCCGTCGACAACTGTATTGTCGACTTGCTACGAATCAACGTCACAACAGGTAAATATGCACCTACGGCAACATCAACGTTAAATAATAAGCCGTAACATAAGCGTAAAGGCATGTTCTTACATAACGTGGTATCCAGTCATTAGGCCAGCTCAAACATACAGTTCGATGGCAGACCTGTTAATCTAACACCAGCTTGACTTCTTCGGGAAACATTCAGCCACGTATCAGTAACTCACCTGCAGTAGTATAAGTTTGTTGATAACTTCGCGACTCAGATCGTTCACCAAGTTCCCAGCGAGTGTCGTGATTTCTCAAACTTGTGTTGCGACTGCATTACCAGGCACACGTCCATATATATATATAGTCGATGACTTACTAATGCCACCGCCGTCTCCGTCGTTGTATGACACGTTGCTTGAGCCATATGCGTACACATAGGCATATGACTGACGTTTCCCGGACTCCTAATTAGTCACCTGACCGTGTAGGCGGCGGTATCTGTCACAGAGAGTCAATCTGTGAAGCTGCTTTTATAGTAACTCTGAGTCATGCTCGAAGTCTGAAACAGGAAATTGTGAATACTAGTGTTTTCGTTATTTCACAGATCTGCATTGTTTCGACCACATACCGTGTTACGTACCTAGATTTACTGTCTTACATTGTATTACTCAACGTTCGACCATTTCTGCGTTTTCCGTATTTATCGAGAATGTACGTATACTCAAAAATCAATCTCTTCTGCATAACTACGTGTCATCCCAGATGCATGCGTGCCCCAACAGATAAAGTACTGAGGTAACGATAGCTATTGTATACGGTGCGGTTTTCAGTACAATAATACTGCAAGTTTTCTTGGCGTGGTAGAAAGGCTTGTGAGCCAACATGATCCTCGGAGATGCGACGTCTGTAGTCTTGTACTCGTGGTAGGGCTATCCATGGCGCACAGGTCTGAGATTAGGTCGGCAACTGGAGGAGACGATACTGATTGTTCCAGCGGCTGTGAAGGTGGACGATGGCTGCTGCAGGAGGACAGTCTCCGGTCGTCGTGGCATAGCATGCCATCGGGTTCGTGCGCACCTACAAACCAGCCAGGTGTTTTCGCTAAGCTGACTCTGACACCCTCGTTGTCCCGAGATCACGCAGCAGAGCCGGTGACTGCACTTTGTTCAAGCAGCGGCAGTAGTATGAAACGCTCTGCCGTGCAGTGTTACCTAAAAAAACTTCACTGGCCTCCTTTAAGTCGGCTTTGAAAACACATTTATTTACTACGGCATATGCTTAATTCACTGTCAACTTATTGTAATATATTATTATACAATTTGTATCTCAATATTATAATTGTTAGTATCTTACTACTATGCATTTATTTTCTGAATTATTATGATCAGATCACGTTACACATTTTATATATGATATATAAAGTATTGTTTTAATTACAAAGTATGATTATGAATACGTTTTTATGTATCTCTGTGAAGCATTGAGAACTACATTGGACGTGGCGCTATATAAAATAAAATTATGATCATTATATGCTTGTCTGGTACACGCGGCTTGCTTCAATATAGAAAACAATATTTTCTAGCGAATTGACTCGGTTTCCTGCCAACTGACGTCATATAGACGGAAATAATGGGAACAAAATTTAATGTAGAGAATCCGTGCGTTGTGATCCTGGCGCCGTCACGTAGTAATATGAATCTGATTGTATTATAGCTAGACGTAATTTTAAGGGAAGTGGCCACATTTTGTTTGAATATATTGTATTCTAATGACACGCACGGTAACGGTAACTCATTTGATGAAGTGGCAATACCATGATCGACGGATAGCACAAGAAATTAGACGTTCACTAATTCCAGGAATCATCGTTTTTCCTTTGAATTTACTGTCGACCTTTGTGAATTGAACTGGTGCCGAAAATGATGACTTCCCGTTTGAAACGACAGCATACACAAATGATCCTTTCTGCCTACTAAGTGGCGCGTTCAAGGCGGAAGCAGCCATATGAAGACTTCTGACTAATCCAATTTAATTGACAAGAGACTGGTTTGGCCAATAGAGCTATAAACGTCGGACATCGGTAAAGGCGGAAGCTGGAAGACATTCGACTTAACAAGGCATTGTCGTTAGTTTCGTTCCTGCTACTCTGTTGCACTCTACCTTTACGACGGGTCCCGCATCTCGGCGTTTCGTGTCGAGTTATTAAATATTTAGACCAGCAATGAGACATCGACCTGACGAAAATGAGCTAAGCATAATTTCCCTTCCTCGGCAGTGTCAACAGAAAATCCGGTTTGTGACATTTGGGAGAACGGCGTACGAGGTGTTGTTTATTAAACACAGACGTGTGCCTGTATATTGAAATGATGACCGTTGTTACTATTAACGAAATCGAAGTAGCTATGTCAATTGAATTATCATTGCAAACGAAATAATTAAACCAGATGCATGAAGTATAGAACTACTAAAAGATATGTAGTTACATCCTAACTGGGAATATGTTAATCCGTTAAATGGTTTCTACTTGCAGATATACTTAAATAAAAGTTAGACAGATCACATAATCAACTAAAATGAACAAATAATCAATTTTGATTAGTTATAATGTATTGAAAAGATCGAGCTGTTTACTGATAGGAGTCTGAACTGTTCTCCGGTGACGCATTACCGTGTGATCGTGTATTATAAAGCAATACTAATATAGGTCATGAGCGAACTGGATCGCATTTCATAAGCAAATAGCTTACGATGCGACATTGACCCAAACACCTGGGATTCTGAGGCTCGTACATCAGTTGTATAAGGATTGTGCTCTTCAATACGAACTACTATAGCGTGATGACGTTGTTAAATAGCCAATTACGCCACGTTTGATCAATAATATACACTGTCAATTAATAAACAGGTCTTATCTAGCATTGCATACGGAAACGTGATGACGTTATCAACAGGAAAGTTATCCCGTATCTGAACAGCAGCATACACAATCAGTTAATATACCTAGCAAAAATGCCCTTCTCAAAGGGGGTGCCTTGATAGCTGACAGTCGTGATAGCAATATTTACCAAATGTCATAAAACACACTGCATCGTTACATAAACACCATATAACGCACTCGCAAATATTCGTTGTGTGTTCAAAATTACGAAGGTTGGGAGAATATGCTATGCTATTGGTATGAGGGTAGACAAGCATACTGTGTCAGTGTCTACTTCATGTTGCCAAGACCATGACGCAAGGACATTTTCCCGAGGTATTTGCCATGCGTAATTGTTAAGTTACGTTTTACGTTCTATGCGCGCGCGCATTACGTTTTACGTTCCGAACAACTGATTTATCCCATATAAGGTGATACTATTGACATATATGGGGTATTTTGAAAAAAGAGGTGTTACGTCCAAACCCTGGAGTCATAAATTAATCCCTGAAAGTTTGACGCCCAAGGTGCAAGCCGTCTATGGGAAAAACGTTAACATTCACGCATAAATAAAACTCGATTGCAATTAGATACATTAGCGTGTTTTTTAAAACAAACTTGTTTTTTTAAATGCCGTTGCTCCACCATCGTTCGGCGTGCCTTTAATATAAAGTAAGCCTTGCTAGTTGCAGACATTAAACTGCTATTTTATAGGTTGATAACGGGTCGAAGGTCATCACCTTCAGCAGACATATTGAACTTTCAGAAAGAAACTATTTTGGACGTAGATAAATAAAAGAATGTTAAACATACTAGCTAATACAAGCGAACACACATCAAGGAAGAAATAACTCCTTCAGCAAGGCACAACCTGGAAAATCATCTCAGATAGGAAAAATGCCCTCTAAAATGACGAACATATAAAATATACAAATATAATTATATAGATATATAATGTATAACCAGAAGGGAATGTTTCTGTTCTTTAATATGCATTAGTATGTGTTGCTTCTCCTGTTGGATCTTTAAATATGAATTGTTCTGAATTGTTTTTGTTCTACATACCTAGGGAACGATTTTAAAGACATTTTAAAGGCATTTCAAATTTTGTTGCATTCAGAAATAGCGGCCTTTTTTTAAATGGCCGCCAAATTAAATTTCTACATATCTTAATAACTGCGTCATGAGAAGGAGTAGAACAAGTTGGCTGAATGTGAATAGTCTGCCGTTGTCATCGATTTGGGGATGCCAGTTGCTCATCCAGAGTCGGTAAATCTCTCCACATGTCCAGCCCACTTCAGTCGACTCCTCACCAGCTTATTCTTAAAGCTTTCTTTTACTCCAACCTCCTCTCTCAGCTCCTCTATTCTTAGTCAGGTCAAGTCAAAGACGTTTATTCAAACAAATCAAACAAATTAGATGTACACATGAAATATACAAAGCATATTGGTGACAAGTTCGAAAGGAGAAACATAAAAGTAAAACATTCTTCGCTTACACTTCTTTTTGCTCCAGCAATTCTTCTGACCCAGTTGTTTTGGCAAACCTGTACCCTCTCATGTTGTTTCTCTATCAGTACCATATCTCTAGGCGATACAGGTATGCCGAGGTTACACATGAGCAGAGTACCTTTCCTTTGAGTTTACGCGATATGCGCCTGTTTCCCATCACACCTCCGAGTTTCCTCCAAGCGTTCGCCCCTGCCTTTATCCTCATGCGAATTATGCATGATACAACTCTAGAAGATGCTCTCTCGCACCCTTCAATCACTTGGATTGGCAGGCAGTTGTCATATATTAAAACAGCGAAACAATGTTAAATATGGCCAGCAGGGCTGCTATTATTTGTTTCATAACTCATCAATGAGCTGCTATTGACTGCTTAATTCTCTCATCTATGAGATGCGCAACATATGTCCGATTGGCTTACAGTTCGTTGAATGTGTAGGCTACAGCTATTAAGTGAAACACCATCCTCGCATTGCGCTTTAATTAATGTGGTGTTTAAACATTATATGATCGTATTTACTGTAAGCCCTCTGACTCTTTGTCTCTGTATGTCTGTATGTATGTCTGTCTGTCTGTCTGACTCTCTCTCTCTTCCCTCATCCTCTCCTTCACCCTCCCTCTCTCTCTCTCTCCCTCTCTCCCTCTCTCCCTCTCTCCCTCTCTCCCTCTCTCCCTCTCTCCCTCTCTCCCTCTCTCCCTCTCTCCCTCTTTCCCTCTCCCCCCCTCTCTCTCCCTCTCTCTCCCCCCTCCCTCTCGCGCGCTCTCTCCCCCCTCTCTCTCTCTGTTACATGTTCCATCTTCGTTTGCCTCTCCTTTTTCCTCCCCCTCTTCCTCTCTCTCAATCCGTCGCTCTCTTACAACACATCATTCATGTTCCCCTTGATACAAATGCTCTGAGACGTCAGCACATGGCTGGCCTAACGCAACCTAACATGTCCTAATATGCTGTGTAACAAATATCTAAATAATAAAGCTAAACTCATTTAGGTCTCATTTATAAGCACCCTTATTGAGTACTCTTGTAGTGTGAACACGTCGCACCGATGTACAGACGGGCAAATGTAATATAGCATTAGTTTTCTGGAGACACACAAATGACCTATAACGACGTTGGCCAGTGCAGTGATAGCCGTGTGGACATTAACGGTAATGGAAGAGGACACGTAAATGTCCACTTTCTAGGAATCCAGTGCTATAAGTTGATAATGAGCACATTGACCACTGGCAGTCGAATGAGGCGTAGGCGACTGGACAGAGTTCAAACGGGACATGTTGGAGCATTTGTTTATTCGACTTCTCACGTTTATCTTCACTCTGTAGATTTACAGTCTTTCATCGATCCAGATAGTCAGAGCCAGGCGTGCGGTGTCAATTTCTCCATGTCAGGCTTCAAACAATTTGCATTATTTAATGACGTGTCCAGAGAATATAAGTCCTACTGTTGGTGCCCTTCTATGTTTATATTTTAACAAAGAATTCTTGCCGCACTTTGTAGATTTATTCTAACGCATCAACGTGTGCTGTATTCTACTAATACAACATCAAGAAGACGATATCTTCCATTTTCTGTTGCATCTTTACAACAAAATAGCTACACGCAACATGGACTTGCCGATGACCGAACGACAAACGGCTTATCTATCGAGCATATCTTGAATACATGGGCATCACACTGTCAAAGTCGAGCAACCAAAGTCGTACCTTCAATTCAGGATAAGAAAATGCAGTTGAATACGGTACATCGAGAGAATGTACGAAGACAGCAAATGTGGCTACCATGCTAACATGAACACATTAAGACAGTGGGAAACGGATTATGTCACAGACAATCAATCTGGCGAAAACATAGAAGTTTAAGAAATCCTGCAATGAAGCCAATGGACAAAGATTGACTTTGCTGGATGCAGTGCTCTGTGGCCACCAGGCCCGAAGACGAAAGAAACGAAAACACCCGAAGACAGATGGCGGTGATGCCGGCAGTGCTTCTATAGGCGCGTAAGAAACACTGACCACCAGCTACAACGTTTGTGCACGCAAGGGGTTAGCTTCTACCACGACGCCTGGTTAATGGATATGCACATGAAAACATGATTTGCAGCCCAGATCACGGTTTTCACGTTTCAAAACAAGACCGATAACGAATCGAGATGACGATGTACCGGTTCAGCCACGAGTTAGGAACCTTGATAGCTGCCTCGACGTACAATATATCAAAACATCCCTCACATAGATTGATGTATCCATCACAACCTGATCTAATATATGTTGCTTAGCAACAAGGTACATTAACCTTTGTGAATGATTGCCGCACATATGAATATGTGGGACATTCCGTCGTACATGTTGTTGTCATTCTGGGTCCAAGTGGTTTTCTTTGAAACAAAAACCTAGGGCATAGTTGTTTAAGCGAGAATTGGAGTCGTGGAAGACTGATCTAGCAACTGTCTTGTCTCGCAGTACTGCCATGCACAGACGAAGACATTGTTGGAAAGCAATTGACATATATATCACGTGACCTGTTACCTAGCAAAATGTCCACAGGACCATCATAAAATGGATCACGAACATATTCGGCGTTCGGATATTCCGTCGTAAATATGGGTTTTTGACAAGCTTTATTTCAATTTGTAAATTCCTAATCTTTGTCAAATATCTCTCAATTTCAACTGCATATGTGGTTTGTGTACAACAATTGACCAGAAATACAATAAAGCTCGTTTTAATTTGAAACTGTATAACGTAACGCACGTTCACAGTTGAAGTGTCGTGAACACCAATTACGTTGTCATGCCTACAAAATTATACCACTCCGATGGCGTTCCGGGCATCGTCCATTTTGAATTTATAATCAATCTTTGGCGGTGGAGATATGGCGAGTATGTCACGTGGTGCCTCTGCTTTGCAGTGTGGCTCTTTTACAGGAATTCACATATGTTATCGTTTCCAACATTGCTGGCAAATGCAAAGCTTAACGGAGATTTGACGTGACGCAAACAAATCGCAACGTACTGGAGTTGATTTTGTCGTCAGTCTCTTAATCCTTTATAAGCCTGCTTATCTACAATGGCTCCCTGGCGTATCCATCCATCTGTTGACAATTTGAATACTCGTTATCGATTTTTAGACTGACCAACCCTTTTGTATTGATGCGCCTCTGAAATTGGTTTCCAAGGACTTAGGCGCAATTGAAATTACCTTATTGTTATTATTATTATTATACATTTCACAGTTTTTTTCAAGACAAAATGTTATAATGATATAACAAGCGTATTACCATAATTCATAATTTTGTCTGATGAGGATGTTATAATAATACAAAAAGTACGTTGACATACTTCAAAAATATAATAACAATATAATAAGTATGTTGATCGTAAACATTTTATGATAATGATGATGATGATAATAATAATAATAATGATAATAATAATAGAACAAATACGTTTAATTATGTCATTGTTGTATCCAGATGAAAATATCATCATGATAATAGAGCAGATACGTTGAAAAACTTCAAAGTCGTATTAAGACAAAAACATTATAAAAATAATAATAGAAAAAGTACGTGTAGTATGTCATATATTAAAACGGAAAATGTTATAGTAATAAAACAAGTAGTTATCAAAATGTTTCATGGCATTAACAATACATGACAGCAATACTAAAGTGATACGAGGGAATAGTGAAATATACATAAATATATGTCAATAAACCTACCATGTAAGTAACCAGCTCTGATTTCATGTCGGATAAATACTGTTCAACATTTATCAGAAGGATCATTATTCTTAATTAATTATTCTTAATTAAATATTTTACAATATGTCGTGGCTTAACCATTTTATATCAACATGTCATGCCAACACAATGTGTGACGTGCACAAGTGCTAGAGATCTATATTATATATAATCGGCGTCTGTTTACCAACCAACATCATTGCATATATTTCGTTAATGACATGTGTAGATAGGATGGAATGCCTTGAACGAAGATTAAGTAACACATGTCGTAACCACGACGTGGTATGCAATCAACGCATTCACATAGGATGAATGTTACCTACTCTGAGAAACTGTTCGCTTTACAGCAAATTACCGCATCTGCAATGACGCAATTAATCGAAAGTTCTGGATGAACTGGTTTCGTAGGCGCTGACCTAGCCACCATAATACGGGGGTTGAAGTCGCTTGAATGGCAATACGTCATACCGACGGGAGAGCGATTGTATTATTAGCCATCCGTTTTAGTAGTATTATATTATTAACACATAGTCGATTATTGTTGTTGTCCTCTTCATTCTCTGTCGTCAGGGGTGAGGCTGACATCGATTCTGTTCCTCCATTTCAGTTATTTTTTGCTCGCCTTCTTCCATTTGTATTCTCTCACTTATCTTGCTCTCTCCACCAACCGTTTCCATTCCCTCTATCTGACGCTCTCGTTCTCCACTCCTCTCCCAATCCTTCCAAGTCTCTCTTTACACAGTCCTCCCATCGCAGTCTAGGTTTTCAGAAAGAACAAAGACTCGACAGGAATCTTTCCTCCGTAAACCCGACAAATGTTCTTACGCCGAAAATAAAATGCAACATGGTTTATGCTGCATTTTTAGTCCCACCTTTGCTACTTGCTATGACGCAACGTGATATTCCTAGTATAAATTGTAGTAATTCCAATCATACCAGCAGACCCTTAGCTACAGAATGAAAACATTAAGTATGCAAAACGGTACACCGACAATTATAACCAATACCAACAAATTAATGGTAAAATAATAAATTGAGGACAATTACTACTTTATTTCTACCAAATTACAGCAAGGTTTTTTATGTTGCTACTGGTGCCAAAATTAAAATATATAAATTTTACGAACACTTTAAAAATACTATTATTGTTGTCGTTGTCCTCATGTTGAACGCGTTAATCATCAGAAAATACAGCCATTGGCATAAACAAGTCCTATTCAGACCAGTCGAAGGTATATCTTACTATGATCTAGCTTATATGTGTATGCATGCGGGAATGTTAATGTTTTCCTCTTAGATGGTTTGAACTTTGAGCTCCAAACGTTCAGGGGTTAATCTACGACCCCAGGGGTTGGCCGCAAGACGTACATTTTTGTCAAAATACCCCACATTTTAAACGCTCTTACTGCTTTTGTGGTAAAACTCATTTGTTTACAAATGTAACACGTAAACAAGACAAACCAAACAAGATGCGCGCGCGGTGACTCTATACTTTCAAATTTCGCTGAATCTAACCATTAGCTACATCATAGTCGACATAGGTGTTGCTCTTCGTTAAAACATTCCTTGAGGAAGATTCCTTCTCTATTGCGAATTGCGAAGTCTTGGGGTAGATCGTTAATTGGTTCTTGCCCGTGGAACACATGCAATATGCCACGTTGATCTCAATTTGTGTTGCGTGCGTGAATAATAACGCGGGAAAGCAGGCATCCTGTTGTAGTTGCCAAATGTAGAGCTGATAGCTTCGCATTCAAGAAAACAAAACTCACATCAGGGATTTTATATTGACATCAATGTACATATAATCAATAAATCTGTTTGCAGAATCCTTGCTAACATGTTCAGCTCTTGCAATAGATTAGAGCAACAAAGATAGTAATGCCGATGAATGTGACGCATCAGTGGAGAGCACAAAACAAGAGACCTTCGAGAACATGAGCACAGGAAACATGTATGTATAAGGCATTTTGCACGGCTATAACACCATTGACGTGTTTAAAATAAATTTATCAAGATTAAGCTAGATTGTGTCCAGAGCAGAAACCCTATGTTAGACAGTAGAAACACTGTTGTGGTTAACACCGTCTGCAGTATAAAGGAGCTTGGAGTGCAACAACAGCTTGTTAGCTAAACAAAGCCCGTCTGTGATCTCATCAACAGGAATATGTCTTACTTCTCTGAAGTAAAACGCGCAATTGTTTCAGTTCTGTATATTTTCGAAAATACACAATTTTGCTATGAAATAAGATGCAGGGTAGCACGGGTAAGGGAACCGCACAGCCTATTTCGATACGCTACCCACCAGTTGGCGCCACCATCTGTACACTGCTATAGACCCCTCAGCGACGACATTGCTGCCTTATGCACGGCCTGCTCGGCGTCTCTCACATGCCAGACCGCGCGAAGCAACTCCGACCGCTGGGTGCAAGATCCTGTGGGTTAGAGATAGAGACTACGACTGGTTCAAATTTACCCCGTGTATGGGATATTTTAATTCCTCTGGCATACACTCCAAATAGAAGGGGTCAACGGCTCTTGTTCTGTTTTATGTTCTACCAGTACAGGTGTATTGCGTGGCTACGCTGACATTCCACGCAACAGGATAAACAATATGTTATACGTGCAATTGGCAGGGAAAATTGTATGCCATTACAGTGTTATATATTAAGTACTAAAAACCTTGGCGCCACAACGTTTTTGTTGGAAGCGATAAGAAACGAACAGGTCTTTGTTTATCCACAATGTGCTCATGGCTTGCGCCTGCAAGGGTTTGTTGAAGTCGCTATATATACATCATTTTATAATTTATTCACATAGTGTTCTATTGCGTTCATTCACACTGTCTCGTGTGTGCAGAACCCACGTGGTGTTAGACTTGGGTGTTAGATGCAGGGGTTAGACGTTGACATTGAGTCGTAGTCGAACGCGCTACAACAATGACCCATACCGTCTTCGCTAACCACGTCATTCTTACCTGATGTTACTTATTTCTTTGTCTTTGGGTATATCACTTTTCTGAAGCACTATAATAAATCTAAGCAAACACCACGACCACGTACTAATTAACCTTCCAACCATCATTTATTACTGTCATTGTTACCCTCACGATGTGTGCATATATAATTTCATGGGACACAATGTGTGTAACATTTGAATGTCAGTTTGAACCCAATCTATTAGTGTATCGAAACGGATCTCAGACCAATCTCCTTAACTGATCCATCCATACGATTAGAGCATCGTACCAATTTGGACATTGCATTTCTAAACCGTTAGGTTTGATGCGCCACTGAGTTCGGAATTCCGAAGAATTTGGCACGGTGGAAGTATTAAGTTTGTTTTAATGACTCGCAACAATCTACACTGGGGGTGCAGAAATGCAAAAAAAGCTGGTGACAAATCACAAAGAAAAATCTAAATGATAGGGGCAGTACTCCTAACATATAAATAACATACGACTCTTTCTTGTAAATCTTGTTAAAGGAAGGAAGGAAGGAAGGAAGGAAGGAAAGAAATGTTTATTTGTCCCAGTGACACAATATTGATCGGTTGTAAATATACATAAATCATATGCAAACAATATATTACCACATTATTTTCATTACAACTAAAAAACAATCACGATGTAAACTATTCAAAACAATACATTAGTGTGAATGAAAAAGTGGTGTCAGCAAAGGGACGGGAGACCCCTACTAAGACCAATTTTTGTCGCTCATGCAGGGACCACCCAAAATCTAATACAATATTTTCTACAACACTTATTTAAACACTTCCTTAATTGAAAATAAATTAATCATTACTCAAAATACTAGCGTCCATCAATATTATGTTATTATATGTAATTACAAATATTACAAATTATGCATCTACTAAAAGTACACTTACACGCCATTATTTTGGTAAATGCGACAGTTTGCTATATCACAATAATCTTTGTATGATTGTATATAATACATTTTGGCATAAGCCACGAATCCTTGTAGAATGTGAGTGTATATCAGTATTTTCAATATTGTTGCGGTATTGTTTACTGTGCGAGGTATGTTATTTCGGATGCTTTTTTTTTTTAAATTCGTGATTTATTCTGGTTATATGTATTAAATTTTGTCTACGTGTATACTGATTGTGAATATTAAAATTATGTTGCAATGTTAGGTGTTGAAGGTACCCAGGCAGTTTATTATGTATTAATTTTAGTTCCTGAATTTGTAAAATGTCTGATACGTTTGGTAATTTTAGGCTTGTAAAAATAGGTTCTGTGTGCGCATTGCACTTTGCTAAGCTTACTATAGGTATTGCCTTCTTTTGAAGTTTTAAAATTCTTCCACATTTGTGTCCCCATACAATTATTCCATTAATAAGGAGTTATAACAGCTTTCTAACTTTTATTGGCAACAAATATTTAAATTGATTGAGTAAAACTATTATTTTAGAGCATTTATTTGAGATATTTTCTACATGATTTTTCCAATTTAGATGTTCGCCAATGATTAAATCAAGAAAATTATATACATGAACTCTTTCAATTAAAATATTGTCTATGTTTATCGGTAGTGGCAATATTCGTTTGTTTACAGTTTTGAACAACATATATTTCGACTTCTTAACATTTAAGGATAATTTATTCATTGGTAGCCATTCACTTATTTTGGACAACTCTTTATTGATAGTATTTTCAGTTTGAGTATTTTCAATATGGTTATTCGATTGTTGAATTGTGCTTGAGAGGGTAGTATCACCAGCATACATAATAAAGTTAAATAGTTTAACAGCATTTGGAAAGTCGTTTATATATATTATAATGAGTAAAGGCCCTATAATAGAACCTTGATGGACCCCTGTTGTTATGGGTAACGTACTTGACTGGACTCCGTCAAATTCGACATACTAATAACGATTTGATAAATAACTTTTGAAGAGATTTAAGGCTACTCCACTTATACCATAGCAACTAAGTTTATTTAATAAAATGTTATGATCAATTGTATCGAATGCTTTCGATATACCTAAATATATATTTATTGGCATTTCATTGTTGTCCATGGTTGTTATCATTCTATCGATTGAAGCTAATTCGGTTGAGTGTTCAGCTCGAAAGCCATACTGACTTTCACAGAACAAGTTATGTTCCTTGAAAAAATCATATAATTGATTATATATTTAACTTTTTCAAGCACTTTCGAGATAACAGACAAAAGTGATATTGGAATTACTTTGGCAATTTTTACTTGTCTGGAAAAATTCCTTTGTTTAGTGTCTGTTTAGCGAGTAATGTCAACGGCTTAATCAGGTATTTTTTATTTTGTTTAATAATTGTGAAGATATGCCATCGTAACCGCAGCTTGTTTTAAGAGGCATTTGGTCTAATATTAAATTGATAGTATCTTCATTTATATTTACAAATGTAAAGTTAATAGATGTTTTTTACTCTCATAAACGTTATATGTTTTACTACTATCGTTTGCATTTTTGTTAGCAAGCTGAGGACCGATGTTTGTGAAAAATGTATTACATTTCTCTACTACTTTCTCTTTATCGCTTATAATGTTTTCACCATCTTCAAACACACATTGTATGGGCTATTTTGTTGTAAACAAAGTATCATTAATTAATCTCCAGGTTTTTCTTATGTCGTTACTATATTTGTTAAATATGGATTAATAGTAAATTTGTTTAGGAAAGCGTATAGTCCGTTTTAGGATAGCGTTATACATTTTAAGATTTGTCTGAAGGTTAGTGTATCTTAATGAGTTCGGATCATTAAGTTTGAGTTGTTTATATAGATTATCTCGATATTTAATTGATCTTAGTATACATTTAGTCACCCAGGTGGTTTTCTTACGAACATACTTCTTAAATTTTACTATTATTACAAGTAAGTGGATCGTCTTATTATTTTCAATTTCGGCATGAATATTAATATAAGTTATATTTGGATCTGCATTTTCATTTTTATTTAACTTATTATAAATATTTGAAAGCTTAATCCCATTAACAAAATTAGAAATTGCTTCTCTGGTTTGTGAATACACTTTTATGTATTTAGGTGGAACTGTTTTAGAGCTATATGTGTTTATAAGAATAAAATATAATTGGTGATCGGAAAATCGGTTCGTAAAAATCCCTGCAGTTGTGTTTAAAGTACATTTGGTACGTTTGCCGAAAACGGTATCAATTAATGTTCCAGATGCATTTGAAAATCTTGTAGGAAGAGTTATTTTGGGATACAAACTATTTACTGTTAGAGTATAAAAAAAAACTTTTATTTTTCATTAATTTTGAGAAGATTTATATTGAAATCTCCTGCATGTACAACCTCCATATTAGGTTTCTTGAAAAATGATAAAATTTGAGAAAATTCGTTTATAAAATTTATGTAATTTTCATTTAAGTCTTTAGGTGGTCTGTACATATTACCAATTATAATTTCTTTTCATAAACCACCTCCTGTTATTGTTAAGAATTGCCCTTCCCAATCTGTATATTGGTTTGGAATTTGCATCTTTTTATAGTTGTATCTAGTATCCACATATATTACTAGTTCACCTTTCGCACTACTTGTCTTTCCCCGAGATATACAGTTATAACCTTCTAATTCAATTTGCGACAGATCATAATTTTCGTACTTCCAACTTTGTTGTATACATATAATACTAAATTTGAAATTGGACTGTTTAAGTTCTTCAGTAAATAACTCAAGTTCAGCAAATTTTGAATTTATTGACTGAATATTTGTACTTAATACAGCGAAGCCCTTTTTATTTGTAAGCTAATTAAACGATTCTATGTCATAGTAGGATGAATGCTGTATTACTTGGGTTTGATTCATGTCGTCAACATTATCAGAATCATTCTGTAAGATACTGTTTAAATAGGTTACCTGGGTATCACTTTGGAATTTTAAAAATGATCTATCAAAAGGTGTCAACATTTAACTTTAGTAGATTTTGTTTTATACTAGATTTTTTTAATATCGCATTTGTAGAACTGAACATTTGTAAAACACGTGGCCTGCTTATTTAACAAGTGAGTAGCATATTCGAGTAATGATACACATTTTTATATTTCGAAATAACAAAAACAGAAAAAATACACGAATAATAGATTTGCCATAAATAGTTCTAGGCAATCTATATAACTCTTGTACATAATATACCAATGGTGAGAGAGAAAAATATATTCTTTGTATAATATATACGTGTACACGAAGCATAGACGCTTTTGTATTTACATGGAACATTTACGTTCGTGCCAACTTGAGAATGAACCACAAAAATTGTGCTGTAGCACAAAACACTGACGCCAATGATTTGAGCTTAAACAGGGTAGTTAGTTGTAACCAATACCATTATTACAAGTAAAACATTTCAGATTAGTGGAACAATGAAATAAGAACATAATAATTATTATTGGTAAGATGGCGATTGATGTTTCGATATGTAGGCAGTCAAATAGGTGGACGACCGGTGTGTCAATTTTCACGTTTTCGCGTTTTAGCGGTTACCACCCCTTCTATTAAAACTAATTATTTGTCATTTGGACCAGTATTGTCATTTGTGTTCTTGCCACATAAACGGAAAAGCATTGATTTCTTTCTTTTTTCGAAAGTCTTATCGTGCGCAATTTGGGTATGGTCACATACAGCTTCGTAGGTCGTGACAAGATGAAGATAGAACTAATTCAAGCACACCTATAAAAGAAGAATATATCACGCTTTTACTTGATACCTCATGTGTATGTATTGGTGGTGGCTACGTGCTCTTTTTACTCGTAATATTGAAACTGCGACGCGAAACAACGTAGGTGTGATTTGAGGGTGCCCCACTTCCGGTGCAAATTCTGAGAAATTTCCCTAGTAGATTTTTTTAAAGAAATGGATAATCGGAGTCTACGGTAATTTCTACCCCAGAAACTACCCTAAGACCTTTTGGCAAATAAAACCTAAATAAAACACCTCCTGGCTCTTAGACTAATATCTCCGTGTGTCGTGATGTGTCACGCTGCGATTGAAGGCAGAGCTGTTCCCGTTTGGTGGTGAAATAATTTGTTTTAATCACCCATAATTACGCACACAGCGAGAAGACTGTGTTTGTATTGTGTCCATGTATAAGCTTCGCTTTCAATACGTCGATTGTGTCCAAAAACGCCTCTTCCAACCTACCATGAGCTCGCACGGATGACGGCCAATACCCGCCCAATAGGGTTTTTATCCACTCCCTGTTTCATAATACATTTCTTTGACGAGTGCTGTTTGAGGAAATGCGCGGTTAACTACCAACTGTGTTAACGGTGAAATATAAATAACAATATGTCATGGGTTACGTACTCATTGAAGGCGCGGAGATGCGCTGTCGGAAATGAAGGCTTCCGGATAAGGAAACGAGCGCGCTAATAAATTCGAGCTTTCAGACGCACGTACTGGCGTGCAGATACGGCCCCTTTTATTGAATGTTTCAAGTATCTGCGCAAGGTATTTTATAGTTTATAAGCTAAATCATGGTGCATAGCTACGAAACATTTTCGTAGTCATCTATCCACCTATGGTTAATGCAATTTGTTATATATTAGTAAATGGAATTTATTTTTTGTTGGAACATAAGTAGTTTCTAATCTGCTGGTTTTAGAAACGATCAAATATAGATAAATTTACTATAACATGTTAATGCTACATAACGATGTAAGTATGTATGTATGTATGTATGTATGTATGTATGTATGTATGTATGTATGTATGTATGTACGTACGTACGTACATACTAAAATAAAACAGGTGTGGACCGCCTGTGTTGATGTAACATGTGGAACATTGCAGCACGGCGCTGGACGTTATGAATAATAAATATATAATGAAATACGTGTGCAAAAATGTAATTAAATGTTATCAATCTCAACAACTGAAATGAGAACAACTATTCACATTAATCGCTCAGGAAAGATACACGTAAATAATTACATTTATTACATGGGCAGAGAGTAGCGATAACGCGTTTTCAATGACAATATGCATTGACGTGCACATTCTCGCAAGCTCGCCCAATACAACATTCTGAAACAACTCGTGCATACCACCCGATATCGTTCAATGAGTGTATAATATTGCCAGCAAGGCTTGCCATTCCGACTAGGATAACGGAAAATGGTTTCGGGCGACTTCGTCTCGCGGTCGTTTTGTATTTCGCCAAAAAATCGATTTTGTTCACCATTCGTTTGCTCAAATTGAATAAAATAAGTGACACCGAGTTAGAATATGAGTCTATGCCGCACAAATTTCGTATGATATTTATTTAAAAAAAAAGGCTTGTTTTGATTAATGCGTCCGACTTGCGGGTCGGCCAGTATATGGATGTGTGTAGACGCTTTACAGATCGGGTACTAATCATTCAGGGATTCATCTAAAACTCCCAGGACTGAAACATAACGTCCTTATTTTTTCCAAAATGCCCTATATAGATGAACGAATTGTACCGGTTTAGTTTCGTATAATCCACGAGTGTGACATTGCACCTCCATTTTTCAAACTATCCCATATACTATCGTTTCTAACCTTTCATAGGGTACATCAATGCGCGCACAAAACGTAACTTAGCAATTGCAGGAACTGTGCGCGCGCGGTAAATACTTCGGGAAACCGGCCCCTGCGTCACGGGCTAGGTTGTTTGGCAAAGTGAAGTAAACGCTGGCACCACAGGCGTACGTCTACCCTCATACATCATAGCAATACGAATGCTATTTGACAACTCTGCGCTGCCACGACTAGGGCCTATCGATAAACGTAAACTTCACTTTCTCTCCGACCTTCGTCATTTTGAACATACAGTGGATATTACAACACGTGCCTGACGCGATTGTCTACGTTTGACCAGCGCTGAAACCGTCGCATACCTATGTGAGTGTGTTATGGTGTTTATGTAGCGATGCTGTGTATTTTCTAACATTTGGTAAATATTGTGATCACGTCTGTCACTTATGAGCTACCAAATTATCCAATTGGGCATTTATGCTAATACGTTTAACAATTTATGTATCCAGTACGTCACGGTTTGGAATCGTCACAAGCTTTGCCTTTGCCAACAATGCTGATAACGTTTGCTGCATGACATCTCATAAATCAAGTTTTCCCGCGTACAGGTGTCACTTTAAAAACTGTGCCTGTTGTCGTCACAAAGAAACACTTTTATTACCAGGATTTCAACAAAATATAAGACGGAATGTCCGAACCCAGCGCGTGTTTTCTGGTAGATTGACGGAGGTTTTGTTAGGCAACAGATCACGTGATGGATAGGTTAATTGATCGCAGTGTTAAGCATGTTTACTGCGATTGTTCTAAGCGATGTCAACCGTTGGGAACGTTTTATTTGACTTTGAACAATCGTAGTCGTAGAAAACACGCAGCGCTACACAATCTACATGAAACGTCGAGTAGGCCTACGAATATTTCGTGAAACCTCCCATGCATATTTGTGTAGGTAGCACCCTCTACCACGTAATATTGAACAAACAACTGGATTGCATGGTTTCTGACCTACGATGAGTAACGGTTTTGATTTACAAAGTCCTCCGATCCGTAGGTTGGATATTTTTACTAATAAACGTAAATGTGTTAGGCTGTTGACGCGTGGATCTGGGATGAAGCCACATGAAGCAACTGTTGAGCTGCAATCAATAGAAGACAAGATTGACGTAAAAGAACAAGACGATAATATTTTATGTTGTTCAATTTGTCAAATAACCCACCGCCTTACATACACAAATGGCATATAAAATTCGGTAATTTGTCACCGTCAGACAAAACTTATCATTCTCAAATGCTGATCCGGAAATGATTTCCACAGCACGGTTATTATTAATCGCATAGCGGTAAGAGCACCGGATCATTGTCAGCAGTCATTTTCTTGCGTAATCCAATAACAAGGCTAACCATTGTTTATAGGAGCTGATGATTCAATGCATGTTGTTTCGGATAAATAACACTGGATCTCTGGCGGATGCAATCGTCGCCACTTCTTGGAAGTGCACAAGAATGTATCTTACGCATGCGTCTTATAATCCAAGTTTAGTTCACTATGTGTTGGCCGTCTACAAATTAAATAAAAACGTAGGAAGTAGCGTTGTCATTGTTCGTGTACACGCACACACACACACACACACACACACACACACACACACACACACACACAACGCACACACACACACACACGCACACACACACACACACATAAACGCCAAACGCAGACACACACACACACACACACACACACACACACACACACACACACACACACACACACACACACACACACAAACATATATATATATATATATATACGTATGTGTGTGTGTGTGTTTGTGTTTGTGTTTGTATTTGTGTTTATGTATGTATGTATGCATATATATATATATATATATATATATGCATACATACATATACAGATGTATATTATATATATATATATAATATATATATATATATGTACATACATATATTACACATATTATATATATATATATTTAACAAGATTTAACAAGATTGCCACCCAGAGAATTAACTCTAGGTGGCAGGTGGACAAGGAAGCCCTTTGGCTTGTCGAGAGTCCGACTCTTTTATCTATGTGTATCCAGCCCGTCTGAGGTATGTGTCGATTTTATTTTTAAACATATTCACGCTACTAGCACCCACACAATCAGCAGATAATCTGTTCCATTCATTTACAGTCCTTTTTTGAGAATGAGAACTTTCTTATATCTAATCTACACTGCTCCTTTGCTAATGTAAGTCCATGCCCTCTAGTCCTTCTATCTTTCTTAACTGAGAAAAAAATATTTCTATCAATATTTTCATAACCCTTCAATATTTTAAACACTTCTATCTGATCTCCTCTCAACCTCCTGGTCTCTAGTGTTGTTAAACCGCATTTTTTAGGCGTATTTCGTAACTAAGATCCCTCAGTTTTGGTATCATTTTAGTTGCTCTCCTCTGCACTCTTTCTAGCATATCTATGTCCTTCCTGCGATATGGCCTCCACGCTTGAATACAATATTCTAAATGAGGCCTAACTATTGTTTTGTACAGCGGTATTATTAGCTCTTTTTCCTTATACGTTGTTTCGCCTAATTAATCCAAGGATTTGATTTCCCTTTGAAGCTGCAATTCCGCACTGCTCTGAAACATTCATATCAGCACTAATGATTAACCCTAAGTCCTTTTCTTTTACAGTAGTACTTAGTACAGTACCCCCCATTGTATATTCTACCTCTTCGTTCCCATGTCCTGTGTGGAGGCATTTACATTTCCCAAAATTGAACAGCATTTGCCACTTTTCAGACCATTTGATCAACCTGTCAAGATCATCTTGTAAATGCTGTCTATCTCCATCACTTTTAATCCTTCTAAACACTTTTGTATCATCCGCAAATTTCAACACCTTGCTTGTTATTTCATCATCCAAATCGTTGATATATATTACGAATAATATAGGTCCTAATACTGATCCCTGTGGTACCCCACTCAACACCGATTTCCAGTTTGAAGCCACCCCATCAACTACTACACGTTGTCTTCTGTCAATCAGCCATTGTTCTATCCAGTTTATTATACCATTTCCTATGCCATGGGCCTTTAGTTTAAGCAGTAATCTTTGATGTGGTACTTTGTCGAAAGCTTTTTGAAAATCTAAGTAGACGATATCTACTGGTGATCCCTCATCTACCCAATTAGTGATGTCTTCCAAAAAACATAACATATTTTTTAAGCATGACCTCGCTTTAAAAAAAACATGTTGAGATGGGTTTATCAAGTTTTGTTTAACAAGAAAATCCACCATGTGATCTTTAATTAGTCTTTCTAATAATTTACAAATCACTGATGTTAAACTCACTAGTCTATAGTTCTCTGACTTGTTTCTCGAACCTTTTTTGAATAACGGTAT
Organism: Paraescarpia echinospica; assembly: GCA_020002185.1. Classification (NCBI taxonomy): domain Eukaryota; kingdom Metazoa; phylum Annelida; class Polychaeta; order Sabellida; family Siboglinidae; genus Paraescarpia; species Paraescarpia echinospica. The sequence continues at coordinate 20,145,714 of CM034534.1, read as the reverse complement.
AATGTTTGCTTCTTTCCATTCTAAAGGAACCACTCCCTCTTCTAATGACAAGTTGAAAACTGTTGCAAGCGGTATGCTAATTTGTTCTACAATTTCCAATAGTAGTTTGGGTGGAATACCATTCACTCCAGGTGATTTATTATCCTTCAAAGCCCTTATTTTCTTAGCTACCATTTCCGGGGTTACAATTAATTGTCCTAAATAGTCTGAATCTGCCCCCTTGAACTTAGCCTCTGGTACTGGCAGTAAACTAATATCTTCTCTGGTAAACACTGAA